>LNAC01000337.1:1526033-1555339 GCA_002007465.1 Ailurus styani
TTGCTCAGCTGCCCGCTCACGTCCTGCAGCCGCTTCTCTAACTCCTTCTTCTTTTCCTGAGCTAACTCCTCCTTCGACTTGGCCGCCTGCTTCTTCCCGCTCGTGGCTGCAGAGGAGCACAGAGCTCAGCCGCTGGCGGCCACCCCAGGGGCTCAGCAGGGCGGCCTCGGGGGCCACCAGCCCTCCCGGCGCTCAGATGTGCCGGCCCCCGCAGGCTGCCGCCCGAGCTCCCCGGCGCAAAGCCTTGCCTGCGACCCTCACGCCCTCCCCACTGCGCGCAGCGCATCGAGGGGGCACGCGCGGCTTGGCGACACTGCGCCCCGCGTGCACCGCGGAGGCGAGACCGGCCGCTCTCCTCCGTGTCCTCCAGCATGGACGCGGCTCTCCCTCAGCCTCGGCAGAGAGGCCCGCGCCACCCAGCGGCCTGCGCCACCGCCTCTGAGTCCGAGGAGAACTTACCAAGGCTCAGCTGTGCCTGACTTGGGGGGGGGGTCACAGGACTCCATCCAGGAGGAAGCAACTGACCCCTCAGAGGGAGCGAGGAAGCCCACTGGGAGGGCCCCATGCAGGCCCAGGCGCACCCGGGCTGTTTCCTGGGGCTGCTGCCCGGCTCTCGTGCAGCTGGGGGGCTGCCGGGGGCCGCTTTTCCTCCCGCTCCCCAGGACCCGCTGCCCCAGGCAGTGCCTCGACCCCACCCAGTAGTCACTGACTTCCGGGCCAAGCCTGGGCCAGGGCCGATGTCCGTCCCGGGAGGTCTCTGGACCCTCAACTCCAGGCAAAGGGGAACTGGTCTGCCCTGGCAGGGGACCATCACGAGGTCACCTGCAGCCCTGGTCCCAAACGGAGCCTCGGGAAGGCTGTGGCGAAGGCTGGGGGGCTGGGGGCCAGCCCAGGGTCCCACCTGTCCTGCTGTTGGCCAAGGCATGTGAGCACCGCCCACCTGCTCAAGAGCAGGGAAGAAGGGCCTGGCTGAGCACCGACAGGTGTCTCAGGGGCACATGAATGGGCAAGGACAGTGACCCGCCCCATGGCCTGGCTTTCCCTTTCCCCCCAGGCCAACAGGAGAGGGGAGGAGGGGAGGCAGGGGTGAGGGCAGTGACGGCGAGCACGGTGCTCTGCCCCCCACGACTTACAGAATGGCTTCCTTTGCTTTTTCTGTAAACAAGACTTGACGTATCTCTCTAGCTCCCGCAACGTGGTGGGTTTCAGAGTCTCAAAGTCAATCTCTATCTCGTCGGGATTGGAGTCCCTGAGCGAGGGCTCCCGGGACTGGATGATGTGTACCACCCGGCCCAGCTTCTCCCCGGGCAGCCGGTTGATGTCCAGGCTGAGCTGGCGCTTCTCATCGTAGCTCATGGGCAGGCCCTCTTCCTCCTCCTCCGAGTCGTAGGAGGCTGATGCCTGCTTGCCACCCTTCTTCGGCTGCCTGAGGCACAAGGCAAAGAACACCATGGCACAGAGCCCCTGCCCCTGTCCCCCCAGGGCCTGTGGATTCCCTGCCCCTGTGGAGCCCCCTGCCCATCCCCCAGCCCGTCTCTGAGTCCCCAGCCCATGTCCCTCAGGCTCTGGAGACCCTGCCCCACCCCAGCTCCTGTGGAGCCCAGTCCCTGCCCCTGTCCTCCCAGCCCCCGTGGAGCCCCTGCCCCACCCCCAGCTCCTGTGGAGCCCAGCCCCTGCCCCTGTCCTCCCAGCCCCCGTGGAGCCCCTGCCCACATTCCCCCCCACCACCATGCAGCCCCTGCCCCTTGCTCCCGTTCTGTCTGGCCTTCCACCTCTCCAGAACCAGGCTCTTTTGCCAAGAGGTAAGCCCTAAGTGGTGCCCCAGGCAGGGAAGCCAGGTGGACTGTCTGAGGGCTGCACATGTGGCTGCAGGGATATAGAAGACCCTGTTTCAGAGGTCAGACCAGAAGCTCTCCCCACCTGGGGGTCTCTAAGCCTCAGCCAGGAAAGACTGTAGTGGTCAGCTCCCCTCAACACCCCACAGGCATTGCAGATACAACAGATCAAAAACTGATCTCCATATTCAAATAATCCCAAAGGAGGCAGAAAGGGGAACAGAGGAATAAAACCCACAGGGAAGACAGAAAATTATGGAATGGCAGACCAAAATGCAATGGCATCATTACATTAAATATAAATAGTCTAAACACACCCACTAAAAGACATAGATTGGGTAGGAAACAAGACCCGACTCACAAGTGGTCCACCAACCCTACCTTAAACATGACGACGGAAGCAGGTTAAAAGTAAAGAGATGGGGGGACTGTACCACACAACCACTAAGTGAAAGAAAGCTGCAGTGGTCGTGTTAACCTGAGACAGCGGAGACTGCAGAAACGGGAACAGTGTCAGGAAGCAGAGGGACGTGGCATAGCGAGAAAAGGATTGAATGACCAAGAAGACATCAGTGATCTCAATGTGTGTGCATTTAAAAACCAAGCTTTAGAGTGTGTGAAGCAAAACTGAGAACCAAAGGGAGGTGCCACAGTTCACAGTTACAGCTGTGGACCCAACAACTCTCTCTCCCAGTGACTGGTAAAGCCTATCAGTAAGAAGAGAGAAGACCCCAGCCACACCATCCTCCAAATTAACCTGACATGTTTCTGGTTTGTTTTTTCCCTGACATTTCAGTTGACATCCTCAACCCAAGAGCAGGAGAACACATGTTCGAGTCGACACGAACATTCCCCAGTTCCTAGCCATAAAATAAATCTTAACAAAAGTACTAAGATCGCACAAAGTATATTCTTTGATCCTAATGGAATTAAGCCAGAAACCAATTATGGAACCACGTTCAGAAAAAAAATCTCCAGATACTTGGGAATTAAATAGTGTACTTCTAAATAACCCATGGTCAAAGAGGAAGGCTGAAGGGAAATTAGAAAATATCCTGAACTAAACGAAATCATACGAATCAAATTTGTGGAGTACAGCTAAAGTAGTATTTGGATAGAAATAAGTAGTATTAAATGCTTACATTATAAAAGAAGGTCTCAGATCAATAATCTAAGTTTCTATACTTTAAGAGAGCAAACTAATCCAAAATAAGCAAAAGGAAGTAATAAAAATAAGACCATAAACAAAAGGAAGTGAAAGCAGATAAAACCCAATGACATCAAACGCTGGTTGCGTCAACAATCAATAAAACTAACTCAGCCATCTCTCTCCAGATTCACCAAGAAAAAAGATTACCAAAGAAAGGACACATCACTACAGGCCCTACGGAAGTTAAACGGACAATAAGGGCACACTGCAAACAAACCAATGCCCCTAAATTCCACAGTTCGGGTGAAATGGAGCAATGTCTTGAAAGCGCAAATCCCCAAAACTCACTCAAGAAGAAACTGAAAACCTGACTAGTCCTGTATCTACAAAAATAACTGAATTCGTCGTTAAAAACCTTCTCACAATGAACACTGCAGGCCCAGATGTGTTCCCTGGGGAATTCTACTCACTAGTTAAGAATTAATGCCAACTCTATAAACCGACCCAGGAAATAGGAAAAGACACTTCCCAACTCATTTTCAAGGCCCGTGGTATAATGACCCCAAATCCAGACAGACATTACAAGAAAACCTGATTCCTGCCTCCCGTCTGAAAAGGGAGGGAGGACAAAACAGAAGCATTCCCACCCCCACCCCTTGCTAATGCCACGGACTACCTAGCAACCAAGGCCCAAACCCCCGGGTCCCCATGCCCCTGTCCTCCTGCTTCCAGGCACCAAGGCCTGTCCCTCCTGCCTCCCACCTCCATGGCCACCCTGGTTTCTCTTGCCTGCACGACCACAAAACCTCCCCAGCCTGCCCTCTCTCCCATTCCTGCATCCCACTCCATTCCTCACACTGACCAGGATCTGACCACTTGCAGCTCCAACACCTCATGACCTCCCTTCTCTTGCTCAAAAGATGAAAAGAGAGGCCTCAACAAAGCTGGCCAACCTCAGCAGCCTCTCCCGACCCCTCTTCCCAAACCAGTCTCCATTCCTCAGTGGAACCAACCTTGTCCCAATTCCCACTAATTCCTAGAACACTGCTGGTCTCCAAGGCTTCATCCCCGCCGTTCCCGACTCTTGGAACCCTATCCCGACAGCTGCCGGGCTTGCCCCGGCATGACGGTCACCCCTCCTCTACCATGCAGGAGAGGCACGCTGGCCCCCCATCCTCATTTCCCTGTCGTCCTGTCTGTGGCAGGCATTTCTCAGGGCAGTGCCTGGCCCAGGAGGAGTAAGAACAGAAGGTAGGTGGACCAGGAAGTAGACTCCGTGCCAAGGTCCCATGCCCCTACAACTCCTTGGCCCAAATCAGGAAAAGGGCCCCAAGGACTTGAGATGCCGAAGTCTGTGCCAGGAAATGCGACCACTCCATGCCCGAGATCGAGAGGCTAATCCCAAGGACAGCTGAGTGACACCCTCCAGAGCTCAGTCTTCCCAGCAGAGGCCTCATTTTGTCCCCCTACTGTCCCCCAAAAGATGGGACAGGCCAGGACCACCCAGCCCCCATCCCGTTTTCCATGTACCAGCCCCGTCTCCGTGTCACCAGGATTTGCAGCCAAGGTGTGAAGGCCCAAATCCAGGACCCTTCCCGCCACACAAGCACCTAGGACACGCAACACTGGGCTTGCAGGGGCCTGAAGGGCGCCACAGCCCACCTGCTGGCCGCGGCCGTGCTGCTGGCCTTCTTGGCGGGAGTCTTCTTCGGCTGGGCCTGCTTGGCAGGCGGGGCCACCCTGGCCCTCTTCTCGTCCTCGGACTTTGCCTTGTGCCTCTCCTTGTCCTTGTCCTTGTCTTTCTTCTTCTTCTCCTTCTCCTTCTTCTCCTTCTTCCTCTTCGGCTTGTTCACTGGGGCCTGCGACAGGGCGGCTAGCTGCTCGTGCACAGCCTTCAGCTGGAAAATAGCAGGTGGCTGAGCAGGGCTCCCCTGGGGCTGGCTCAAGGGGGCCTCGGGGTGCCCTTGGAGCTCCCCAAACACGCGGGGAGGTGAGCCAGGAGCACCGGGGCCACACCCTGCTGTCGAAAGCCAGACGGGTCCAGGAGCAGATGGCGTCAAAGGCCCCCTCTGCCCTCACTGCCCCTGTGAGTGCCGGAGGGCTGCGGGGCCGCACCGTCCTCGCCGGAAACACAGCGCGAGGGCAACCGACAGGCCGACCGATGAGCCTGGTGGCACACTCAGGCCAGCACAGGTGGCTGGGCCACGCTTCTCACCGCGTATGATTCTTCCAACAAAGACAACTACCCACAGAGGTTTATACGTCTGTACGAAGGAGGTTTTGACAGCTCCCTTCAGAAGCCGTCGCCACGTCACGTGGCAGACATACCGGATTAGCACGGTCCAGGGCCGGCAGCGAACGTTCCCCCCGCGCCGATGCCTACCTGGTCGTGTGCTAAGCGCTCTACATACTTCCCACCTTAGCGGCCCCTGCGCACGGGCCATGAAGGGCTGTCGTGAGGGGCTGCGGTAGGCTGCACCTCACGGGGGAGGAAACGGGGTCACAGGTCCTGGGCCGCCGGGCACCTACATCCAGGGTCACCTTCCCCGCGGCATCACCTCTAAGGAGGCTCAGCCCCAAGTCAAACACCAGCACCCCACCCACCCCCACTGCTGGTGACCGCGGGGCCGTCTCTACTCTGCTCTCTCCTTCCCATCGGAGGCTGGAGTGGGGCTGCCTCCTCCCTACAGCAGCCACGGAGCTGGCAGCCACAGAGCTGGTAGCCACGGAGCCACTAGACACGTCCACAGCGGCCAAGGCCCCACCCGGCGGGCTGGCCCGACCCCGCCCTGCAGCGCTGCCCACGGGCCCTCGGAGCACGCGCCTCCCCCAGGTCCCCGGCCCCGTGGCACACCTGTTCCTGCAGCTCCGCCAGCCGGGTGGCCCGCTCCTCCTCCGAGTCCGAGCTGCCCGAGTCCGAGGAGCTCTCCTCACTGCTGCGGCTGCTCTCGGCGCCCTTGCTCAGCACAGGGGCCGCGGGGGCGGGCAGCGCCGGCGCCTCCACTGGCTCGTCCGGCATCTTGGCAAACCGCATCTCAAACACGTCCTGTGGGAAAGCAGGGCCCGCCTGAGGTCCTGGGCGCCCGCAGGGCAGCCCCTGGGGGTGGGGGACCCAGACCTGAGCCTTTCGGAGCAGCCCGCGGCCACCTCGAAGGCCAGGCCCGCGGGGGGCTGGGCCAGCCCCAGCCTGCTCTCCCGCTCTCCCTCCCTCCTTCCCTCCTTCCCTGTGCAGGCGCCAAGTGCCAGTCCGGGGGCAGCAGCCACGGGGCCAACGGCCACACAGGCGCCGAGTGCCGGTCCGGGGGCAGCAGCCACAGACGCAGCCTTCTGGGAACCGGTCCGCAAGCCCCCTTTCTTAAGCATGCAGGCCTTCCCCAGAGATCTGCCTATCCCGTGGGCCTCGGGGTCTGCAAAGCAGCTGGAGTGCCTGCGTCTGTCTGACCTACGACCTCCAGCGGTCCCCAGTGGACATTCCCCCCACCCCTCGCCCTAGAGCTTGACCACAGCATCGCCTCTCATTCTAAGTTAGGCCCAGAAGTTGTTCCAAAGGCAAAAGTCTTGTCACGTCAAAGCTGGCTTTGGAAAGGTCCTTGCCAGCCCCACAGAGCAGGACCCAGGCCCTCAGGGGCCCCTCCCGGCCAAGGCCCCTCTCCTGGCGGCCCAGGTTCATTTCAGATCAGGGAGCACGGCCACACGGGAGCTCCCTCTGCTAAGCTCCTACCCCCGAATCCACACAGGCTCACGCTCGTGAGATGCCGCCCCACTGGTCCCAGACTCTCCTCCTGGGGTGGAGACACCCCCAGAGGCACGGATCCACACGGCGGCCCGGCCTACTCTTGGTACGTGGCTGACAGCAGGGGCTGCTTCCGTGCGGGCCTCCGACCCCAGAGCTAGACTGGCACGGCTGTTCAGTGCGCTGGGAACCGCGACTTGCAGCCTCTGTGGTCAGATGGCTGAGAACCCAGCTGGGTCAGAACCAGAGCCAGCGGCCTCCGCACGCTGCCTGTACCCCCGATTCGCACCAGGACCGCCTGGCTTCCTCGCTGAGCTGCACCAGGAGTTCACCTGGCTCAGGAGCGGCACAGAACAAACACGGAGCAGGGTTGGGCAAAGCCTTGCTCCCGGACACGGTGGGGTGTGGCCTCAGCAAAAAACCACAGAATCTGCTGGCTTCTGGGCATCTGGGACCACCGGGCCTGCTGTACCAGACTCCCCAGGGGGAGCTGGTCCACAGAGGGGCAGCCCACATCACCGGAGCCTGGGAAAGGCCCAGAGAACACAGGAGGACCCAGCGTCACGAAAGACAGCTTCTCCCTTCTCCGGGTCCACCGTGGACGACAGTGGTGGTGGTCAAGGGTGACACCGTGAGCTGCTTCATGAGGTTTTCGAAAGAGTTCTGAGCAAAAGACTAGAACATCTCACACAACAAACACCCTGTATTCGGGAGTGGGGGGAACCTGCTGGAAAAGAGTAGAGATGCACAATTTTCACTGTTTCCTCCGAAAAACAGTCTTGCAATTACGTAATGTTTAAAATTTTGGTGCTGTTGGGGCACGTAGGTGGCTTAGTCGATGAAGTAGCCGACGCCTGATTTCAGCTCAGGTCATGCTCTCAGGGTCGTGGGATCGATCCCCGAGTCATGCTCCTTGCTCAGCGGGGAGTCTGCTTGGGATTCTCCCTCTCCCTTCCCCTCCCCCAACTCGTGCTCACTCTCTCTCTAAAACTGACCAAGACACTTCTTTAACATCTTGGTGCTGTTGTTTATAAAGCTAACGACACCCGTCACAAAGAGAGCACACCGGCCCACACAGAGGTAGGTAGGCAGCACCCACACTCTGGCGGCAGCTCACGTGGGCCAACCTCCAGCAGCCTCCCCGGGCCTGTGGCAAAGCCCCCCTCCCACCGAGACTGGAGCTGTGGGAGGACGGACACCTGCGCTCTCGTCCCCGCTCCCCGCGGGAACCTGTGCCTGCAGCTCCCGGAGGGCAGAGGCTGGCCTGTCCGCCCCGTGCGCCCGGGAAGCAGGCCTGGGGCCAGCGCCGGGCACCGCGCAGGAGAAAGGCTGCTGTGCGGGGCAGGCTCGCCCACGGCCTTCTGGGCCGCACGTTCTCCGGGAGGCCTGTGTCTTTCCTGGGCACCTGCTGCGGGATCCTGGTCCCCCCGCCCCCGCCCCCCTTGCCCAGAAGGCCCCTCTGCCTGACAGCGCCTCGGGTTACCTGGAGCTTCCTGGCCATGGCCACCACCTCGTGGTCTGGGGGGTTGTATTTGTAACAGTTGGAGAACATTAACCGGATGTCAGCGGCAAAGCCCTGTGCGTCTGGGTACTCGCGGCTGTCCATCTTCTTCTGTAACACACCAACGGCAGGGGGTGAGGGCCACTGCCCGGCACCCCAGGGCTCAGCCACGGCTCGGCCAGACCCCGTGTGGACGCACCTGAGACCCACCGCATGACCATCGTGCACGGTCAGCCCCAGACCTTGTCCCCGGGAGCGCGGACAGACAGTGAGGGAGCGGGACTCGAGGGCTCGGAAGGGACGCTGTGGGACCCCCGGGGAGGAGGCCTGAATCCGGGCTCCTGCAGCCGCTGCGTAACCTCTCCCGCTCTAGCTTCCAGCTCTACACACTGAGGAACTTTACACACAGTGAAGCCCCGGACAGGAGGAGATCCGGGGTCATGAGCAGCTTCCGGTAAACATAGCTGCCCACTCGGGGCGGGATGGGTCTCCTCAGTTCATGGGTCGAGATTCGGACCTCACCACTGTGAGAATCCGGGCACTGTGGGCCAGCCTGCCCTTCGCAGCCCAGCAGGACAAGGTGGGCTTGGTGGGGGGGAGACAACAGGAACGCTCACGAGGGGAACAGAAGCGCGACCGTGGACGGTCCCTGTGAGGCGGCACTTAGAACAAGCTACCGGTCGGGGCAAGTGGAGGGGAGCTGCTCGGTGAGGCAGTGAGCTCCCTGTGTCTGCACGGGCCCAAGTGGAAGCCGTCAGTCAGGGATCTCCTGTCGGCGAGGGGCGCCCCGCTCTCCTGGGGGCCGTGCGCCACTGGAGCAGGACAGCGCAGGTGGGAGCCTGACTACCTGTTGCTCGCACCTGCACGGACACAATCGTGGCCTCTGGCAGGTGGAGTGCAGCCTGCCTCCGGGGCCTGCAGCTCTCTCGTGCTTTGGGTATGCACCCCTACCCGTCGCAGAGCTTCAGAGAGCTCCCAGGCTGCGGGGCTCCAGCCCTCAGCACAGCCTCCCTACTCTGGGGAGGCCCAGCTAAGGAGGCCAAACAGGCACCCGAGACCCTCTCAACCTCTGCCAGCGTAGGGGCTAGGAACACATGGGCTAAACCGAAGTGCACCCGAGGGGCCCAAGGCCAGGCGGGTGGCTGTGTGCCATTCCTCACTGTCTCCCGGATGCCGGGTGTTTCGGAAGGGGAGCACCACAGCAAACCACCCGTGTGCAGGCAGCGCCCCCGCCAGGTCCCCTGGCAAGACACGGCCTCAGCCCACGGGGGCACCAGCACCAGGGCCGGGCAGCCCCCGCTCAGCCGCTCCCTGACTGTGTGGCGTGGACAAATCACTGTCCTCACCGGCCTCCCAAGAGTTCTGGGGCCTCTCAGTGACCAGTGTCAGTGACCAGTGTCACTGTACTTAACAACGCCCTCATCTGGGTGATGGGAGCTCTGCCGACTCGGCTCAGGCTCCAAGAGTCAAAGACGTGGATCTAGGACTGGCTCCACCAGCAGCTCGCTCGAGGTGGGCCCTCCAGCCTCAGCTCCCCGTCTCTGAAGAGCAGGGGTGTGTGTAGACAGGCCCAGCCCCTGTAACCCCCACCCCGAGTCCCAGCCGGGACACTGTGTGGGGAGCCGCCGTCTGGAGCTGAGGGGCCGGCCACCCTCTGCCGGCCCAGAGCCAGGACCCCGCAGACCCCGATCAGGGAGAGCTTGGGCTCGGACTCACCCGGGAGCCCCGTTCCTGCTGCCCCAGAGTCCAGACTGGCTAGGAGAGAGCAGGCCTCGCCGAGAGCAAGTCCAAACCGCAGTTAGGAATTCTCCCTGGGGAGGGGGCAGCGGTGTGCTCTGCCCCCGCCCGCCTCTGCTTCGCTGGAATCTTGACACTTGCTCTCTGCTGGCGCTAACTCACGGGGATAAGGCACCGCCCACAGAAAGGACGTTACCGCGCCCTCAGCGGGGCAGGACGGAAGGTATCGGAGGAAGAGGCTCAGTCCCCTGCCCGGTTCACCCGGCACCAGCACACACAGCCAGGTCTGTCCTGCCCGACACCCCCAAGCGCCCCGGGGGAAGGCTCCAGGAAGGAGATTCTGCCCCAGGCGGGCACCACTGGGAAACCAGGCAGAATGCCCGACCGAGACCAGCCCTTCAAGGCCCAGACCCTATCGGTGGAAAGAAGCAACTGCTCCCCTCTGCCTGAGTACCTCCCAGGGCCACTGGCAGCTCCCGAGGAGATGGGCTACAGTCCCCACTGGCCAGAGACCAACATGCTGGCTCGGAGCGCTCCCTGAAGGCGGGCAGGTGTACTGGGACCCCAGCCGATCGGGGGATCAGAAACCCCACCTACGTGTGCACAGCCCTGGGTCTGCTGCCGCCCGGGCACCCTGTCCCTCTCGGCCCAGCACCGCCTGCTCTCTGCTGGTCAACAACGGGCTGGACCCGGAACAAAACCCACGAAAGCCCAGGGAGGAGCCCCTGGCACGGGAGCCCTGGGCTCTGGGTGTCCAGTCTGCTACCGCCCCCGCTCCAGGGCCCCTCTCTGGCCGGGGCGGCGGGGGTGGGTCACCCGAAAGCCCGTCCTTGCGGACGTGGCGGAACCCGCCCACCGAGACAGGAGACGGGCTCCAGCGGGACGGAGGTCGGCGAAGCCCCAGGTCCCATGACGGCCGGCGGGACGCACCTTCACCTCCGTCCCGGACCCGGCTGGACCCGTGTGCCCGCGCCCCGCCAAGGGGCCCCCCACCAGGCGCCGTGCGGTACCTTGACGGTGCTGAGGTCCATCGGGTGCTTGATGATGTCGTGGTAGTCATGCAGCTCCAGGGCCTCGGCGTCCACCGGCTTGTAGAAGGGCCAGGCGTAGGCCGCGTGCTTCTTGGACAGCATCTCCTTGAGGATGCTGTCGCAGTGCCGCAGGTGCTCCGACAGCTTGCCCCTCTTGCCCGCGTGCTGCGGCACCTCGCCGTCCTCCAGGTCCTTCTTGGGCGGCTTGATGGGGCGGCCGCCGCTCTCCCGCCGCGCCACCACCTTGGCCTGCTTGGGGTCCGAGAGCGGCGGCGGCGACTCGCTGCGGCTGGCGGTGATGGCAGACGTCGTGGGCGTCGTGGTGTCCGCTTTCCGCTTCACGCCCTTTTTCTGCGACGGCGAGACAACCGGTGAGCCCCAGGACGGAGCACAGGGCCCCCGCGCGCAGATGCTCACAGCCGCGCTCCCCGAGCGCCATCCGCCAGGCACCGAGCGAAGCGACGGCATGCACGGCCTCCCCCAGGCCCCCCGGCGGCCCCCTGCGCTCTGCAGGACGCCGAGGCTCAGAGGGGCCACGTCTCAGGCCCAAGGTCACACAGCTGGTGGTGGGAAGGCTGGACTCAAGGCTGCCGCCCCCTCAAGGGCCCCCCTCCGCTCGCCCCCGGGGCTCCGAGCACACGCCCCGGCGGCGCGAGGGGCGGCATGCAAGTCACCTGGCCAGACCTCGGGCCGTACGGGGGACTCCAGAGACAACACGACCGAGGTGGACCTGGCGCTGGGACCATCCCCAAGCAGGACTTAGGCTAAGGGACAGCAGGGACAAACGGAAATCCCTGCCTAGAAAGGCCAGTGGGAAAGGCCCAGACGAGGGCCTCCAAGCTGGAGCACCAAGGACAGCCGTCGTGCCGCAGGCCGAGGCCGGGAGCAGGGAGAGCACGCGGAGCAGGGCAGGGCCGGGCAGCCGCGGTGGGTTTGGGACCAAGGACCCTCCGGGGGCTGACTGGGCAGGTCTGGTCTTGAACCCCGAAGGCAGTGGGAGCCACAGAGAGCTGTTGCCCACGAGAGGCGGGGACATTAAAACGGTCCACAGAGCCTTTTGTGGGTGTGCGCAGGGCAGACACTCACACAGGCTGTGCTGCGAGCGTGAGCCCGTGGGGCATGTCCGTGAGTCCCGGGCCGCACGGGTCCCTGCAGGCACTGCCCCGGGGGCCCACAGGTGTCACGGTGTGCCCCGCGGCCAGGGCTCAGCGCGTCCCCGCGACCAGCTCAGCCAGCTCCCCGCCTCTCGGACTGGCAGAGGGGCCCCTCGGAGCTGCAGCGCCCAGGCTGACGGCCTGACAGCGACCTGCTCTCTGGGGCACCACCGTGGTCTCTGCCCCGGCCGAGCCGCCACCCCCGGGCTGGCAGGGGCACGAGCCGGCTATCCACAAACGCGTGCGGGCACCCACAGGGCACCAAGCGTGTGCCACAGAGGCCCGGGGGAGGGGGGAGCTCACCCGGCCACGGCAAACAGGACATGCTCCAAAAACAGCCGGGCACGGTGTAAGGCGGCCTGGCCAGGCGCCGCCCGGAAGTGCAGGCAGTGAAGCCACGGGGGAGGGAAAGCAACGGCGGGGGCGTTACCTTGGGGGGGGCACTTAACCCCCCCGAGCGCCTGCTTCCTCATCTGTAAGATGGGAGAAATACTGTCTGCCCCACAGGGCCGCTGTGAGGGGCAAAGGGAAGACGACACACGTCAGCGCCCGGCACGCGGCCTGCCCTGGGTCTCACAAGGAGCACGGGCTCCGGGCCCAGACCCGGCCAGGACAGCCCCTGCCGCCAAAGTTCCCGGCCCGCCTGGCGAGGCAGACGAGCTGGAGCTCGCGCTTCCAGGGCACACGGGGCGGGCTGCGGCTGCTGGCTCCTCACCACGCACCCCTGCCCCGAATCCACGCGGGAGCGGGGGCGTGCCGGCACCCCTCCACCCTCCTCTCCCACGCCTTCCCATGGCGACCCAACGCTGTAAAGGCCAGGGCTTTGGGGCAGAGAAACGGGTTCAGCGCAGCCCGCCCTCACCAGCTGTGTGACCTGCAGCCCCGAGCCTCAGTCTCCCCATCTGCGTCAGGGGCACAGAGAACCACTCCAGAGTCAGGTGTACCGAACCCCCGGTAAGGAGGGGGTGCCCAAAGACAGGTGGCAGATGTCCCCCCTGCCCGGCGATCGGATGGCCAGCTGACCTTGTCCCCAGGGACACTCACCTTGACTACAGGCGGCGTGGGAGGGACCACGGGGATGACGGGCGTCGCGGGAGGAGGTGGGGCGGCAGCTGGAGGAACGGGGACCAACGTGACGTTTGCAGTGATGGTTGGCACCGGGGTGGTAGCAATGACAGGCGTCTGGGAGACAGTGGGGGGGACGCTCTGGAAGGGGGTTGCTGGGGAGACAGAGGACACGGCCGCCACTTGCTGCGTACCTTGAAGACAAGAAAAGGACGTTGAACACACACAGGCTCTAGCTGCCAGCCATCTTCCAGAAGCTTCCTGGACCAGCCCCTCCAGCCAGAGCACACCAGTGCCTCCTCCTGAGACCCCTGGCCCTGCACCGTGGCTGCCTCCACAGAACCAGCCTCCACAGGCGCTCACCCAACAAACGAAAGGCGCTCCCTCTGGCCAGAGACCAAAGTCTGAATGAGGAAGCCTGGAGCAGGTGCAGACCGGGAGCAAGAGCCAGGCCTGGGCCCGAGAAACTGGGGGTTTGACTCAGATTCCACCAATAATAACCCGCTGAATGGCCCGGGCAGAGCTACTTAACCACCCACGGTCCCATCAGCAAAGCAGGATGGTGGGCACTGGCAGGGACCCACCCTGGCCTCCTTCGAAGGCTGGGGTGCCTGGCCAGTCTCTGCATCGGGGCACACCTGTTCCCCGTCCCTGGACCAGGTAAGACCCCCAGGGCTCCCAGTGCTAATTCTCATCCCACCGCCCTCCCCAACAGGTGACACAGCCCCAGAGCGGACAACGCCTGCTGGAGAGGCACCATCCTGGCGGGGACAGAGGGACCTCCTGTCCAGACTTCTGGAGGAGGTGGGCTCAGCCCGGGGCAGGGCAAGACCACAGTCTCCCCACCAGAGCAGGCTTGAAGGCGGATGGTAAAAACGGCACCAAGGGCCAGGCATATCGCCCCAACTTCACAGACAGGGACGCTGAGCTCAGGGGGCCGAGGGACCCAACGCTGTTGTCACGCCCTGGGCTGGGGGCCGGGGGGATGTCAGGACAGAAGGATGGCGCCGTCCACCCCGTTACCTGCAGGCTGGGTTCCCGCAGCCGGCTTCCGGCCTTTGCCCTTCGGAGCAGGGGGTAATAATTCAACTTCCTCCTGGGGCATCTGGGCCACTTTCTGCAGAAAAATTTTCTCTAAGGCTTGGGCCATTAGCACTATGTCATCTGTGGGCTGAAGACACAGGGAGAGCCAAAGTCACTTGTTGGGCAAGGGGCCGCGTGTTTGCAAAGACATCACTGGTTGTGGCTCAAGAAAACACTTATTCAGAAAAATCTCTTCAGAGATCGGGAAGGGCAGGCAGTGGGGCGGGCAAAGGAACGCATTTCACTGCAGAGACTCTAGAAAGAATCCCGAAAACCAAGAAGAACAAGAACCACCCATCGGCCTGTCCCGTGTGGAAAACAGAACCTTCCACTCGGTTCCACTTAGTCCGTCTTTGCCATGTCCCATTGCAATCGAAAACAACGTAAACCCCACCAGGTCGGGACCACGTGGACTTTCCCTCATCGACTCTTCTCCCTGAAAACCGTCGTGACCATGTGCTCCCTGGTCATGCAGTGGCCTGGCCACGTGGGCCGGCTGCACGTGGGTGTCACAGGGCCGCTATCAGCGTCCCGACAGCTGGGTTTTCAAGGTCCGAGGGCACGCATGCTTGGAAGCATTTGGTATGTGAGCTCCCCCCAGAAGGCTGCTCTGGGCTTCACGTCCCCGCCTGGGGTGGGGGGCGGCGTGGGCAGCACGTGGGACCCCCCGAGTGGGGACTGTGGTCCGGGGGTGACCCCCCCCCGAGAGCCACTACAGAGGGTCCCCGCCCCGCCCGAAGGCCCCCCCGGCCGGCACGCGGAGCCACGGTGCTCTCCTACCTTGTTGTAAATGTAACAATTTGTAAACATGGTGTTGAAGTCCTGCATACATTCGCTCGCGCTCCAGTAATAGTTATTCTCTAGTCTCTTCTTAATCGTCCCCATGTCCATTGGGTTTTTTATGATTTTATGATAATCCTGGGAAAGAGATTTTCAGAGGCATCGTCACCACACTCTGCGCCATTGTGTTCACCGTCCCCGAGGTGGGAGACTGCACACAGAGCGTCTTCTCGCGCGAGCTGGGCACCGGGGCCGGGCCACAGGCAGGGTCTGCTCAGCTGAGGGTGGGCGCAGGGTCTGGGGCGAGCACCCGGCCCACTTCCAACCCCTGCCACGCTTCTCGCCCGACAGGTTCCGCCTAGACAGGTGGTTCTCAGAGACGCACGGAACTGGGTGGCTGGGGCGGGCCCAGAGCTGATGCGCACTGCGGGGAAGGGGCCAAGCCCCCTCCCAGACTCCAAATCCAGGGCCCGCCAGGGACCAGTGCCGAGCTGGGTCCAGAACCCAGGCCACCATCTAGTGGCCCAAGGCTTCCCCGGACAATGCTCGAGGCTTCACTGTTCAGGTCCAAATAAGACACCCATCAGATGACCCGGCCTGGCCCTGGAATGGGAACCACAACCTGCACTGAGCGTCTGACGGCGGGGGGCAGAGGCAGGGTCCTACAGGAGGGCGCATGGAACAGCAGGGAGGCACGGTGGCCCCCTGCTCCCTACCCTTGGGGACCACCGCCCTCCACACTCCCACGCCCGAGGGGCCCCTCCGCTCCCCGGTCACCACAGGCTCCGTCTGCTGGCTGTGTGCCTGGGCCCAGGGGCAGTCCCTCCAGGAGGACAACAGAGGGGCAGGGATGCCGGCGGCCGGGGCAGGGGCAGGGACGCGGGGGAAGGGCACTCACGGGCAGGTTCAGCTTGATTGCATCCACGGGCTGGTAGAAGGGCCAGGCGAACTGGTGTTTCCAGAGCGTCTTCACCACCACATTCTGCATGTACTGCAGCTGGTTGGTCTTGCGGCCGGGCTTGGCGGGGTTGGAGACCTCTGGCGGGGGCGGGTTGACCGGGCCCGGGGCCGCCGGGATCCCCGCGGGGGGGACGGTCGTCGTGGTGGACATCCTCCGCGGCTGGCTCACTGGCCGTCACGGCAGCGGCTCGGGGAGGCCCTCGCTTCCACTGTGCTCCTTTTGGAGGCCTGACATCCCATTTCTGGGCCCAAGCGGGCAGCACCTACAGGGGAGGAGGGACGGCAGAGACCGGCCGGTCACCCAGGCCCCACCGCCTCTCCCAGCCTCGTGGGCCCCCGAGCACACCCAAGGGGTCCCGGTGAGGCCCGCTCACGTCTCTCGCGCACTCGCCCTGCTCGGCCCAGGCCTCACCTGTCACAGACCCATGCTCCAACTACTGCTCTCGAGCCGGGCCAGGGACGTGACATGGGCCCAGGCTGCCTGGGCGGCGGGGGGACAGCGCGAGGGCAGGAAGGTGGCGGTCCAGGCACACGGCCAGCAGAGGGAGGCGGGGGCCCGGGATGCGGCCTCTCCTGGCCCGCTGCCCACCAACGGCCTGCCTACAGGGGGCTGACTCGGACTGTTCTTGATCATGGCAATTTTGGGGGAGTGATTCACACGCAGAGAGCGCTCCGGCATCGACCCCACAGAGCTGAGCCAGGCAGGCAGAGTGTTTGCGGAACTAGGCACGGCGCGCGGAGCGGGGGCCCCTCGGGGGCGAGGTTCCAGTGTAACCATGAGAACCAGAGGGGGTTTGTGACGGCAGGCCGGAGGGCGACATGCCCAGCCCCAGGCCAGGGGGGCGGGCAGGAGGAGGCGCCCCTCACCCTGCGCTCAGCACGCGCGGGGCGCGCTGCTGGGGACCTCACCCCTCCCCCACCAGCTTTCAGGAACGCTGGCTGGGCTCGCGGACTGCGGCCCAGAACCAACAGCCCAGTCCCGACACCAGAAGCCCCACTGTTTCCTGGATGGAAGCTGCTGACCCCGCTCTTAGTTGTAGGGCTCAGAGCAGACTGGGTGGAAGGGGAACGCTAGGCCACGTTCGCGTGCCCTGCCTCGCTCCGGGTTTTCTCGTGTCCGTGTCACGGTATTCAGGGGGGCTGGGGCTGAGTGGCAGCCCCACCGCGCGAGGGGCCGGACGGGGCTCGTGGACAGAGCAGCACCCTACCTACGACCTGCAAAAGCTGCTCGGTCTCGCGAGCCAGTTAACATCCTATTGGTGCCTCGCCACCTGCCACGTGGGCGTGTGCACACCCGAGGAGCTAGCACTTGCTCCAAACCACTCCGAGCAGAGCGAGAAGAGTCCACGCAGACAGCAGGGGCGCCTCGCCCACCAAGGAGACCTGCTCCGCCTTCAAGAGACACCCTGCAGCCCCCGTGAGGGGCCACGCCCTGCAGCCCCCCCGTGAGGGGCCACGCCCTGCACCCCGGGGAAGCCACGCCCGACACCCACCCTGCTGCTCCTGTCGCCGGCCTTGTGGCACACTCGGCACGGTGCCCACGGCCCCTGCCAGCTGCTCGGCGGCGTTGGTGCTGTGCCAGCTCGTGCTAATGGCAATGAGGGAGGGTCTTCACTTCCCAGAAACCGCGGGAGCCCGGAGCAAACCCAGGTCCCCCCTCACACACCGCTGCAGGTCAGCAAGTGTGAACCGGGCCTGGGTCTGAGCACCACCAGCACCTGCAGGGGTCTCCCCTGGGGCCCGCCCTCCCTCCGTGTGCGGCAGGTCCCCCGGGGCCCGCCCTCCCTCCGTGTCCGGCAGTCCCCTGGGGCCGCCCTCCCTCCGTATCCGGCAGGTCCCCTGGGGCCCGCCCTCCCTCCGTGTCCGGCAGGTCCCCTGGGGCCCGCCCTCCCTCAGTGTCCGGCAGGTCCCCTGGGGCCTGCCCTCCCTCCGTGTCCGGCAGGAACACAGACAGCCAGGGAACCCTCAGGGTGCAGCCAGGGCCTAAACAATGGCCTGGGGGGGGGTACACGGGCCAAGGTGCAGGCCGGCCTCCCCCGAGCATGAGGACGGGCAGGCGTGCGGCGTGCTCCGTGCAGGAACAGGCTCGGGCGGCCGCCCGGACTTGAGGCCTGCCCCAGGGCCTCCCTCCCCCGGCTCTGGCCACAAACACGGGAGCACCTCCCCCAGGCCTGTCTTGGGGTAAGTGCCCCGGGCAGCACAGCAGCTGCCAGGAGCCTGAGCCAGGCGCCTGGAGGGGCTTCCTGGACTCGGTGGCACGCCAGCCCCGCCCGTGCCTCCCCCCCACGCCTCCCTCCCCCGCCACCGCCCTGCGCTGCCAGGGGCCCCCGACCCCACTCGTGGAGCTCCGAGCACAGTGTCCAGCACTGGCACGTGCTCCCTGAGGGCCCGCGGTCACTACAGGCACAGGAGTCCTCCCACAGTGAAGCCTGCCTCCGGCCAGACATCACCCAGCCCCGCCACGTCTGTGAGGCTCAGAGGGGACACGTGCAGAAAGGGCCGGGACCCGCACGTGGGAGCCCAGGCTCCGCGGGACTGTGCACGGCGAGGAGCCCGTCCCGTCTCTACAAACGCTCCGCTGAGACAGGGCGGGACACCCCCCACCCTCGGACCCCTGCAAGCACCCGAGGATGGCCGCACGGCTCACGGCGTCCAGCCCTCTGCCTCTCACAGCGCCCGGCAGCCCAGGCACCAGCTCCACGGTGGGGAGGATGGGCAGCCAGACAGAGCATAGGAGGTTGGGGGTGGGGGGCCGACAAGCCCTGTCACCCTCCGTGCCAGGAGGAGACCAGCAAGGGGACCGTCCGAGAGCTGGGGCCAGACGCCCCCAGAGCCTGACCCCTGTGAGCCATCCTGGCGAGGGAGGAGGACTCAGAGAGGCTCCCTGGACATAAAACTGCACAGGTCACCCAGCGCTGTTGCCTCTGGGGTGGCAGGCAGAGTGAGCAGTTGTGTCCCTGTAGGGACACGCACACCATCACCCTTCAAACGGAGGCCAGGCCGGGGGCTCAGTCCCTTCTGCCCAAAGCACAGCGGGACGGCAGGTCCAGGCAAGCAGAGCTACAGTGAAAGCCTGGCCTTGCCTTGATCCCCGGACGCTTGTCCAGGCCAGACAGTGGCATCACAGATGCTGCCGAGCACACAGGAGAGCCACAGGCCACCTTGGGAAGCCCCCGGGGGAGGCAGAGGGTGGAAACGGGCCTGGTGGGGGCCAGCAGCCCGCAGGCACCGAGCCCGCCACCACGCACACCAGCCAGGGGCAGGACAGGGACTCTCCCCCTCCGCGGGAATTTCTGAACAGGCAGGCTGTGTTCAGAACAGGTTTCTTTTGCAAAAGGAAAAGAGTGCAAAGTTATTCCTATTTTGAAAAACTGCTCAAGCACAAATCAAACCGACCCAACCCTGCGCTTGGCCAACGGCTTCTGTTTCTCTTCCTCCAAGGTCTGGGGACGCTGCCTGAGGGTCGGGGGAGGGCTGAGCAGCCCAGAGCGCTCCCTGAACGGGAAGTCCTAGGACCACCATGCGCCCAAAGTAGGGACTTGCACTCAGCAGCGCTGCCCGCCCCTGGGGTCCAGCTGGCCGCACCGAGATGGCCGGGACAGAGCCTACCCGTCAGCGCAAAGCACGGAGACAAGACGGGAACCAAGGCAGGCCACCCACGGCTCCCGCCACTCACTGGGCCTGGCGGCGCAGAGCCACACTGCTGTCCCTCGGCCTCCCCTGTCTAGGTGGGCACAGGGCTGCATTCTGAGATCGGGAGGCAAACGCTGCTTCTCCGAAAGGAAATTAAAACTTGAACAGACCACTAGCCAGCCCTCCCATAGGGTCAGCTATGAACTAATGTCAGTAAGGGACAGAGTGCAAAGCAACGTGGGCTTCAAAACCGCGTGAGAGACGGCTGCCGTGGCGTCATGCGACACCAGGTCTCGGGGGGTCCACTTGTCCCCCCAGACGCCCAGAGAGCGCATGATCCTTCGGTGACCTCAGGAGCAGCCTCTCCCTGCGACGTGTCCGGCACCCACCTCACACGGTGCCCCGTGTGATGGCCCCGACACCCTCGGGCCCGGCCCTCACGGCTGCCCCCTCGGTCAGGCCGGTGGGAGCAGACGGCGGCAAAAACACCAAGGAGGATGTCGAGTGGTTGGCGACGGCCACAAGCCCTTCTTCGTCCCTGCTGCTGCTGGGATACGTGTGTGACTGAGGTCAGAGCGACTGTGCCCACTCGGATGACAACGCTGAGGCTCCTCGCCCCGCAGGGTACTTCCTGAGCCTACCCACACGGACACCGGGGGACGTGAGCCACGGTGCCAGGGGACGGGGCAGGCAGCTGAAGGAGATGGCCCTGCCGTCACCACACCAACATCACAGACACTTGGCAAGGAGGGCCGTGCAGAGGAGCACCCCCTGGGCCTGCCACACCAGGGTTCAGAGCTCGGCTCCCCTCCCTGCTGACCTCCGGCATGGGCATCACCCACCGAGTGCTCCCAACCCAGCCCACGGACAAAGACACGGGTGCCACGGCTTCCCGGCCACAAGCATGTAGGGGCCAGCGACATCCTGGCCAATGGCTAGGGGGCTGGGTGACACCAGCAGGCTGGGCTGCAAGGAAAGGAGCTGTCCTGGCTCCCAAGTCACCCGGGGAGGGGACACAGCACAGCCAAGGGTGTGGGACCAGAGCCTGAGGGTCTCTCTACGCCCATTTGCAGGCCCTCGGAGGGCACAGTGAGGTCACACGTGGGACGGATAATTAACACAGGTCTACGTCAGATGAACTCAGCCTTCCACCTCGCCTCCGTGTCCCAGCAGAGCAGGAGCAGACCCTCGATGTCCTCCCAAGTGCACGAGATGCACCCACTGCTCTCCCCTGGGCCCGTGTCTCCAGGTGGGTGCTGGCCCCTCTCCGGCTCACAGGCTCAGTCTCTGTGCAGGCACATGGGACCCCCTGCCCGCCCCTTGGCCACGCCAGGCTGGGGAGAAACGCCCAGGCAGAAGCCTGGCCCCACTGCTGGCCCAGCCACACTGGCTGGGGACAGATAGAAGGACAGACAGAAAACTGCCGTGGGGGCCCGCTTGGCCTGCTCCTGCGTCTACTGCCAGGAGCCTCCGGCACCTGCCCCTCGAGGGAGCCGCTGATGGGACACCCCAGGGCCCCCAAATCATGAGGGGAAACAAAGACAAACTGGGGTCCCCAGAGGGTCTGGCCCCATCTCGTGGCCCAACCCCGCTGTGGCTGGTCGGGGGACACTGGGGGGGTCACAGAAGGAAGAGAAAAAGCCCAGCTGGGACCCCATTTTGGGACCCCATCAGCCTGTGGTAACACGTGCTGGGTGCTGGTCCCAGAAGGGAAAACTGAGGTCCAGGGCGCTCAGAGCTAACAGGGGGCACGGCCAGCTCAAGGGCTCACAGCACCAAGGCCCCCAAGGACACCCCCACCGCTGCAGCCTGAGAGCCCCAGCTCCCAGCCCACTCAGAACACAGCGGCAACGCCAGGCTGCGGCTGAGGCTTCACAGACGGGCCGGGGTCTCGCGCTGCTCATCGCCTTCTCTCCTGGGAGCCGGGCAAGTCCAAATCGAGTCTGTTGGACCTCTGAACCCAGGGAGCCCACCGTTCTGGGGGGGATCTCACACCCCCCCACCCCCAGAGCCTGGAATGACGTCCCAAGTCGAAGGCACTATTCTGCAAGGAGACATGTGAATGCTCATCCTAAAAATGAATAATGATCACAGATGCCCCTTTCTCCGCTGCCAAGGGTCAGGTCTTGCTGCAGAATGAGGGGAAAAGCTCCACTCCCAGCATCTCCAGTGTCCGAGGTGGAGTCGAGGCCAGTGGACAGTGGCCCCGGGACAGGACGGTTGGCTGCCCGTCTCTGGGGTCGGCCTGGGACTCCAGCACGTGACAGAGGGGGACACGGAGGGGACACGGAGGGGGACACGGAGGGGAGGCCCGGGCTGCTCCAGTTCCTGGTCCGGCAAGCACGGCGGGGCGAGGGTCGGTGGGCAGCAGCGGACCCCGGACCCCAGCGCCTGAGCCAGTCCGCGAGAGACGCCCGCTCCAAGGGGCAGCGGGGGCACCGGCTACAACACCGACTATTGGATAATCTTGTGGATTCGCTATTAACACCCTGGGCAAACGTGGTGGTTTCCTAGAGCCGTCACCCCTTAGAGAAGGGACTCAACGTCTTCTGAGTGAGACCTGTCCGGAGCGCGCGTCCCGGTGATGGGGGTGAAAACGAGCAGGGGTCTGGAGGAGACAGGGCAGAGCAGAGACGCTGGGGGCCACAGACGGCCCCTCCGCTTCTGTCTGCACGGAAAGCTCCCACAGCATCAGAAGGAAGAGGGTGAACCCCACTTTCCCTGGGGTGTACGGGGGGCCCTGCACCCCCCACACCTTCACAGCAGCTGTGAGATCTGGGGAACACGACCTTGCTCCCCACTCACCTGGCTGGGAAGAGGGCCCCCATGCATGGGGTGGGCAAGTGCAGGGGCCAAAGGGACCCCGGCACCTGGAGACTAGACGCAGATGGATAAAATGTGTAAGCTGTAAGGTCTGCCTTGCACCCCCAGCTCCCCCAGGGGAGGGGGTGTGGGTCATGCCCTCTGGGGTCAACACACAGGAGCACAGACGTACAGCTCCAATTCACGGACTTCAGAGCCCACAGGCCCACCTAACGCCAGCTGGCTGGGAACCATTCTTCTAGAACGTGGGCCTAAAGGTCTGGAAGCACACATAGTGCGGGAGCAATTACTTTGACGGCCAAGCCTCCCCGTGGTCAGGGAGCCTCCAGCCTGCGCGCGTGGGGCTGTCGGAGCGCGGCACGGTCCACACCGCTGCGGTACACACCCCCGCGGGCCGCGCTTCACTCGGAAGCCAGTTACGGCAGACAACAGCCCCTGGCGCGGGCAGCCCTCCCGGTCACAGAGCGGGGACTCCAACGCGGCCACGGCTGGCAGGGAAGCGGCACCCCTTCCAGGGACGGCCAGGAAGCCTTCGCCGAGCACCCACTCTGGGCGAGACACAGCCGGGCACGGATGGAGCCCACTTTCTCTGAGGAGACTGGGGCTCAGACAACACGCCCCACTTCCCGGGGGGACACCCGCCAAGGCAGGAAGGCAGCACGTGCAAACCGGGTGAAGGTCAAAGTGCAGACAAGCCGCCTTTGACACGAGAGGATCTGAAACTGCCCAGAGCGGAAACTCAGACAAACCACAAAAACCCTCAAACACAAGTGAAAGCCAGAGATCCGGAGTCCTGGCGAGACCCCGAGGAGGCTTTCCGAAGTGGGCAGCGGCCAGGAGAGGGCAGGGGACACTGCCCGGCCACCCCACCCTCCGGGGAAACGCACGCCCCACCCTGAGGAGCTCTGTGCTGGACTTTGGGGGCTGGGAGGACACCCCCCTGCCGGCGCTGCAGGCTGCGGGCCGTCTGCCCACCCTTTCCCAAGGGCCTGGACTCAGCCTCTGGGACTCCCTCCTCCTCGGAGAACTAGAAACTAGAAAATGCAAACATGCTCCCGCAGGCTCGCTCAACCCGCAGGAGCATCAGGAAAGACCTCATTCAGGGTCCTTGGACAAGTGGCGGGGGGGGGCTCTGTCCAGCTGCCACCCCCAGGACGGGGCAGCCCCACAGCAGCCCTCCCCGCAGGGTGGGAGATCCTGTCCCCCACGCACAGGCGGCACCCGAGGCAGGCACGCTGGGTGCTCCCCGCCATCCGGGACCGAGGCCGGCGGGGGGCGGACCCTCAGGCTGGCGGCCAGACGCACCTTCAGCCCCGGGGCCAGGGGGTGAGGGGGAGGCTGGGAGGGCGCAGGGCTGACACGGTGGGGGGCATTTCCAGGCAGGCCTGGCCCAGAGCGAGGAGCCCTTATTTGGGCCTGGGGCGGGGGAGCCCCAGCTTTCAAAGGGAAGGTCAAAGGGCGGTGCAGAGGGACAGGATGGGGCAGGGCTGCTCAAGTCTGCGGGGGCCTGGGCCGCAGAAGGGCAGGTGTCGGGGGAGGCCCTCAGGAGGCCCCTGAGCAGATGATGAGAGAGAAGAGTGAGTCCCCAGTCTGGGCTGGGGAAGGGGACACGAGGCAGGGCCTGAGCCTGCCTAGGCCGCTCTTGTCCTGCTCAGATCCACTGCTCCCCCCAGCACCGAGGGCGGTCTGCACAACGGCCTCCTGAGGTGGGTGCAGGTGGGCTCGCTCGCTCTGTGCCCCGGGGGGTCTCCGTGCCTGCGCGGCCCCCCCACCGCCACACTCCAGCCCAGTCTCCTTGCAGTCCACACTGGCATGGCATTGATGGGGGTCACGGGAGCTCCATCTCCTGGGTGGGGACAGAGGCTCAGAGACGAAGGGGCACAAGGTCGCCCAGCCAGAAAGAGGCAGGGGCCGGCCTTGAACAAGGCCAGGCACTGCACACCAGACTCCCCACCACCGCCTCCCAGAACCGTCTTGCCCACCAGCAGACCGCCAGCTGAGCACCGCCCCTGAGCGGGGCACCTCTGCCCCCGGGCAGCCAGGCGAGCCTCCACGCGGCTCACACTGACCAGCGGCCGCCTTGGGGCTGGCCGTCCAGGTCTCAGGAAACAGGATCCGTGAGGCCAGGGTCGGCTTCCATGACAGACGGAGCCAACTGCCTCCTCCTGTGGGGCCAGGGGAGGGGACCCCAGGGGAGCAGACAGCCAGGCGGGGCCCACTGCCCCCTGGCCCGTCACACCCTGCCCAGGCAGAGAGCAGTGTGGCCCCGGCCGGGGCCCCGAGCCCGAAAGGTCTAGGTCCCAAGGGACCCGGCCCCTCGCGGGCCCTCCGCCGGGTCTCTAGAGGGCTGTCAGAGGGCCCCAGGTCCCGCTGCAGACGGACTCACGGGCCACTGTGTCCTCTGGGCTCTGCACCCACAGCACCTGGGGGGCCCGAGCCCGCAGCCCCCCTTGTGCTTCCTCAACCCCGTGTTTGCGAACGCCGTGTACCCCTCCCCAGCCCGCGGGCCCGCCTTGGGGAAGCCCAACTCTGAAGGCTCCTTTCTTGCCAGAACATCGGCCCCAACACAGACCTGAGACCCCACTGTAGGAGACGCCCCTCGCCCTGCCAAGTGGGGCTCACATCTCACGCACGGGGGGCCAGGCCAGCCGCGCCCCCTCACCTCTGAGAGGCTCTGTCCCCGTAAGTCTTTTGACCGTGACCACTCCCCTCCCACCCCCGGAAAGAACACACACGGTACCAGGGATGCCTCTCAAGGGCTGTGAAGGCCCAGGGGGTCTGGGGAGCTACGTGTGCCCGGAAACACTGCGTTCCGGCCGGCCAGCTGCCTGGCGCTGTTCCTTCGGAGAGCCCCAGCAACACCCACCTGCACCCCGGGGGGCACCCCCAAGGCCAGGCCACAGGCTGCCCTGAATGACACCCTCCACAGGGGAC
Organism: Ailurus styani; assembly: GCA_002007465.1. Classification (NCBI taxonomy): domain Eukaryota; kingdom Metazoa; phylum Chordata; class Mammalia; order Carnivora; family Ailuridae; genus Ailurus; species Ailurus styani. The sequence goes on from LNAC01000337.1 coordinate 1,551,453, forward strand.
ACACAGCTCAAACGAAACTGTCCCCAGGGGACAAGGCGAGAAGGCCAGAGTGACTGGCACCCCACACCTGGGCCTGGGGAGGGGAGCGGAGGGGAGGGGAGGCCCACCCTCCCTGGGTCAGGCGGTGTCTGTGAGGACGCTAGAGGTCGGGGATCCTGCACACGTGCCATGCGGGCGGCCGGCGCGGTGAGCACCGTGGTTCAGCGTGCCCGCGGCTCCACCCACCCCGGCAGCGCTCTCGAACGAGACTCGGGCGGGTCTGCCCAGTGTGGGTGCAGCCCTCGGGCCCCGGTGTGATCGATCGCACGGAGACAGGAACATCTCTCCTCCGGGACGGGCTGGCGGGGCCCAGGCCCCGTCTCAGGTGGGCGCCACTTTCCAAACCACCACCGTCCTGCGCTCCCAGGGCAGCGCTCCGCAGACGCACAAAGGGAGCCCACGGAGCGGACTGCTACGCCGGACGGCCCCTGAGCCCGACGGGCCCGTGCACACCAGACCTGGGCCCAGCATGGCCTGGCCGCGGCCCTCCAAGCGTGTCCACTCAGGGCCACAGAGGGCGTGGGGCAGGGACCTCCTGAGCGTCCCGCCGCCCCCATCACAGAGCAGGTGTGACTACAGCCCAGACCCTGGAAGGACGGCCCAAGGTGGCGAGATCTCTACAGCCCTCCGTGCTCACAGGAAATACCACCGGCAGGGGTGTCCCTACAGCCCCAGTGCTTCCCGACGTCACCGCCCGCGGTACTGGTGTCCCTACAGCCCAGTGCTCCCCGACATCACCGCCTGCGGTACTGGTGTCCCTACAGCCCAGTGCTCCCTGACGTCACCGCCCGGCAGGGGTGTCCCTACAGCCCCGTGCTCCCTGATGTCACCGCCCGCGGTACTGGTGTCCCTACAGCCCCGTGCTCCCTGACGTCACCGCCCGCAGTACTGGTGTCCCTACAGCCCCGTGCTCCCTGACGTCACCGCCTGCAGTACTGGTATCCCTACAGCCCCAGTGCTCCCTGATGTCACCGCCCGTGGTACTGGTGTCCCTATAGCCCAGTGCTCCCTGACGTCACCGCCCGCGGTGCTGGCGTCACTAGCCCGGTGCTCCCTGATCCATGGTGCTGGCTGCACTACAGCCCTGGGAAGCATGTGCACCAAGCCCTTCCAAGGCTCTCCTCCCCCTCGCTCCTTCAGCCCCTCCTGACAGGCCTGGTGGGGCGGGGGCCTGTCGTCCCTGAGGACAGCCACATGGTCATGTGTCTGTAACCTCAGCCCCACAATCAGTGGGGCCCGGCCGCCTGGAGGCAGCTCCCACAGTGCCGCACAGAGGGGTGCGTGCCTTATCTGCGAGTCCACAGCCAGCGGTGCCCGAGCTCTACAGCCCAGCCCCGGTACTGGGCTGGCACCGCGAGCACCCAGTCAGCACTTGGGCTGGCAACACAGGCAGACGGCCATAAGCCAGGGGAGCACCCCCTTCCTGAGGCCCATCCGCTCCTCTGCCCCTCATGCCCAAGCTGCACCCCTGGGACAGTCTCCGGTCACAGTCATCGCACAGGTAAGGCGTCCCCTCAGCTCTGAGTCACAGACCTAAAATCCTCCTCCTGGTAACCTTTACGAAGGCCCAGGCATACCGAACTGCGAGCACATTTCTGCCTGTGGCAGCGGCCACTCTGACGATGGCCAGCAGGGGAGGACACTCCCACCTCCAAGTCCTGGGGCTCCCCTCCATGGGGGCCCCAGAGTCCCAGCTCCTGGGACACGGTGTCCCACTCCTGCCACCATGCCCAACTTTAATCACACGTGGAGAAGATGGACGAGGGACACCCGAACTGTCCCTGCACTCCAGACGACATTTTCCAAAGACCTGGCAAAGTACTTCCAAACACCTCACTAGCTTCGGACGGGGTCCCCCAGAGCTTCTGGGGCCTGTGGCAAAGAGGGAGGGGGCTTCCTCCACACTGCGTCTCTCAGTGGCTCTCAGTGGAGGTCATAAAGGCCCTAGAAAGGAGGTCAGTTCTAACTCGAGAATAGTTCAAAGCTGGCAAAAGAAATAAACACTCACCCACAGCACTGAGCCAGCGGAGCTGAAAGCCTCTGGCCACACGTGGGTCCCCACTACCACCACTGTAAACACACGTCCAAGAGCCAGACTTCCAATGTAAACCACCGACGTGTGAATGATCCCGAAACGTGACACTTTGCCTTTAAGAGCCCCCATGCTTCTCGGATGGCAGGAGCACAGGTACCCAGGGTGGGGGTGCAAGTGCCAAAGCGTGTCCTGGCCACGCCAGGCACCACCTGGGTACCTGGAGAGTGACCGGTGTCCCCTGACCCAAACACACCAGCTAACCCCGGGCTGCTTGGCCACCTGTCGGTCTCTCCTGCCCAAACAAAAGGGCAAAGCCTCAGATGGGAGGGAAGGAGCGCTCCCAAGAAGATGCAAGTTGCCGGGCCCCAGCCCCCCCCACCCCGAGTTCCCAAACGCAAGTCTGCAGCAAGCGGGGTGCTGCTTTCTGCCGTGATTCGGTAACATTTCCTTGCGAAACAAAGAACGCTTCAACTGGCTACCAACCTGCTGATGCAAGGGATACAGGTCTTGCCTTTGGGGTCCCATTGGGTATAGTTCAAAGGTCAGCCAGGAAGGGAAAAAAAGGAGGACCGGGCTACCTGCCCATCCACACTACTGAGCCAGCTGCCTGAACTGGCCCTCAAATCAATGACGTGCAGAGCGGCTTCAGGCACGTTCCCAGCAGCAGCTGCTTGGTGGGCTCTGGGTCTGGGTGGACCCCACTCCCGGCCTGACCCCAGCCTCCCGTGGACCCACAGACGGAATGCTGCCCTCCCAAGGAGAACAGGGCCACCAGGGGTGGACAGAAAGCCAAAGAGACACTGTGGCCGGGCACGGAGGCAGGCTCCTGTTAGTCCTGGGCCAATCAGGGGGCTGGGCCCCAGTGCGCCGCAAGGAAAACTCCCACCACCTAAAACCAGGAAGTGGCCGTGCACCTCACCACTTGCTGGGCACAGGGCTCCGGTGTCTGGCAACTCGCCAGCCTGCAGGAAGAGGGCACAGGAAGGAGCCGCTGGCTGCAGCAGCGCGCTGGGCTGGGCCATGCACGGCGGCCCCCTCTGCTTTCACTTTCTGCCCAGACTGCCCCTGAGTCAAAAGCAGGAGTAGTGTTTACAAATCCCGTCCTTTATGCAAAACTCACTTCCAAAGCACGCGTGAGCTGCTGCTGAAGGAAATCAGTTACTCTACTTCCTAAAAACAAAACAAAAAAATCAAAACGGTGCCGAATGCCCACCCTGAGAAAGCATCGTAAATCCCTCCTCCCCGGATGTCCCCACGGCAGGGCTGGGACTGGATGGAGGCCTCCGAGGCGCTGCTGGGAGGCACTTTCCAGATGCCCAGGGGACAGAGGCATCCCCCCCCCACCAGGTCACCGGAAAGGTCAGAGAGAAATGCCCCTCGCCTGGAGGCGACGTCCCGAGTGCCCTATCTTTCCTGATCTGTAACCACCGGCACACATCAAGGCCTCAAGACAGAAAAGGACAAACACAGAGCTTTATTTGCAAATGAGAGGCCACATTCAGGGCCGCTGCGAAGGGACCCTGGAAGGAGAGGAAGAGGTCCCTAACTCCTGAGACCGACCCCCCTGCACAGATTCCGACCTTTTCTTGACCACTTTAGAGCCACAACTACTCCCCCCAAAAAACGTCAGGCCAGGCCACTTTCTGGGGACTTGAGGCCACTCCACGGGCCCAGGAAAAGAACCCCCATCTTAAAGGAAGGAGTAAGGGGAACAGCCAACAAAACTCCCTCGTCCGTCCTCAGCGGGGTTGGGGCGCATGAAGACCAGCCAGGGCGAGGCCTTCCCTCGCTTTCCTTCTGTCCCCCCCCCCCC
>LNAC01000337.1:1557319-1567977 GCA_002007465.1 Ailurus styani
AGAGAGCCCGGTGCCGCGCTGGGGGGGAGGGCGCCGAGCCGCCGGCGCGGGCGAGCGGCGGGGGACGTGCCCAGCCCTGTGCCCAAAGCCCTGGCCCGCCGGCCTCAGTTCCCCCGTCTGCCCAGTGAGGGCTACAATGAGGTGAAGGCCCCCCATCCTGAGACCCCAGGAGTGGGCCCCAGAGGTAAAAACAAGGAGCCTTGGCCTTTCTGCATCTTGAAAGGCTCAGCTCGTGGGCACGTTTCGGATCTTGTTTTGGGTCATGTCAGGTGGACGCATGTTGTGTAGGTTGGACCCCTATAAAAACGTCTAAAACAAAACAGGTCTTCCCTGTGCTGGCTGAACCTGCCAACTGGAAGGTCGAGTTTCCTTGTGTGGTCTGGACCCATCCCAAGCCGCTGGGGTCACTGGGTTTACTTTCAGGGTGAGCAGGAGTTCTGCTGCCGGAAACGCACACGTCTTGGTAATACTACGGTGAGTGCCGGCTCCACGGGCCCCACTGAGCCACTCTGTGGTCCCAGGCTCACAGGTGAGGGCCCCGAGCCTCTGGGAGGAGCCCTGCCCCGGGTCACAAGAGCCAGTGAGTGGGAGACAGCTGAGATGCCACAGCCCCCCAGGCCTGGGAAAGAGTTTGCAGGAGAGGCTGAAACATTCCCGGCCCTCCAGGCTGCCCCTTTGCTGGGAGCCCAGGGCCCCCTGCACACCCCAGGAGATATTCCGGAGCAAGGTGCTAGTGAGGGGAGGACCTTGCCTTTCTAGTTTATAAAGTGGGAGGAGGTCGTGGAGTGGGTGGTGAGAATCTGCAGGCTGGCACCTCAGACCCCGGTCCTGGTTGCACCCTTCCCGGAGCCCTGATCTGGTACCCCGGGTTTACAGACTCCTGCGCTAGTCACCCCCAAGGCTGTGTTCCTTTCCTGCCATCTGGGTCTCATCCTCTGCGACATCCTAGGCACTCACCATCAGAATGATCCCACCTCACTCTTCAGGCCAGAGCAAAGAGCCTCTCCACCTGGTCTCAGCCTTCCAGAGTCAGGCTGGAGTCCACAGAGGCTGCCCCTGACCAGCCGGGCTGTCAAGGCCGCCGACGGAATGCCCCGGGCCCTGATGAGCCTCCGTGGGCCTTTTACTGAGCCCACCAGTATCCCCATGAGGAATGCAGAGGAGCCTGGGCCCTCCCTGCGGAGCTTGGCTTGGATGGAAGGACCTAGGTCCCCACCTTTCCCTTCCTCGTGCCCCCTGGTCCTGCTTGCCACTCGCGTTGCCCAGGTGGCTCAGTGGGGTAGCCTTCTGTGAGGCTGGAAGTCTCTAGGAGGCAGAATCTGCAAGTGGAATGTGGCAGAGACTGGGCTTTGAGCATCTCAGCCCCTGGCTAACTCCCTATCAGGCCTGGTGCAGGGGCTCCTTCCTCAGGCCTCTTGAGAGGCAGGGCTGCCTTGGGAAGAAACTCGGGGCGGCCCCGATGCCTGTCCCCTCCCCAGCCCAGGCTCCTGGAGTTCCAGCACCCCTGAGGTTGGGCCTCTGGGGACTGCCGAGCACCCAGAATGGAGTCCCTTAATCTCCCCAAGGCTGATTTCCTCATCTGTCAAGGGAGTACAAAAATAGGACTGAGTCTCCTGCTGTGGGAGGCGGAAGAGGTGTGTCCCAGAGGCCTGGCCTGTGGCCCCTCCCTTGGTCAGGGCTCCCCTCTCCAGCTCCGGCTCTTTCTTACAGGGTCTGTTGATTGGCTGATCCCACTCCAGGGAGGCAGCCCCGTGAGAGCGGATCTCCATCCCCAGGCCCTGCTAGGGGTCTAGCGTGAATGAATGAATTTTCTCTTCTGCAGCCCTGTCCTGTCCTCCATCTGTAAACCAGTGCAGCAGGACCTCCTGCAGCTAAGACAGCTGCCCCGAGGGAGGCCTTAAAGCCGTGGCCTTAAAGCTTGCCCTGGGCCTTAAACGCATGTTCAGGCCAGAACAGGGCCCAGGGTCTCAAATGCCTCAACCTCTTTCATGCAGTCTTTACTCACCAAGCCCTGGAGGCACAGAGCAGTCTGTATTACTGCATTTGTAGTTCATACACACGTCTCTTAAAAGTTCTGTTGTTATGAGTCCTTTCCAGGAGACTGATCAGCCCTCAGAACAACTTTAAAAAAAAAAAAGGGAGCTTCTGTCTCTGCAAACAAAGGCTGGGTTGCAGAGCTCTGGGTGGTGAAAAGCAGAGGTTTCTAATTGCACATTTATTGAGCAGTTATTCTGTGCCAGACATGGTGCCAAGAGCTTACATACACAATTCCACTGAATCCCCAAACAATCCTATGAGGTAGGGGTGATTCTGCCCACATTATAGGTGAGAATGGTGGCAGAGTGAGGCTGCATTCCTAGCCTGAGCCACGGTTTGAAGCCAGATGAGAGCTCCTATTTCACCTGCACAGCGTCTTCCAGGAGCCTGAGTTTTGGTAGGGGAGATGAGGCGCGTATTTGAGGACACAGGTGCCCATGGTCACTAACTGGGGGTTCTCTTAGAGAAGTGTGGGGATCCCCCGTCGGGGGATGGAGAAAGGTAAACTTTCTCACTTCCCCATTTTCCCTGGCCCCAAGTGGAAGATCATTTGCATAAAAGCAATAGTAATGTCCTTAAAAGCACTCAGTGCAGAGGTCTTAGGTGTGATCTGGGAGCTTGGGGGGACGGAGGGAGTGGGCTGCAGCCCCAGGAGCACCGTCAGTCCCGTGGCCAGCAGGAGGCAGGGCAGGCAGACGGGGTGGCCCCCAGAGTCTCAGTCTGCTCATCTGTAAAATGGGCATAATGTATGCCTGCTGTCATCTTTCTAATAGGAATTCCAGACAGGCTTGCTGTGAGGACAACTGTGGTAGAAGGACACATTCATAAGACAGTGTCCCCATCTATTCATTTGTCCACTGCACTGGGATGAGGGGAGGGCGTGGCGCCCAAAGTCCCACTTCCGGGCAGAGCAGATCCAACACGGAACAAGACAAAGACAGTGGAGCCGACGTGTTCCTGGGACACACAGACAGTCATAAATAAGTAAAAGATGCCATGTGCCCCACCATGCTCAGTGCTGTGGAGAAAATTCAAGAAAGGAGCCAGGAGCTGGCCAGCGGGATCATGGCAGCTACCTATGGGAACTAGGACTGTGAGTGATTTCACTTTATTTCTCACAGCTATCATTTCCTTCTTCCACAGCAAACAGGTATGACTATGTACTAAAACTGGAGTTTTGTTTGAAGAAATTATCGTTGTGATAAAATAGGAGCGAGGGACCGGCCTGGGACGTGCTGTGGTCTCCAGGCCCCTGGAATCCTTGCTCAAAGTTTAGGTGCTCCTGGTTTTAGAAGGTGGTGGTGCCAACCTCTCGGTCTGGCCACCCATGGGGAAGCTGTCTGCGCTGATGTCCTGGGACATCATGGCCCCGTTTCGATTCCCTCCTCATATCTCCTGCCTCTGAGAAGGAACCCCAAGATTGCAAGACAAGTATGTTCAGAATGATTGAAGATAGAAAATAAGTAATTTTTTTAAAAGACTAACAGTGGGCCCCTGGGTGATCTGCCTTCGGCTCGGGTCACCGTCCCAGAGTCCCAGGATGAAGTCCCGCGTCAGACTCCCAGCTTGATAGGGAGTCTGCTTCTCCCTCCGACCACCCCCCTTGTGCTCTCTCCCTCTCTCAAATGAATAAATAAAATCTTTAAAAAAAAAAAGACTAACAAAAATTTGAAATTTAAAAAAAAATCTTAGAAGTTCTAGAAATCAGAGATATAGGCTACAGGGAAAGTTGAAACTCAGAGGAAGAGATACCTGGTGGCTTAGACAATGCTCAAGAGAGAATTAGTTCCTAAAAGATAGGTCTGAGGAAGTCAACCAGAATGGAGTTTAGAGGAGCAAAGAGATGGAAAATTTAAAAATTGGAAAATTTGGTTAAGAAACAGGAAAATGGTGTTATGTCATCGTTCTTTCTTTCTTTCTCTTTTTAAGATTTCATTTACTTATTTGACAGAGAGAGACACAGTGAGAGAGGGAACACAAGCAGGGGGAGTGGGAGAGGGAGAAGCAGGCTTCCCACTGAGCAGGGAGCCCAATGTAGGGCTTAATCCCAGGACCCTGGGATCATGACCTGAGCTGAAGGCAGATGCTTAATGACTGAGCCACCCAGGCACCCTGTTATGTCATCTTTCTTTCTTTCTTTTTATTTTTTAGAGAAAGGAGATTGTAAGCAAACCATCCTCCTCTTTTTATTTTTTAATATTTATTTATTTATTTGTTTGACACAGAGAGAGAGATCACAAGTAGGCAGAGAGGCAGGCAGAGAGAGAGGGAGAAGCAGGCTCCCCGCTGAGCAGAGAGCCTGATGCGGGGCTCGATCCAGGACCCTGAGATCATGACCTGAACCGAAGGCAGAGGCTTAACCCACTGAGCCACCCAGGCGCCCTTATGTCATCTTTCTAATAGGAATTCCAGACAGACCCAATTAAGAATTAAAGGGGAGAAGAAATCTTTGTACGGGTAAGAGATAAAACTTTAATAGATGGGAGAAAGAATCCTTGGATTCAAACACAAGTCACAAGTTTAGTAGACAAGAGTAAATGCACCCCTTAGAGGAACAAAACACATCAAAGACAAAGAGATCTGACCAGCAATGGGCTGAGACGAAGTCAGCAAAAATGGCAGAGCCCAGAACCGGCCCGTAACTCCACAGAAACATCAAACACAACTGGCAGAAGATGTTAGAATAAACTTTATCCGAGCTCTGGAAATGAGTCAAAGGTTTATATAAACTGGGAAAACAATCAAGAAGAAGGCAGCTTGATCTCAGCACTTAAGGAAATTTCTATTGAATAACTAGCTGACCATTAAGCCAATCAAACAGATACTTTAGAACACAGAACACTGGATTTACAAAATAAGCTCGGAAACATGGAGCAACAGCAGGAACCAGCATCAGCAAACCCCGGGGAGGGGACAGAAACTGCTTTCCAGGGTTACCGCATTATCATATTCAAAATGTCCAATTCTCAGCAACAACAATAAAAAATCATGAAGCATGCAAAGAAACAAGAAAGTATGGCCTGCACACGGTAGCGGTGGGGGGGGCGGTGTGTGTGAAAAGAAACCGTCCCTTAGGAAGCAAGCCTAAACTTGGACTTGCTGGATGAAGACTTCGAATCAGCCCTGTTAATATGATCGACAGCTATGGGAAACCAAGCACAAAGGACAAGAGAACCACAAGCAGGACATTTCACCAAATTGGTAACAGCTGTAGATAGAAATTACTGAAGGGAACCACATAGAAATTCTGGAGTCGAAAAGAACAGTAACTGAAACAAATGGAATCACTACAGTGTATCCTGCGGCAAAGTCAAGAAGCAGAAGGAGCGATCCAAGAACTTCGAGATAAGCCAGTTGAAATGATCCAAACTGGGGAGAAGAAAGAAAAACGAACAGAACCTGAGAGACCCGCAGAATGCCACCCAGCATGTTAATGTACGGACCGTGGCAGTTACAGAAGCATGGGGAAGAATGGCTATTTGAAGAAATACTAGCCAAAACGCCCCAGATTTGACGAAAGTTAACAGTCTGCATAGCCAAGAAGCACGAGAAGGGCGTCCGACGTGGGACAAACACAAAGATCCGTATGCTGCAATCACGATGTTGAAAGACAAAGACAGAGAGGAGAGAATCCTGGAAGCAGAGAGAAGGGACTCCTCGTGTCCTGGGGGCCCTCAGTAAGATCAAGAGCTTACCTGCCATCAGAAACCGCAGAGGCCAGGGAGCATCCCGGTGACATGCGCCAAGTGCTAAAGGAAAACTAAAAATCCCATCAACCAGGAATTCTGTATCCAGCAAAACCACCTTGCGAAAAACTGAGAAATCAAGGTATTCTGAGATAAAAACTGAGAGGGTTCATTGCTAGTAAGCCTGCCCTTTGGGGCGCCTGGGTGACTCAGTCATTGGGCGTCTGCCTTCGGCTCAGGTCATGATCCCAGGGTCCTAGGATCGAGCCCCCCATCGGGCTCCCTGCTCGGGCGGGGGGAAGCCTGCTTCTCCCTCTCCCACTCCCCCTGCTTGTGTTCCCTCTCTCCCTGTGTCTATCTCTGTCAAATGAATAAGTAAAATCTTAAAAAAATAATAAATAAACCTGTCCTTTGAGGAATGAGTGGACAGCAGAGAGTAACCTGAATCCACACGAAGAGAGAACAGGAAAGGGAACTACTTCAGTAGAAACAAAAGTCAGCAGTAATATTTTTTGGCTGGTAACACCTCTTTCTCCACCTGTGTGATTTACTTATTTATTTTTAAAGATTTTATTTATTTATTTGAGAGAGATAGCATGAGCGGGAGAGGGAGAAGCAGATTCTCTGCTGAGCAGGGAGCTCGATGCAGGGCTCAATCCCAGGACCCTGATATTGTGACCTGAGCCGAAGGTGGACACTTAGCTGGCTGAGCCACCCAGGTGCCCCTCTACCTATGTGATTTCAAAGGCAACTGTGTAAAACTGTAATTACGTTCCTGGTCAGACAATGCATACAGGTGCAATTTGTAACAGCAACAACACGAGGGAGGTATATGGAAACGACATTTTTGTATGCTATTGAAATCAATCCAAAATAGCTTATTATAAGTTAATATGTTGCTTGTAATCTCCAGGGCAACCAGTCAGAAAATAACTAAAAAGTTTTTAATTTGGAGATGAAAATGGTACAGTAACAAACACCTATCACAAAGAAGGCAGTGGTGGAAGAACTGGCACAAAAAAGGTATAAGACATATAGAAAACATATGGCAAAACAGCCAAAGTGCTTCTGTATAGGTAATTATATTAAATGTCAGTGCAGCACCTGGGTGGTGCCGTCGGTTAAACGTCCAATTCTTGGTTTCAGCTCAGGTCGTGATCTCGGGGGTCATAGGATCAAGCCCTCCTCTGGGCTCCATGCGGAACAAGGAGTCTGCTTGAGAGTCTCTCTCTCCCTCTCCCGCTCCCCCTCCCACTTGTGCCCACACGCTCTCTTTCACTCTCAAATAAATCTTTAAATGTAAATGTATTAAATTATCCATTTTAAAGGCAGTGATTGACAGGATGGGTAAAAAGAAAAAAACCCATAATCCAACCATATGCTATCTACAAGAAAAGACTTACTTTAAAAAGCCAAGAAACAAGTTAAAAGTAAAAGAATAGAGGCGCCTGGGTGGCTCGGTCAGTCAAGCACTGGACTCCTGATTCGGCTCAAGTCATGATCTCAGGGTCCTGAGATCGAGCAATGCGTCGGGCTCTGTGCTCAGCACAGAGTCTGCTTGGGATTCTCTCTACCTCTGCCTCTCCCCCTCCCTCAAATAAATAAATAAAATCTGTTTTTTAAAACAGTAAAAGATGGGATGCCTGGGTGGCTCAGTCGGTTAAGCATCTGCCTTTGGCTCAGATCATGATCTCAGGGTCCTGGAATCAAGTCCTGCATCAGGCTCCCTGCTCAGTGGGGAGCCTGCTTCTCCTTCTGCCTGCCTCCTCTCCCTTGCTGGTGTGCGTGCTCTCTCTGTCTTTCTGACAAGCAAATAAATAAAATCTCTGAAAAATAAATAAGTAAATAAATAAAGTGAAAGAACAGAAAAAGATATTCCATTTATTTTATTTTTTTTAAAGATTTTTTTATTTATTTGACACAGAGAGAGAGAGAGAGATTACAAGTAGGCAGAGAGTGGGCGCCTGGGTGGCTCAGTGGGTTAAAGCCTCTGCCTTCGGCTCAGCATCCTGGGATCGAGGCCCGAATCGGGCTCTCTGCTCAGCAGGGAGCCTGCTTCCTCCTCTCCCTGTCTCTCTGCCTACGTGTGATCTCTCTCTCTCTGTCAAATAAATAAATAAAATCTTTAAAAACAAAAAACAACAAGTAGGCAGAGAGGCAGGCAGAGAGAGAGAGGAGGAAGCAGACTCCCTGCTGAGATCCCAGGACCCTGAGATCATGACCTGAGCCAAAGGCAGAGGCTTTAACCCACTGAGCCACCCAGGCGCCCCCCAAAAAAGATATTCCATTTAAACAGTGACCAGGAGAGAGCTGGAGTGGCTGTACTCATATCAGACAAACTGGACTTTGAGACCAAAATTGTTACAAGAGACAGAGAAATGCAAGATATAATGATAAAGGGTCTCATGTGTCAGGAACATGGAACAACAATGAACACGTCTGCATGTAACGACAGAGCCCCCAACCATGGGGCGATATGAAGCTAAAGCTAACAGAATCGAAGGGAAAAATAACAGTTCAGCAGTAACAGGTGGAGACGACGACGCTTCCCTTTCAGTAATGGGTGGAACAAGTAGACACTGTCGGCAAGGCGACAGGAGACATGAGCGATGCTACAACCCGCCCAGACCCCACCCTTCCGTAGATCACTGTGGCCTCCGGCAGCAGGGCGCACGTGCTTCTCAAGGGCACGTAGAACATCCACTGGGACAGACTCCATGTGAAGCCACAGGACGAGTCTCAATAACTCATTAAAAAGATGAAGATGATACAGAATATCTCCTCTGAACACAACTGAATGAAGTAAGAAATCAGTAACAGAAAGAAAATGTGAGAATTCACAAATATGTGGAAATTGGACAACACGCTCTGAAACAAAGGGGTGGGTCAGAGGAGGACTCACAAGGGATGCTAGAAAATACTAAACACAGGAAAAAAGATTCCAAACACACCAAATGTACGGGGTTCTGCAGAGGCAGCACCCGGGGAGAAATTCACAGTTTTCCTGTACCTATCTATATTAAAAAAAAAAAAAAAAAAAAAAAANAGGGCACCAGGGTAGCTCAGTGGGTTAAGCATCTTCCTTCAGCTCAGGTCATGATCTCAGGGTCCTGGGACCATGTCCCATGTCAGGCTTCCCACTCACCGGGAATCAGCTTGTCCCTCTGCCCCTCCCCCTGCTCCTGCTCTCTCTCTCACTCTCTCTCTCTCAAATAAATAAATAAAATCTTAAAAACAAAGGAGGGGGCGCCTGGGTGGCTCAGTGGGTTAAGCGTCTGCCTTTTGCTCTGGTCATGTTCCCAGGGTCCTGGGATCGAGCCCCGTATGGGGGTCCCTGCTCATCAAGGAATCTGCTTCTCCCTCTCCCTCTGCCCCTCACCGCATGCCCCACTCATGTTCTCTCTCTCACTTTCTCTTGCAAATAAATAAATAAAATCTTAAAAAAAAAAAAAGGAAACAACTCAGATCAATCAATCACCTGAATTCCCACCTAAACGCAGTAGAAAAGGAACAAAGTAAACTCAGAGCAAGCAGGAGGAAGGAAACAATACAGATCAGAATGGGGAAGAATGAAATAAAGACTAGAAAAACAACAGAGAGGAAAAAAAAAACACAGAGGCCCAACCAAACTAAAACATGTTTAAAAAAGAGAAGTGCAGGGACGCCTGGGTGGCTCGGTCAGTGGAGCGTCTGCCTTCCGCTCAGGCCGTGATCTCAGAGTCCTGGGAAAGAACCCTGTGCCTGTCAGGCTCCCGGCTCGGGGGGGAGTCTGCTTCTCCCTCTCCCTTTCCCCACCTTGCTCATTCTCTGTCTTTTTGTCTCTGTCTCTATGTCTCTCTCAAATAAATAAATAAAATCTAAAAAAAAGAAAAAAAAAAAGCCCACAAAACCGACCAGTCTTTAGGTAGATTGGCCTGGAAAACAAGAGAGAAACTCACACTACGAGGTTCCTTCTGCCCTTTCAGAAATATATGGAGCTCTAAGTGACCCTCAGAGCAAAGGTGTGCCAACAAACTCAATAACCTAGACGAAGCGGGTGGACCCTTAAGAATTCACACGCTGCCAAAACTGACATGAGAAGAAACACAAAACCTGAATGAACCTAAAATAGGTAAACAGATGGGACAGGTGTTCAGAAACTTCCAACAGAGGAAAGCCCAGGGCCACATGCCCTCATTAGCAGATTCCATCAAACGTTTAAGGAAGAAGGGATGCCAGTGCTTCTCACCCCTTCCAAACATAGAGGAGGGGACACTTCCCTGTCATGTAGGAACCATCGGGACCCTCGAACAGAGCCAGACCAACACCCTTTGTGGATGCAGGCACAGAAATCCTCCACCAAAGACTAACAAACAGCAGATGTAAAGGATTACACAGCAAGTGGGATTTATTCCAGGAATGAAAGAGTGGTTCAAAATATGAAGATCAGTGAATGTAATACCACCGTATTAAAAGGATTAGGGGGGAAAATGAGGATCATGTTATGGTGTGAATTCTGTCCCCCCTCCCAATTCGTATGATCATAAGTCGTAATGCTCATTAACCTCCGAATGTGACTGTATTAGAAGATAGGGTCTTTAAAGAGGTAATTAAGTTAGAATGAGGTCTTCGGGATGGACCCTAATCAAAGACGACAGACAGATGCCCTTATAAGAAGAAAATATGTGGACACTGATGTGTACAGAAAGAACAGTCTTTTCAGCAAATGGTGTTGGGATAACTGGTAGCCATGAGCAAAAGAACAAAGTTGGATCCCTTCCTCACACCACATACAAAAACGAACTCTAAGCAGATCATTACCTAAAGGTAAAAGGTAAAACTATAAAGCTCTTTAAAAAAGGCATGGGGGGCGCCTGGGTGGCTCAGTGGGTTAAAGCCGCTGCCTTCGGCTCAGGTCATGATCCCAGGGTCCTGGGATCGAGGCCCACATCGGGC
>LNAC01000337.1:1571593-1582032 GCA_002007465.1 Ailurus styani
GGGGTGCTGTTACTGACCCCTTTACACACAGACAAGAAAACGCAAGCAAAGCGGATGTGTATTAGAAGTGTCGGAGCCTGGATCAGCCAACAGCCCCGGGCTTAACCACCAGGCTCCCTGACTTGTTACCATGCTCCCAAAGTTCTGCACACAACACCAGCAGCTCCACGGAGGCTGGGCGTGCGGGGACCCCGGTCAAGATATGGGTCAGAAAGTGGAGCAGGGAGTGGACACCATGCATAACTGAGGTGACCCCCCCACACACCCACCCAGAGTTTGCAGGGCTGGGTCAACCCTGCAGAGGGACCTGCAGCCCTGCGGGTCACCGGGGGGCCTGGCTTTCTCGGGCCGTACCTGTGCCTGGGGCCGTCCAGGGCCACAGTGCCCCCTGCAGCAAAGGAAGACCCCAGGAAGGATGGAGACCTGCCTCTGGAGTGGAGTGTCACCTCACCGAGTGAGCCGAAGCCCCCCATGGTCTCTCTGGGCGCCAAAAGGGTCATGCCCATTGTTTTTTAAAACAGACTCTTTATTTTGCATTGTTTGTAGGTTCACAGGAAAGCTGCGGATACTCAAGCAGTTGTCCCGTAGACCCTTCTCCCAGATCCCCCATCCTTACGGCCTTACACGGCCAAGGTGTGTGGACAACTGCAAGTTGCCCTGGGCACAAGTGTATGTGGGGTTCACTGAGGATCAGACCCAGAGGCCACGTGTGTTCTGTGGTTGTCTCCTCCCTGTGACAGTGGGTCCACCTGTTCCTGTCCCTCGGGGCCCGGGATGGCTGGAGAAGCACTGGCGAGGTACCTTCCAGAATGTTCCGCAGTCTGGCATTGCCCAGGGTTTTCTCATGGTGAGCCTGGGGTTATGGCTTTCGGAAAGACGGCTACAGAGGTGAAGAGCCCTTCTCAATACCCGGTCCCACCCCGTCCCTGGGGCGCTGCTGTCCTCGAGGTGTCCGCGTGTCTTCCCAGTCAGTCACAGCACACACCACCCTGGGGACGCAGGGGCAGTGGCTGCACCGGGAGCAGGTGAGGAACGGCTGTCTGCCCTCTCCCATGCAACCGCACGTGATACAACCCACCATTTTGCTTTTTGAGCAACTTCCTTACTTTCTGGCATGACAACGTGCTCAAAAGCTGTCACCCCAACTCCCGCCTAATTAACTTAATCTCTTGGTGCATCACTGTTAAGCCCCTCCTGCATAGCCACTGCTGTCCCGGCACCAGCAATAAAGTCAGTGTTTGTAAAACATGTGCTCATCCTTCTGTTCGGCAGAGGGCAGCTGGCCAAGCCGCAGCTCTGTCTCCAGGGTTGTACCCAGCTGGGGGGCTCTGGAGAACCTGGTGGGAGCCTGTATGCAAGTCCCCTCTGCTGTCCTGGGAGCCCCCGCCCCACCCCCTGCAGCATGGGGAAGGGTTCTGGAAAGGATCTCTGCACCCTGTCACGTGCCACGTGGTCACCAAGAGGATTGTGATGGTGACTTGTTCCGAAAGGTCACTGTTGAGCCAAGATTCACTGTCTCCATCTACTGTGAGGGGCTCCAAACTTTCCCGACTTCCTTCTGCTTAGACTTCACCAGCATTCTAACTACACAGGTGCTGCTCTGATGATGGTTTTGGGTCTCTTTGCCCCTCCAGGAGGTGTGCTCTGTAAGGGCAGGCCCTCCTCCCACCACGTTCTCCAGAGCCCCCCAGCTGGGTGGGGGCCGGACTTGTTTCTCCACTTGGCAGCAACAGTGAAATGGTACCCTTCATCCCATCTCCTTACTGGAGCAAAGTCAGAGGGAGCCAGCCTAAACAGGTTCAAATAAGACCCAGAGCCTCATAACATAAGAACCCAAAATGTCTAGGTTTCAATTAAAACAAATAAACAAACAAACAACAAAATAGTGGTCATACCTAGAGCCAGGCAGATCTCAAACAGAATGAAAAAGAAAGACAATGAATAGATGTCAACATGGAAATGACAGAGGTCATCCAATGATGTGACAAAGATTTTAAAGCAGTCATCATTAAAAGGCTTTAGTGAGTAGTTGCGAACACACTCAAAACAAGTGAAAAAATAGAAAGTCTCAGCAAAGAAAGAGAGGATATAAAAAAGAAACAAGTGGAAATTTCAGAACTGAAAAATACAATAACTGAAATTTAAAAACTCAATGAATGGGCTCAGAATTAAGAGCAGAATATGGAGAAGAAAGAATGATGAACTGGAAGATAGAACATACGAATTAACCCACCCTGAGAAACAGAGAGAAAGTAGATTAAAGGGGGAAAAAAAAAAACAACCAACTCAAACAAGGAGCAGAGTGTCAGGGGACCATGAGACTCTAACGGAAGACCTAACGTTTGCGACGCTGGCTGGATTCCCAGGAGAGGACAGAGGGGCAGAGCATTAAACAATAGTCAAAGGAAAAATGGCTGAAAACTCCCCAAATCTGGCAAAAGACACAAACCTGCCTATGGATTCCAGAAGCTAAGTGAACCTTAAACAGTTTAAACTTGAAGAAATCCACATCAAGACACATCATAGTCAAAGTGCCAACCATTAAACAGAAAGAGAGCAACCCCGAGAGCCGTGAGAAAGACACCCCTTATCAAAAAATGCAGAAGGGAAAAAAGAATGACAGCAGATTTCTCATTGCAAACTATGGAGGCCAGAAGGGAGTGGAATAACATTTTTAATGCATTGAAAGAAAAAGCTGTCAATTCAGGAAAAATATCCTTCGGGAAGGAGAAAGACTTTCTCAGGTGAAGGAAAAGAGTCTGTGACCAGCTAAACTGCTTTAAGAAATTCTCTAATTTCTTAGGAAAGAGGGACATGAAGCAAGAGGAAGATTCAGAGTGAAGGGAATGATGAAAGAGCAGCACCAATTGTAAATATCTAGGCAAACAGGCCATTGTTTTCCTTTTAATTTTTAAGAGATACGCATGATAGTTGAAATAAAAAACCATTGCCTTGTCTAGTGGGACTTTCCATGTATTTGGGCCTGATACATGTGACAAGTATGACATAAAGGCAACGGGCCTAGGGACGAACGTGCCAGTGAGGATCTCCGTCCTATTCAAAGTGGTAAAATGTTGACATGACGTAGACTGTGAAGTAAACTTAGAGCTATACTTGTTAGCTCCTATACGACCCACTAAAAAAGTGCACACACAAAACACACAGTCAAAAAACCCAACTGATAAATTACAACAGAACACTGAGAGGTTTTCAGATAATTTTTTTAAGGGCAGGAAAAGACGAATATAGGTTAAAAAAAGGCAAATAGAAAATAATAATACAATGGTAGACCAAAATCCAGACACACTAATAATTGGCCTTGAGAGAAATGTAAGTTTATGTTCACACAAAACGTCTACAGAGGTGTGGATGGCAGCTCTGTCCTGCATTTCTTCAACCTGGAAGTGACCCACATGTCCTTGAGCAAGGAAGGGGTTAAAGGTGGTTCGTGCATGCAAGGGGGCACCCCTCAGCTGGGAAAAAGGACAGACTGGACACAGAACCACCTGGGTGGCCCTCAGAGGTGTGATGCTGCCCAAAGGAAGCCAGTCTCAAAGATCACTCAATGCATAATTCCACTTCTGGGCCATTCTGGAAAAGACAAAACCATAGGACCTGGAACACACTGGTGACGGTCAGGGAGGGGGGAGGATCTGACTGCCAAGAGGCAGCGGGAGGGGATCTGGGGGTTTGGAAGTCGACAGTCCCGAAACCGGTGCTGGTGACCCCGGTCTATTCGTGTGCACGACTCGCACAACTGTGCAGAGTCCCCCCTTCAATTTTATGACACACTTCAAAAAGAACAAGAGAAAAGAAAGACTTGTGAACGACTGTACTTTCTGCATGCTAACTGGGTTCTAGGCCCTGCACTGAGGGTCTCACGTTATTGGTATAAGCATCCTTAAAACACCAGACAAGTTGGTCTGACCATTCCCATTTTACAGATGAGAAAACTGAGATGTAGGGAGGTGCCTGGGTGTATCTGACTCCAGAACTCAGGCTTTCAGTCCCTGTGTCGCTCGGGCCCTCGTGAAAATCAACCACCATGCTCATGCCGTGGTTCCTAGTGTTCAGAGCTGGGTGTGGGCAGCGGGACTCACTGGAGATGTCTGGCCTCACCAGGGACAGGTGTGGACTCTGACACCCAACGGACCCTCCGGGGGCTGAACCAGAAGCGCAGGAGGAAGGAGGGACGTGCATCCAGGACAGAGGGAGCCCTCTGGACGCTGGCCCGGCACAGCTGCTCCCCAACCCCGCTGGGCTACCGCAGGCCCTCCCCACCCCCAGGGCAAAGAGGACGGGGGCCCTGACCAAAGGGGGCCTCCCACAGGCTTGCCATTGGGTGGGAGATTTGGGAGCGGTGGAGAGACGGAGGCTGAATGGGGTGGCAAGGGAGAGCCGGGCTGGCCGGCATTAGAAGGAGCAGAAGCTGGGGGTGCAGGGGAGACCCCGGGCCTGGCTGAGGTCTCTGCCAATGGGTGAGACAGCAGGATGGACCCTCCTAGTGTCCCAGTCACAACAGAACTGGACACAGGACCGTACAGGTGGCCAGTTAGAACGGCAGCCCAGAGGCCCATGGGATTCTGCTGTGCTCTGATGCCTGAGCTGCCCTCTGCCCAGCGAGGAGCTTAGCAGCCAAGGGCCTCCAGGGGCTGCTTCCCGAGGCCACCCTCAGCACGTCCTGGCTTCCTGATGCTGAGCAGTCTCCAGGCCTCAGGGTGCAGGCAGCTCGGAGCATCGCCCGCCTCCCCGGGCTGCCTCTGAAGATCATGCTCTTCCACGGCTTGCTGGTTGGGCTCCACCCACGTCTCCGGGCCCAGCCTCCTGTTCCTCCAGCCTCCTCCCACTCACTGGCCTTTGTTTATGTGGCCTGTTCTTGCCCCCAAAAGGACTGTATCCTGCTTTGGGGGCGCAGCCCCCTGCATTTCAGGTGTCTCTGGTCAAACACCATCTGGGAAGGCCTCCTTGACTTTCCATCAACCCGCCTGCCCGTGCTGGAAGCCCATTCTAGAACCTGGCACCATCCTCCATAACCATCGGCATTTGGGTGTGACTCCCCCAGGCAGAGAGCTCCCCGAGGGCGCGGATCACATGGGGCGAGCTTCAGATCCACAGTTCCCAGCAGCCCCGGGCACAGAGGTGCTGTCCAGGGGTGCAGGTGGGGGAGCGAGGGCCGGGTAACGGGCTTGACTGGAGAGAAGAGTGTTTGCAATGGCTTAGCGGGACCCAGCATCCTTCTCCCATCGTGGACATGAACGAGACCCAGACTTCTTTTCTCTAGTCCCAAAAGCAAGACATGGGTTGGACGGATATCGGTGACATACAAGCGGAGTCGAAAGAGGCTCCCCGAAGTCCCTCCCCCTGGGCTTCCTGGGACGGTTGACGTGTCCTCTGGTCCTGCAGATTCGTTCTCTCTTTCTCCGCACACAGAGCATTTCACAGAAGCTTCCATCACTTGCTTCTTTGCTCTCAAAATGCCACGCCGCCCTCCACGACATGACCCCCGGTCCACGGCATGACCTCCCCCCTCCACGGCGTGACCTCCCCAGCCACCTCATCCGTTTGGTGGCTGCGGAATGTTCCAGCATCAGAGGGCACACGGCCGACTTGCCTCTTGCCCTGGGGACAGACCTTCACGGGGTCTCCAATGACTCGGTCCTTATAAATCATGTCATGAACACCCTCCACAGCCTTGAGCCACCGTCCGAGGCCCTTTCTGAGGGAAGGATCCCCAGGAGGAATGGCCACGTTGGCTGCGTGTTGGAAATGGGCCCTGAGGTCGGTCTCTCATTTCCCTTTTAGGGACCACTGTTTCTATTCTTTACATGCCCTCCTCCACCCTCGTAGTCCCTCCCCCGTGGGTCCCCGCCAGCTGGAGCAGGAGACCCCGCAATGCACAGGGAATCCAAGTCTGGGCCTGGAACTATCCAGAACCATCCACGCCCCGCCTCCTCTGGCCCAGACAACCAAACAGCCCCAACGTCAAGCCTGCCCTCACTTCCCAAAGTAGAAGCACAGAGGGCAGCACCCGCCCCAGCTGCCTGCGGCCTGAGCGCTCTGGGCTCTGACAACGGGGCCAGGCCTCCAACCCTGGGGCCCAAGATGGGGCTCCCACAGGAAGACAGCTGTGTTAGCCCAGGCCTCGGCGCTGCCTGGGAGAAGCCTGGTCTTCCTTCCCTGCAGACACTCAGCCCTTAGCTGGGGGAGGAGGGGGTGTCTATTTAAAGACCCCGGAGAGAAGCGGAGGGCAGAAAGAAGGGCCACCACCGAGGCTCCTCGGGGGACCCGGGGATGGCAGGAGCCCGCAGCAGCTGGCCCGGAGAGCAGCTGGGCGCAGGCCTCGGACTTTGGCCCCTGGTGTTTCCCGGTGTCAGCTTTTCTATTTCAGGCCGCTGGCCTCTCTATTAGGGGATTCACAGCCAGCCGGGGAACCCAGAAAGGCGGCCTCTGGGGCCCTGACTCCTGGGCGCCCTTCCTCACCCTGTGGACTTCCAGGCCCAGGTGAGGGCCGTACCCCAACGTTTCCGCCTCGTGACCCAGTCGGGGCCCCTGGCTCTTATCCCACAGAAATGTTCACGGTCCTGAAGCCCCGGGGACAGCCCAGACGTGCCACCAGGGCTCTCTGTGGCCTGGGGAACGGACTGGAAAGTGCTCGTTGGGGCGATGAGCCGTAGCTGTCAGCGGGAGACGGACGTCCAGCCGGGAAGCTGCCAGGATTACGGGCACTCTGTGGAAGCAGAAGCCGCCCAGGGAAAGGGCCCTGTGGGTCTGGGTGTGCGTGTGTGTGTGTGTGTGTGTGTGTGTGTGTGTGTGTGCAGGGATGGACTCTGGGGCCAGAAGAGCAGCTGTGTGTGTGTGCAGGGATGGACTCTGGGGCCAGAAGAGCAGGGTCAAGTCCAGCTCTGTCATTTCCTTGCAGGGTGGCCTGGGGGCAAGGCAGGAGGCCCTCGGACCCTTCACTTCCCTCCTCTGTAAAAGCCAGAATTGCTTAAGAGCACGTTTGGGAAGGCACGCGACCGTATTTGAAGTCCTCTGGCGAGGCAGATGCACACAGTAGGCGCTTAGAAAGAACAGATGCGGGGGGTGGGGGTGGGGGCGAATAACTGGGACAAATGGAGACAGTTGGACGTGACAGGGCCACACAGGTGGAAAGCTGGCAGCCACACTGACATTCCGGAGAAGGGCCCCGGTAAAACACTGGTGCCTAATACCACCCCCCACCCCCACCCCCACCTACAGCCTCCGAAAGCAGCCCGCGGTTCAGACCCCCGAGTTCCATCGGGGCTGTCACGGGAGCCGACTCCTCCCCGCTCACGGGTCGGGACCCCTCTCCAACCGGGAGATTAGCCCGGGCGAGGTGGGGAGGGGATTTGCAGACCGGAACAGGTGGGGCCTGGCATTGGAAACCGGAGCCGCATTCCAGGAATTCCTGCTAGGCGACCCGCCCAGCCTGGCCTGGGGGCGGCCGGGTCCCCTGCACCCAGCACCACCTGGAGGGGGCCTCGGGGAGACCGCCAGGCCCGGAGCAGGGCGGAAGCTGAGGGCAGACAGATTGAGCTGTGGGGACTTTGAAGCAACGGTAGGTTAGACTGAAATCCAACAGGAAGTGAAAGCGAACATTCCAGGACTCATTCCTTCAGAGGGTCTTCATTGGGTACCTGCTGTGTGTCCTTCCCAGCTGGCACCGGGGGCCCTCGCGGGTTGTCCCCGCCCCCACGAGCCCATAGTGAGGGTGGTAGACGAGTGAATGGACCCTGATGAGGGCCCAGGGCCACGGTGCCGGTAGGAAGGGACGCAGCCTGGGGCTGACCACTTGAGGAGGGGGACGGTGCCAGTGACTGTCCGGGCTTCCCTGGGGCTGGGGGCCTGCCAGGATGGGGGCTTTCATTTCTAAAATGGGGCGGCCAGGCGAACTGGGCTCTCTGTCCCCCTGGGGAGGGTGGCCCCCGAAGGGGAGGTGATGCAAAGTAATGAGGCCGAGGTGCTTAGTAGCCGGCAGGAGGGACGGGAGGGACGAGGGACGTGGGGGAGGTGTACCCAGGGCAAAGGCCAAAAAGGAGGGAATTTGACATTAGGACACAGCCTGACCTGCTTTCTCTGCACCTGGGAAACGGCTGGGGGAGGGAGAGGACGGTAGCACGGTCTGGCCGAGAAACGGTTTTCTGGAGACCGGGGTTGGGAGTGGCCATTCTGACTCAGGGTAGCTGAAGACCCACTGGGACCCAGGGAATGCTGGGCAAAACACCTGTCCTGATGGGGCAGGGGCAGGGGCAGGGGCAGGGAGAGCAGAGCCCAAGGAGGGGAAGTGGGGACCTAAGTCTCCCAAACCGGCCGGCCTGGCATAGTTACCAGGGGAAGAGGAATGAACACAAACCCCACTGGCCTGGGCTGGTGGGAGCCTTGGGGTCTCGGGCGAGTGTCAGCAGCACCCTGGAAGGGTGGCCCAGCAGAGGTGGGCCATGCAGTCTGGAAAGCTGGTGAACAGCTCCTGGAAGCCCTGGGTCCTGGGCGTCCCCTTGTCCCTCACCTTCCAGAACCCTCCCTCATCAGCTGCCATTGGAATCCAAAGCTCTGGGCTTGGCAATGAAAGGACCAGTGCTTCCGTTCCCCCCACACCAGGGAGTACACAGCGTTCCTGCTGCCTCCCCGCCGAGCCCTCCCGAGTTTGGCAGACTCAGTTCCCTCGCTGGGAAAAGGAATAAACACCCCCTTCCCAGGCTTGTTGTGAGGGTGCCGGAGAAAACACATGCAACTGCTCATTCTCTGAGCAGAGAATGAAGCTTGCAGGTGCGCCTCCTTGTCCTCTCTCCCAGGGCCACCTGCCACGAGTGCTGTGGCGTGCCACAGTGCCCAGTGCCACTGGGCGAGTGCGCAAGGTGCCCGGACAGGTCCAAGCTCTCTGCATGATGAGACAGTCTTGAGAAAAGTTGTCTTTATAAAAACTGTTCGTGGAAACAGGTTCATTTACCAGTGAGCTCCCATTGGCCAAATCACAGTTAATGTTCTGGAAAAACCAAATCTCCAAAATGTTCTCCCCTTCTCTGTAGTTTTCATCTTCTCTTCCATTTCTACCTGTGATTTTTCTGAGCCCGACCACATCTCAGAAAGGATATGAAAGGATTTAAAACTTCGCCAATAAAGCAATTCACCTGTTTTTGCTAGATTGCTTTACGTGCGGGGTTATTTGGTTGTAGTCTTTGAGCTATGACTGCAAGGATGGGTTCCAAGAGCGCTTAACAGGATTTCCTCATTTTCACGGGAAGGCTCTGCCTCCTGGGAGGAGGGAAGCAAGACCAATTTACTTAGGAACCTGGTCTGAGTTCTGAGTTCCGGGGTATGGAACCTTAGCCAGCTCTGCCGGGAGGGTTGGAGGTATTTCTGATTTGGGGCTGGGATCTGGGGTGCACAGATTGGGGGTATTGCTAAGCTAGAGGGGGGTTTGGTAAACTCCGCCAGCAGATGTTGGATTTGGACATGAAAGCAATGGGAGGCTGGCTCTGAGTCTTAGATCGGGGGGTGACGGTTCACAGCATTGGGGGTTTTAGTTCTGACTGAGCTTCAGGAAGGTTTGGAAAAGGCCCTGCGGAAAACAAAAGCCAGAGCAAGGACGGAGAGAAATGAATGGCTTGAGAGAGCCAAAGGTGATGGAGGCGTGTCCATGATGGGCTCAGACTCTGGCCCGGGCGGCCAGGTGGTGGAGGGAGATGCGCTTCATTCATCCTCCCGCGCTGGTTTTGTTAGCTTCTGTGACAGGCATGGCCCAAGGTGCCGAGGCTTCCAGGGACGGAGGTCCACACAGAGCTGGCCAGGGCCAGAGGCGGTGGGCCCCTGCCTCCCCTCCTTGGGGGTGCCCCTCTCAGCTCCGGTGTCCGAGACGACCACATGCCTTGTTCCCTGGGCATTTCCATCTCAAATGCTATCCTTCTGCTGGCATGGGTTCCCGGGACCTGTTCGGTGTTTCCATCTTTGACTGGGAAACGAGACTGCACGTTGTGCTGCTTGGGCTGGGGCCACGGAGCTGGGGAGACCCAGCCCCCTTCCCAGACTGTAAGACCCGCCTGGGCCGCGGGAGTGGGGCAGGGACGAGAATGCCCGGACTCCAGCTTCTCCGTGCGCCCGCGCGCTCCCCTCTGGGGTCCCCTCCTGGGCGGTGACCGGCGGGGCCCCGCCGGCTGGGGCCCCGCCTTGCAGACAGCAGAGCGCCCGCGGGGCGACCGCAGGTGCGCGGGGGCTGCAGTCCCGACGGCCCCTGCCCGGGGCTCTCCGCGGGGGACAGCCGGCCGTGCGGGAGGGGTGCTGTGCCCGCGCGGGCTGCCGCCGTCAGCTGCGGGCGCCACCGGGAGGGGAGCCGCGCGCCCGGAGTGACGGTCCCGCAGGACACGTCAGGGACCTGCCGCCCCCTCGACTCCCAGGGCCCCGCCCTGCGGCTTCCCGGGGGC
>LNAC01000337.1:1582814-1603441 GCA_002007465.1 Ailurus styani
CCCGGCCCCCCTCGTCACACGGACCCCCGCGACCGTCCTGCGGGTCCCGGGGCCCCCCAGGGCCGCCCCGGGCGGCCACTCCCCGCCTCCCCTCCCCCAGCGGCCAGGTGACAAGCCCTCGGCCCGGGGACCGACTCCGGCAGCCCGCGAGCGGCTCCTGCGAAGACAGACCCCAGGTCCACCGGCCGGAGCTTGGCCGCGGCGCGCACACCCGTGTGCTCCTCCTGCAGAAACGCCCCTGCCCCGACCTGCGGCGCGCTCCCCCCCGAGACGCGGGCTCCCGGGCGCCGGGCGCCCTCTCGCAGCGACGGAGCCCGGCTCCAGTCGGGTGTGCCAGAGCCATTTTGGGGGACGGCAAAGACGCGCCCTGCTCGCCTTCTCATGCCGGTTTCTACCCACCCAGGTCCGTTGACCAAGCCCTTCAGACACCCTGGCAGGTGCTGTGCCAGACGCTGCCTCTGAGGTTGGCCCGCCCCGCCCCCCAGAAGGCAGCTAGGTAAGCGAGGTTAGAAGCCGGTGGCGGAACAGGTGGGTAGAGCTGCATGCCCCCTTTTTTGGTCTGGCCACCTGCGAGTCATCAGCTGGCCTCACGTGTGGGCCCCGTGTCCGCGGTGGAGTCCGGGAGTCTGCATTTTACAGGCAGTGCCCACGAGCCCTCCGGTTTGGGAGGCCCAGCCGTGGGTGGCGAGGCTCACCTGGTGAAAGACCGGTGAGTGTCTGTCGGGAGGGCAGGTTGCAGGGGTTCTGGAGGCCATGCATGTGTTCCCTGCAACACGAGTGCCTTCCCCTTGGACTCCCTTGGACTCCTTGAGGAGCCAGTTAGTAACCTGCTGCCCCGTTGCTTCCCCAAGGTCAGGCTTTCCCCCCTCTTAAGTGGAAACTGGGAGGCGTTGAGTCAAGAAATTGTCTTTGCGGTCCCCCTGCTTTTTGCATGTTAACGTTTTGCTCGCCCAAGGGGTTGGCGGATTGGGTTTGAGCTGGGAGGGGTTCGAACCTTCTCTGTTGTATTCCCTGGTCCTCACCTGAGGGCAGGTCGTTGGCTGGGAGTCACAGCCCACCCCCTGGTGGGTCTCAGTTTTTATGTTAAAAGGAGCAGCTCTGGACTCCCTGAGCTGCTGTTTACCCCAGAGGAAGCCTTTTCTGTTCTCACCGCTGTTTCTCCCCCACACCTCTCTTAGCTCCTGGGGATACCTTCTTCAGATGGTAGGTTTTGTGAAACTCTTTCCAGCTGTCTTCCTTAGCCCCTGCACCCCACCCCGCGTGTCCATCGCACCTAGGGGAAGGCAGCACTTGGGTTAATTGGCATGGCCAGGTTGCACTAAATTTAATCCCCAAGCTGCTAGCATTTACTGAGCACCAGCTTTGTGCCAACACTTTTGTCCCTGGGCGTGATAATGTGACCTGCCCCTCCCCCACTCTAGTACTTGGGGGGCTTTGGGTGCAGCGCGATCCATCCTGGGGTAAGAGTCCTTGCTGCAGGTAGCCAGCAGGGGCCCCATCCGTGTTCTGCACAGCTGTGTTGCATTGTAATTTCTCTCCCCTCCTCTTGGATAAAGACTTTGAGACCTGTTCTTTTTTGATGGCTTCCATTTTGCCTTGGTGCGACAAGGAGTCGTGCAAGCCTTCAGTTTTAAGCGCCAAGCTGGAATTTACACTGTAAACTCATTAGCCTAACAGTGGCGCGCGCTTCCGGGAATTGGACGGCCAGTGGTGTCCGCGAGGGTGCCGGCGTGGCTCCCCCCGTCTCAGAGTCACCAGGTGTGCTTCGAGGATGTGCATCCAGGTTCTGGAATCCTGTGCTACAGCAAACGCGGCGCTCGCTGTGCAGCTCTGGGGGCTCCCATTGTCACGCCTAAGCCTAATTGAGCTGCAGTCTTCCCTCCTGCAGCGCCAGCTTGCTTGCCGCCCTGTGTACACTTCAGGCTTCAGCAGCAGGCACGGCGGGTCCCGCTTCGCGCTGTGTCTCGTAGTCGCCTCAGCAGGGACGTGGCGCCTTTTGAGCTAGGGTTCTGGAGGCAGCCTTGTGTCTGCACCCACGACAGGGAAGGCCCCGGGGGGCGCGGACCTCGGGGTTGGGGGGGTCTGTTCTTTAGTCAAACGTGGCAGTTAAGCACTGTTGCATCACTTGAGGATTTGGACGCGTTCCCACATTTCTACACCCTGAAGCTCAGTCTCCTGTAATTTGGGTTGGTTTGGCTTTTTTTTTTTTTTTTTTGACATTTCAAGGGCTCTTTGAAGAAAATTGCGTTTTGTTTGCCTAGACCGTGCTGCATTCCTCCTGACAAGGATAACAGTAGGGAGCACCCTCGAAGGTGGGGCCTTGGATTCCGTTGACAAAAGGGGCCTGGGCAGCCTGTCTCAGCATCTGCAGAGTGTGAGTGCCAAGGTAGGCCCACCGATGGGGCAGGTTCCTCGTTTCGAACAGCGTGTCTGCTGCAGGGGCCAGCAGGGTGGGCACCGGCTTCTCATCCTTTTTCCTGGGAAGTAACTCGTAAAATATGGTTTGTTTGTTGGCCTCAGCCCCCCACTGTAGGTTTCGATTAGCAGACAGCCCTTTGACCGGGAGTCTTCGCGTGGAGCTCTGAGCTCCTCTTCCCGCGTCTCCCTGCCCGTCTCCCTGCCCGGTGGGCTTTAGAGCCATGGCAACGGAGGAGAAGAAGCCAGAGACAGAAGCCGCCAGAGCCCAGCCCACCCCTTCCTCCTCGGCCACGCAGAGCAAGGCACGTCCCTGAGGGCTCTGGGGGGACCGCCGGGGGCGCCTAGGCCGAGCGCTCCTCGGAGATGCTTCTTCCTCAGACACTGCGTTTTAATTCACCGACCGCACACCTAATCAGTGCTTGTTCACCGCGCGGCAGAGGCCCAGACCTGTCCCCCGGGGGAGGGCGCTTTATCTCCAACACAGATCCTTGGTTCTGATTGTAGGATTCTCTGCGGGACCCAGAAGGCCCCCCGTGAAGCCCCCTCACCGGCCCCACAGTTCTGGTGCCCAGGCAGGTTTGCCAGCCCCCTTGGCGGACACCAGGCAGCACACACGGCCTCTGAGCAAGGCTGTGACCTTCAGGCCGTGGTTGCCGGACGTGGTGCCGCAGACCGTGCTTCTGGTCGTGTTGGGGGTGGGGTGAGGCCTTGAGGGGCCTCCGTGTTGAGCTGCCTGGTGGAGCGGGCGCACTGATGCGGGGGCTGCAGGAGAAGCAGGGCTGTGGAGAGGAAACAGCCCCGATTTAAACCCATCCCAGAGAGTCTGGTGGGCACTTGGAGTATGGATTTGGGGCTCAGGAGGTGGGTCTGAGCTTGAAGCCAGCCCCGTGGTTACTGTTTGATGACTGGTACTGTCTCTTCCACAGCCTACCCCTGTCAAACCCAACTATGCTCTGAAGTTCACCCTGGCTGGCCACACGAAAGCCGTGTCCTCCGTGAAATTCAGCCCGAACGGGGAGTGGCTGGCGAGTTCGTGTACGTACCCCCAGGGTCTTCGCTCTTGTCAGAGGCCCTCCGAGCCGCCCCCGGAGGCCCGGGACAGTGGGCGGGCTTGCTTCCCAACGCCGCCGCAGGGGCGATGCAGCCAGCCGTGTGCCCTTCGCCCTCCCTGGGGCCCTTGGCCGCTCTGAAGTGACGGGCCTCGGGGAGAGGGGAAGGGTGGACGGCGGGTGCCCGAGTGCCGGCTGTCCCCTGTGCGTGGAGCCTGTTCACGTGGGTTTCTGAGGGGTTCACGCTGTTCCCGGGGCTCTTGTTGTGGGAAGCCCAGATTTTGCACTCAAGATGACGGAAGCACCCCAGTTCCTTTGTCTTCCTTTCTTTTAGCTGCTGATAAACTCATTAAAATTTGGGGAGCGTATGATGGAAAATTTGAGAAAACTATATCTGGTCACAAGCTGGTAGGTGTGAGCCCTGTACGCTGAGCTTGAGCACGGGCTGGCGTAGGTCCTCCGGCACAGGGGCGTGGGTCCCGTCCCCTGGGCTCCTCAGGTTAAGATCTAACCCCCTCCCACCCCCCCAACCCCATGCCCCGAGTTTTTTGATAGTTGTTCGCCTCTTGTTTTTTAAGCTAATACTTAGGACCTTCCCCGACAAGTTTCCGCCTGGGCTAGAAGACATCCTTCTCCTTTGGGGACTGCGTAGTGTTCCGCCTGTGCGGTCCAGGCTAGCTAGAGGGTTCGGACGGTGGAGCGGTGTGCTTATTTATCTTCAGACGGATGTTCGGGCCTTAGCCGGTTCGCCGTGTAAGTCCCGTCAAGGTGGTGACTGTGTGGTCGCTCCCCAGGGCATATCGGATGTGGCCTGGTCATCAGATTCCAACCTCCTTGTTTCCGCCTCAGATGACAAAACCCTGAAGATCTGGGACGTGAGCTCGGTAAGCCGCTCTGAGCCCCTGTCCTGGCCGAGCCGGTACGTGGGCCAGGGGCATGACGTGGGAGTCTGAGGGCAGTCGGGACCAGCTGGTCACGGGCGGCCCCGCTTGCAGATGTGCCTTCGGGCCGTTGTGGGCTCGGAGTTGGAATAACCGCCGGGAATCACTTAGTCTGGCAATACTTGGTTTTAGGGAAAGTGTCTGAAAACCCTGAAGGGGCACAGTAACTATGTCTTTTGCTGTAACTTCAACCCCCAGTCCAACCTCATCGTCTCGGGCTCTGTAAGTGCGATGCCTCTGGGTGTGGGGGGGACGGTGCTCGGTAGCTAGGGGCTTGGGAGTTGAGCCTTGAGTCTCCTCTGCCGTGCTGGAGGATGAAGGGGTTGGTGGTGGCAGGTCTTGGGTTCCAGAGAACCAGTGATCCCCGCCTGCCCCCCCACCCCCACCATGGAACAGCCTTAACCTCTTCCTTTGTCTTTAGTTTGATGAGAGCGTGAGGATATGGGATGTGAAAACAGGGAAGT
The DNA here is from genome assembly GCA_002007465.1 of Ailurus styani. Taxonomy (NCBI): domain Eukaryota; kingdom Metazoa; phylum Chordata; class Mammalia; order Carnivora; family Ailuridae; genus Ailurus; species Ailurus styani. The sequence continues at coordinate 1,587,687 of LNAC01000337.1, forward strand.
GCCTCAAGACTCTGCCTGCACACTCGGACCCGGTCTCAGCTGTAAGTCCCTCTGGACAACCACATAGCAGGACAGGGTGGTGGCCAGGGAGGGGGCACTGGGGACCCCGAGGGAGGTCTCCTTGTCCTGGGCCCATGACGGGTGGGCAAGGGGCCCGGTGTGGTGTCCCCGAACTGAATCCTGTGGGACGGGTGTGATGGCCAGGCCTGGGAGAGGGCCATGCACTGGGAAGCGTGGCCCCAGAGAAGGGAGTTTGGAGTGTTGCTGGCTTTGATCCTGGGGTGGTGGTGGAGGGGGTCGGGATGACCGAGCCGAGGGCGAGAGCCAGTGGAGGGTACAGCCCCACGAGGGCCCTCTGTGTGTGCTCCGCGTCCTGCCTTGTGCACACGCCAGCGGTGTGCGAGACGAGTGTGCGTGTCAAAGTATCCCTTGGATCACAAACCTCTCCACTTGGAAGTGGCCAGGAGACTTCTTTCTTTGTCAGCAGAGAGCCTAGACTTGTTTCTTCGCCAAGTTTGCCTTTTTTTGGAAAGGGGAAGGAATCGTGTAAACAGTGTGCTTATTTTTACTGAGCAGATGGTCCTTTTCACTTTCTGAAATCGTGTAGGTGAGTGATTTTAAGCATTTCCAGCCTCGGAAGGGCTTTTTTGCTGAGCCGAGACCATTTGCAGAGGCCGGGTACGTAGAGGACATGTATCGCACGCTGGTTGCGGTTGCCTCGAGGGGCCCTCGGTGCCCAGAGTCCCCGCCAGTGCCTGGGGCTCCGAGGAAGGCCATGTGCTGTGGAGACGGGGCCCGGCCCGACCGGCGCTCTGCCTCCGCCGCGGACTCACAGTCCAAGGAGAGCGCGGCGGCGGACGTGGGAAGGGCCGGGAAGCGAGCCGAGGGGGGCGGCCGGGGGTCTCAGGAGTGCGAGTGGTGGGGGTGGGCGGCTGCGGGTGGGGCGCTCAGCCTGAGTGGTGGTAGGGCTTGTCAGGTTTTGTCTCCTACGGAAGTGCGTGCTTGTTCTAAGAAAAGGCAAGCCGATGCGGCAAGGGGACAGTCAGACTGTCTGCGCCCGCACCCCCGGCCCGCTGCTCGGAGCTGGTCTCCCTCCGAGGGGCTCCGGGCTTAGTGTCTTCCGCCGTCCGTCCTCTGAGCGGGGGGCATGCTCCACAGCCGCTGCACGTCCCCGTGGCAGGGTTTCTCGGCCTCTGTGATGTCCGTGCCCGGACCCCGGGGGTAGCAGGCACCTTCTGCCAGGCTCCCCGGCACGTGCTTGCTTGCAACTCCGTGCAGCCCAGCCAGGAGCGCGGTCAGCGTCTTTGCGGGACAGCTTTCCGCCCCGCGGGAGCGATTCTGCGGGTGAGCTTGAGGTCGTCCTGTTCGGAGGCACATTGGGCTTGGCGCGGACCTGTCGGGGAGCTGGAAGCCTCACGGCGCGGACTCCACTGGTGGCCCCGTCCCTGCCCTTGCCCCCGCCTGAGTCCGGCCCCTGTCCTCTCTCTACTGGACTCTTCCTGTCTCACCCCGGTGGCTTTTCCCTATACTCACCCCGCTCCCTGCTTTGCTGCTCTTACGTGAGCTCCCCAGTCTGCCAGGTGTCCCCCCCGCAGAGCGCTCTGAGTGACCGTCCTCTGAGTGACTCGGCAGCCCCGTTAGGGTCTGACGTGTTGCCTTTGTCGTGTCTTCGTGGTGCTCGTGTTGGGACTGCGGGGATGAGCTGGACGCCGTGTTGCCGTCCACACCTGCATCGGTGGGAGGGAAAAGCCAAGCTGCGTTTGCTGGCGGGGAGGTCCCGATGTGGTTGGGAAGAAGGCAGAGCATGAGGTGGGCATGGTAGCTTCTGGGGACCGGTGCCAACTCGTTACTATCTGGTGCAGTGGGCCGTGATAGAGGGTTTCGCAGATATGAAGAAAGGGGCGAACGTGGTTGGACAGACGGCAACGAGTTAGAAAGACCGTTACCTCGAGGGGCCTGCGAGCCCGTCCTGCCAAAACCACTGGTAGGGAGGCAAGGACAACAGATAAGCTTCTTGAGGGTCTTCTGGAGAGCACGCGGGGCCCAGCGCCCGGCACGGAGGCCGCCAGCCACGCCGGTGCCGCCGATGAAGTGCTGGGAGCCCGGATGGACACGGCCGGGAGCGTGAGCCGCGCTGTGCGCGCTCGGCGCCTTCGGCGGGGCCGTGCAGCGGAACGGAGCGAGGAGTGGCTCGTGGGCGACTTCAGCACCAGCCACATGGTGGGGTGCCGTAGAGACTTTGGGTTAAATAAGACCAAGTTCGTCCCACCCGTTACCGTTAGCTGCTAGACAACTTCGCGGCGGGCGCGGCCCTGAGAGTCTGGACCCCAGCTTCTCTGTGTCTCCCTGCCCCGTGTCGCCCATGTCCCCTCAGTACGTCAGCGGTGTGATGCCGGGGCCCGGCACTCAGTGTGACGAGCTCTCAGGTGCTCTTGGGCACGTGACCTGGGCCCCGGGGACATCCAGCTTAGCCGTTGCGGCCGTGTGTCGCCGGCATCTCCTGGGTCGGGTGGGGTGCGGCCACACAAGCAGCCCCGCGGCCAGAGAGGCCTGGCAGACGGGCAGCGGCGCCGTGGTGCAGACCAGCAGGTGGCCACGGCCCCAGCCCCGCCCCCTGTGCCGCTCGGTCTCACGTGGAACACGTATCACGGGTGGCAGGGAGTGAGATGGTTTCTCCAAGCTGCAAGTTATGAAAAGGCTTCTCCTGGAAAGAGTCTGCCCCGGACTCACAACAATGGGAGACGTAGGCCATAGACTCACCTGACATCGAGGCTTCTTTCCTCCCGCTGGATCCCACTGGGAGAGTAGGAAAGAAGCGCACATGGTTCAGTTGTGAGACTGGGGCTTGTCGGCTGTGGAGCCCTGCGTGGCCGTGGGGGCCGCACGGGCGGGGCATTCAGGTGACCGAAGGTGTGGGGAGCGGAGGCCGGTCACGCCTGGGGCCTGCACACGGGAGTCACCCCGATCCTAGATGTGGGGAGCGGAGCGGCCCGGGTGCCTGGGACTCCCGGTCCTCCTGGCGGGCAGGGGACGCGCCCGAGGGTGTTCTTCCCGGGGTTACCCAACAAGTGAGTTATTCTTTGCTGGTGGTTCTTGGTTTAATGTGAGGTCAGGGGAGGTGGTTTCTGGCCAGGTCGCCCTGGTCAGACCACCTCCACGGCACCAGGTGGTGCTCGCCTGCCCGCACGGGCTCCCCAGGCCCGGCCTCCTCCCTGGCGCGGGGTCCCTTGGGTGCGTGCGTTTGTGTTCGTTCAAGGATACGTTTTGTAGCGAGTGGTTTAGCTTCTCAGGACGTGTTCGAGCTTGGTTCTCCTTCCAAGTTCAGTCATCCATCGTGGAACAAAGGGCCTGTTGCTTGAGACACCTGGTAACGGTCACTCGGTCCTGTCACTCGACGTCCGCCAGCGTCGGCGGGTAGACCGCGGACTTCGAAGTGCGCGGTGGCCCCGTTGCTTCCTTGGTGCTAGCACGTCGGTGCGTTCGTCGAGGGCACGCGAGAGTAGGGGGCCACTTGGGTAGGACGCAGCCTGTGTTGAGCGCTTGGAAGTCAGTGTCTTTCTTTCCTCCACTCCGTTCTTAGGTTCACTTTAACCGGGACGGATCCTTGATAGTGTCAAGCAGCTACGACGGTCTCTGGTAAGTGAAGAAACTGACTTCGTCTGCTCGGCGCATGTTTATGTAGAGGCCGTGTCCTGGCCTCTGGGGGACAGCCGTGAGGACGGGGCGGGGGTCTGCTGTCGCGGGCTGCGGCAGATGGGCGGGCGCGGGGCGGGGGCGGTGCGGGCTCAGGAGCAGCCCCACGTCCCACGGGGAACGCGGTGTGGAAACGCCGCTGCAGGGGAGATGAGGCAGGGGACACGGTTTCCTGTGGATCGCCCAGCGCAGCCTGAGTAACGCTGGTCCGGCTCGGAGTCGGTCGGCTGAGTGCTGAGGGTTCTGTCAGTGGAAGTGAACGTCAGTCGAAGTCGGCAGACGCTGGGACGGGACACGCGTGGAGCGCGGGCTGGGCCTGCCCGGGACTGTCTCCTGCCCGTCGGGCGCGCTCCCCGGGAGGAGGCTGGTGGGCCGCCTCCGACTGCACGGGGACCCGAGGACAGCCTCCCGATGACAAGGGAGAATGAAAGCACGGCCAGGAATGAGTCTATGTTTAGCAGAAAGGAAACAAGAAAGAGGAAATGGGGTAACAAATTGTCCAGTAAAACGCCGCAGAAGGAGGGAAACGCGCTGCGCCAGGCGTCACAGTGGCAGCTGGACACCGTCACCACAGGCCGTCAGGTTGCTTGAGAAACCCTCCTGCCTCTCGTTCTCAAGAAACGGTTAAAACAGGGATGGTGAAGGTTTGAAACCGAACGGTGGGTGAACGGCATCGGCGGGCACAGAGCAGCGTGTCCGAGTCGGTGGGGCTTCCCGACGGAGCGCCCCCCGAGGGGAGAGACGCGGACGTGCAGCCGGCGGGAGAGGCCTGTGCGCACCCGTCCCCCCATCCTCCTGGGGCCGCGAGGACCGTGAGGCAGCACGCGTCGCTTCTAGACGTTGACGGGAGAGCGTGGGGGGCCCGGCGGACCCGAGTGACACCGCGGCCGTGTTGGCTGTGTCCCGTGAGCCCGGAACGATCTCGGGGTTGTCTGTGGACGGACTCTGCAAGCTGTCTAGAGAAGAGGGAGAAGCAGGGGCAACGTGAGGAAGCTGTGTCCTTATGGAGGCTGCACGGTCGTTAAGCCGTAGACACTCCAGTAAGGAAACGGGGAGGGTGAGCCAGATGGAGGCAGTGGGGTGCAGGTGTGGCGGGCTCTGGGGAGGAAAGGGGAGAACGGGGCATGTGTGAGGAGCTCCCGTTTGCTGAGTTGGCCCAGGAAGCTCTGCCCACAGTCGGGCCTGTGAGCTCCTGCTGGAGCTGGGCCGGATCCCGGGCTCCCGAGGCTGGGATGCTGTTCCGACGACCACAGAGCAGGGCGGGGGCCCCGATCTGAGGCACCCGATCGGGCTCCGTACTGAGCCTGGAAGGAAGGCCACGGAGGACACGGCTCGGGAATACGGATGTCAGGATTCCAAAGGCACCGTTTGCTGGCAGAGTCCAGCAGTGCCTTGAGAAATGGCAGTCCCCAGCGCCGTGGGTTTCTGGAGCCCCGAAAGGGTTGTAATAGTGTGATCGACGTCAGGAAGTCAGTCTGGTGCATTGTGTCGACAGAGGCAAAGCTCCACATGCGTCACTGGCAGAGTCCACGCAGGCGCCCCGATGGAGACTCGAGCGAAGGAGGCCGGCGGGGCAGACTGGTCACTCCGCGGTAACGCGTAAAGTTTCTAGTTAAATCAGGAGCCAGCCAAGCCCAGCTGCCCCTTATTCATGGCGTTTGGAGTTCCTGCCTAACGGGGTAGAGCTTTATCTCCCCTGAGGGTCTGCTTGTTTTTCGAGTTGGGAGCCCCGGACGCGGCAGTTGACCAGCACGGGCTCCAGCCTCGCAGCGGCCTGTCCCCGGCCTCGCTGTCCCCACTCGGCAGGAGGGGAGCAGAGGCAGGCTGAACACCCGCTGGTTGTCCCCCCAGCATGGGTGGGTGGGCGGCAGCCAGGATCCACGCCACACGGCGGGCTGTGGCGCCCCAGCTCCAAGCCGCCAGGCCCTGCTGGTTACAGAACGTGAGCGAGTGGAGGCCGCGTGAGCGCGCCGTGTGTGGTGTCCGTGGTGCCCGTTCTGGCCCCGGCTGTGAGGGCCGTCGCCGAAGGAGTGGCGAACGGCGGAGAACACGCCTCACTGTGCGCTAGTCTCCGAGTCGGTGTTGGCCTGGGGGCCAGCGCGCCTCGAGCGGCTCATGCTGACCTGCTTTGTAAAAACTCGCTGCTGTTTTTGCGTTGCAGTCGGATCTGGGACACCGCCTCGGGCCAGTGCTTGAAGACGCTGATCGGTGAGTGCCGTTGGCGTGGGCTGTCCGGCGGGGGTCCCTCCCAGCGGCGGTTGCTGGCCCTGTCCTCTGTTGTGTAGTTTCCGGGTAGCCCCCTTCCCTCCGTCCTGGATCTGCTCCCTCCCTTACCAAGCGGTTCCAGCTCCTGGCAGCTCCTTCTTCTGACCTCTGGCACTGGGACGTCCCCTCTCCAGGCAGGGCCCCGTGCTCTCTGCGGTCAGCCCTCGCTCGGGTCTGCCTGGCCATGTTCTCCGAGAGCCCCTGAGACCCTCTGCCTGCACTTGGCAGACCCTTGGTGGGGACTCCTTGTGTCCTTGAGCAGACATGGTTGAGCTCTGGCCCTGAAGTGCGCCCCGTCTGTTGGGGGTGTCCCGGACGAGCCCGGCGGGCAGGAACTGGGGTCTCTGCAGACGGCCGGGGGTTGGTCGTGGAAGGACAGGCAGGTGTATGTGTGGCCAGAGGGTGGGTGCCGGGCCGTCGTAGGGCCCCGAGCCCCTGCAGGCGATGGGGAGACAGCCCTGGGTTTTGAGAATCAGCCTGGAGGGTTCCTGCGGTTTCAGGGTCAGGTGTGAAATAGGGTAGGTGGTAGAGTTCTGGGTGGGGGCCAGGCGAGGGGGCTGGCCTATGACCTGCACCGGAGGTGGCATCCCCAAGGCTCTGCAGCTTTCCCTGCGCCTCGGGAACACACGTGGCTTTACGCATCAGCTGGGGCCACTGGGGGCCGCCGTAGCAAAGCACCCCAGCTCGGGCCACTTCCCAGATGTCCCTGCATCCTGGATGCGGGCGCCGACATCCAGGCGTGGGCAGGCCTGGTTTCTCCTGGGGCCTCCCGACTTCCCGGCCGTGTCTTTCCGGGGTCGTCCGTGTGTGTGCGCCCCTGGTGCCCAGTGGTTTTCTCTTGTGCACATGCTGCTCCGACTGGAGCAGGGCCCTGTACTAGCTGCATTTTAACCGAGTCAGCCCTTGCAAGGCCCCGTGTGCACACAGAGCCGAGATACTGGGGTTAGGGCTTCGACATGAAAAGCGGGGGAGGGACGTGGTTCAGCCCACGACGGTGGCTTTTCTCTGGTTTTTGCTTTATGAGTGAGTCATCCTCCTGAAGAGGTGACCTCATGCTGTGACTGCGGCCTCTGTCCCCAGAGGCCAGGGACAGCCACCGCTGGAGCCAACCGGTGCTTGCTGTGTGCTGAGCGTCGTCAGGGCTAATGCACGTCGTCCTCACGGCCACCCCTGCCCCAGCCAGGCGGGAGGCGGAGGCCTGGAGGGTCTCGTTAACTAGCTCCACACTGGTAGCCAGCCAGGTGCCCACATCAGGCCTGGAACCCCGCAGTGTCTGTGGGAGGAAGGGGTGGTGGGAGCCCTGTCCCCAGCCCGTTTCTAAAGTCAGGTCTATGGGCGCCTGGGTGGCTCAGTGGGTTAAAGCCTCTGCTTTCGGCTCAGGTCATGATCTCAGGGTCCTGGGATCGAGGCCCGCATCGGGCTCTCTGCTCAGCAGGGAACCTGCTTCCCCTTCTCTCTCTGCCTCTCTGCCTCCTTGTGATCTCTCTCTCTCTGTTAAATAAATAAATAAAATCTTTAAAAAAAAATAATAAAGTCAGGTCTAGGGGATTGGAACTTTCTTTCTGGACCCCGTGACGCTTTGGTCCTGGAGCTTGGGTCAGAAACACGAGCACTACCTCACCCTGTCTGAGTGGGGGCCATGCCTTCCTGGTGTGGCCCCTGTGCCCCGAGGAAGGTCGTCTGGCCTCATGCCTTCTCGTGTGCCTTTGCAGTGTCTGGGACGTGTCAGAGGGAGCAGCGGCCCCTGGCGTGCGGTGGCCAGGTCCCTCGAGGTGGTAATGAGCCTGACGCTCTCCCCTGCTCTGGCACCAGGGTGCACGGCCCTGGTTCTGTCCTTCTCACCTGGGGGGACGCGCGCTCCTCCCGATGTGAGGGTCACGGGGCTGTCACGTGGCTGCAGGTGCTGGCCTTGGCCTGGGCGGCTCCTGACGGTGGCTCTGACCGAGTTCCTGGGCCGCCCGGGGTGAGCTTTCAGACCCGAGTGTAGCAGCAAGGATGCCGGTGTCGTGCCGGCACGGTTGTTTCTGGAGGGGACTTACAGAGTTTTTGCTCTGATTAGGCCGCAGAAAACATCTGAGATGACTCACCCGAGTCCTTTCTCCCTCAGTGGTAATACTTTCTCAGTCCAGTGGGGCGTCTGCGAACTGTTCACATGGGGAGATTGACCCTGGGGCCTCTTACAAACCCCACGTCGGCAGAAGGCCAGGCACCCCGAGTTTGATTGGCCACAGGCCCTTTGTTCCTAAAGCCCTTGTGGCAGAGGGGTGGTTGGGGCCCCGTCAGGGACCCGAGAAACATCGAGGAGAACCGGCCGTGCCAGGGACGGGCGAAGGGGGGGTGTGCTGGGCTCCTCGGGGACCCGTTCTAGGTGGTGGTGTGGGCACCGGTGGCAGCGTCCCCACTCGGATGGCCCCGTGTGGTGATGGGGGCCTGTTTCCTTTCCTCCCCCGGGCGCAGCCTTGGTGCTCCTCTCATCAGCCTGTCTCTGTTTCCCACACAGATGACGACAACCCTCCTGTGTCTTTTGTGAAGTTCTCTCCAAACGGCAAGTACATCCTGGCTGCAACCTTGGACAAGTAAGTGCTGCTGCCTCCCGTGGGGCGGGCCGGGGACGTCCACTCCTCAGCGTCACACTCAAAGATCCGAGACGTTTAAGCCCCGTCCGCGCGTGGTCCGTGTCTCTGGTGGGTGTAGGCTTGCGGACTGCAGACGCTGAGCTGAGGGCCGGGTCTCCGGGCTGCAGAAGGATGTGGGGTCCAGGTTTCTGCGTGGCCACTGTGGCCAGGGCAGCTCCTCCTGCAGGGCCCCCCCTCCCCCGTCTGCAAGAGTGTGGCAGGGGCAGCCTCGGAGCAGCTCTGGCTCCGCCCGTGAGCGCCAGGGTTTCCCCCCCAGCAAACTCCGGCGCTGTTGCGGCCCCTCTGGGTGGGCCTTCAAGCTCAGGCTGTGCTGTGTGCCCCTCGGGCAGCCTTCTGGGGATCCGTACCGGGCCCTCCAGCTTGCCGGAGGGCCCCGCGGTTGGCGCTTCTCCTCAGCACCCTTGGGAAAAGCGAATTCCTGCCCAGGGAGGAGGGGGGATTGTTGGTTGCCACTGAAGTCTGGTCTGGACGTTTTTGGAACCTCCCCACCTCGCTCTTGTAGCGGGAGTGAGCGCTGACTGATTCCGGGAGCACCCAGCAGCCTCTGGTTGCGGCAGAACCGTGTGGGCTGCGCACATGGCGCTCTCGGACGCCGTCAGCGGACGGGCCGAGTGCCCACTGCTGGTGTCTGTGCTTGCCGAGGGGAGGGCCCGGCCCCTGGCTTTGCTCCACACACGAGCACGCGGAGGGGAGTGGGCACACGGTGACGGCAGGGACTCCCGGGAAGGCAGGTGACTCACCCCTCTCTCTGCCTTCCAGCACGCTGAAGCTCTGGGACTACAGCAAAGGGAAGGTGAGTGCCGGGGGCAGAGCCGAGCCAGGGTCCAGGGCACGAGGGGCTCCCGGAGCTGCCTGCACTGGGTTGGCGTGGTGCGTGTCTGTCAGACTCAGGATTTTGCAGCTCGCTAGGCTGCGGGGCAAGCTCCCACCATGGCAAGTGCTGAGGGTGTTTAGCTCTCAGGGCTAAGGTCGGTCGGCCATGAAATACCTGCTCTCCAGACGCCAGGGATTGTCCACAGTGCAGGGAAATCGTGCCTCAATGGACATACGGACACTCTTGCTTTTGCAGTGCCTAAAGACGTACACCGGCCACAAGAATGAGAAATACTGCATCTTTGCCAATTTCTCCGTCACTGGCGGGAAGGTAAGTGTTCTGCCGGCTACGGAGCTCCTCGCTCTGCCTGCTGTCCCTCCCGAGAGGTGACCGTGTCACAGGTTGGCCTGTGTGCCTCGGGCGTTCCTCTGTGCTCACAGAACCGAGTTTCAGTGCCTGGGATGGTGTCTCCCTCATGGAGGCCGGGGGTGCGGGGTGCGGGGCGCAGCGTTGTCTCTGCCGGGGCTCTGCTGCCCGGCCTGGGGCCCCGCTCATGCGCTCGCCCAGGTGGGACGGGACTTGAGTGGGGGTGGCGATTGACCCGGACGTGACCTTGAGAGAGCGGCGACTGGAGGAAACGATTGGGACCCCAGAGGGCTCTGATGGCCAAGTGCGGCCTTGCGGACGATGCGGGGAGGGTGAGCGGGGAGAGGCCTCTTGTGCACGAGCCGGCTCCGACCTGGGCTTTCCTTGCCCGTCGTCCTGTTCTAGTGGATCGTGTCTGGTTCCGAGGACAACCTGGTGTACATCTGGAACCTGCAGACCAAGGAGATAGTACAGAAGTTACAGGGCCACACAGGTGAGCGCGGGGTCCGTGCTGGACAGCTGGGCTGTGCTCTCTGGCTGCCTGTTTTTTGGGTTCTTCCCCAGCCTTCCGGTGGCCTGGGGGAAGCCCCCTGGGTCAGAGCGGCTGGCGGTTGGCTTTGTCCAAGTTCCCATCTGGCCAGGGCTGGGTCTGGCTTTACCTTCTCTTTGTGGCCATCTCCCCGGCCGCCTGGCCTCAGCGTCCACACAGGCTCCGTGTGTGGACATGGCCCGTGTCTGTGTCTCACATCGAGACCGGCGTGGCCATGGACATCCACCGTGGGCCAGAGGCCCCGGGTGCTCTCAGGGCCCTGACTCACCTCCTTGGGGGGCTAATGCCTGTGCACTGAGGCCCGCCTATGCTAGCCCCTCTGCCCCCGGAGGCCACCCCTCTCGCCACCTACGCTTGGGGGAGACTGATTGTCAGATCTGTCGAGTGCTCTATTCGTACCCCTTAAAGCCACCTCTACCCACTGGGGACATGGCCTTGGCCTGCAGGTCAGCTGCCATGTTGCGTGGTCTGCCCATGTGGCTTAGCTCCCCGGGAGCAGCCCCGTGCCTTGGTTGCTTCCGGCCCACCCACCACTGCGTGGACAGGACACTCAGACCCTTTTCCAGCCGCTGGGGGTGCAGCCGCTCGGGAAGTGGGAAAGTGCTGGAGGCGAGGGCTTCCTGGCCGAGGCAGAGCCTACCCTGCGGAGTGTGCCTGGGCCCAGCAGCAGTGGGGATGGCAGGAGTGCGGGCACGTGGTCCAGGCAGCGTGACCGGTGCTCCTCTGTACCCGCCGGGCCCGCTGTGCTGGGTGCTGGGCTGGGCGACCCCTGGTGGCTCGCGGAGGCTGCTGCGTCATGCCGCCTGCCACCTTCCCACTGATGAGGCTGCTTGCTGTGCTCCTGCTCCGTGTCCCTGGTGTGGGTGGCACAGCACTGGGCTGTGAGCATTGGGGGTCAGTGGCGGCAGGGGGACCCTGGGGGTGGTGGGAACGCGACCCTGGGGTGGCAGAGCAGGTCTCTGCAGCAGGGCAGACGTCGGCTGGGGTCTCTGTTGCAGACGTCGTGATCTCGACGGCCTGCCACCCGACAGAGAACATCATCGCCTCGGCCGCGCTGGAGAACGACAAGACCATCAAGCTCTGGAAGAGTGACTGCTAGGCGCTGCGGGCGCCGCGGGGGGGACGGTCAGGAAGGTGGCCGGGCGGCGGAGCGCGGTGTCTGGAAGGGCACCTCTGGGGCTGGGCCTGGGGGTCGGGAGGGGCCTGGATTCAGCCGCCTCTGAGGACCATGTGGCGGAGGGGGAGTCTCCCGCCAGAAAGTTCTAGAAGTTGCTGGTGGCATTTCTTGCCAATCCCTCTCACACTGTCTGGGGAAGTTTCTAGTCTGTATTGTGTTCAGAGTCAACAAAAATTTTTAATTTTTTATTACAGAAGGGTGAAGTTCAATTTATCACGAGTTGTGTTTTTTTCCAGTAAACGTTCTGTACCTTGTTTGGTATCCAATCCCCCAGTGCACGCGCGGTGAGCTCGCGGCGGCCCCCGTCTGTTCCGTAGATGCCCCGCCGCCTGGTCCGCGGTCACCGGATCGTGCTGTAGTCGTGCCCAGTGTGTTTCAGTCTTTCTGGAAAGCGCAGAACGCTGTAAGGTTATTTCCGTGTAAGGCCCTTTGTGTGTGGGAGTTCGTGGTCCCTGTGCCGACAGCCTGGCGGCGTGCTCGTGGCTCCCCGCGGCCCCCCGCGTGCCCGACACACGGCCGCCAGCCTCGGTAAGGAGAGGCGTGTCGCCGCCGCCGTGCCGGCCCCTTCTCCCGCTGAGGCCCTCTGCCCTGGGCCCTTGTTGGAAACGTCTCCGAGGTGGCAGGCAGTCGAGGATGCTCACAGGAAGGCCTTGGGCGCCCCTGTAGGTCAGGAGTGCGTGGGGGGGGGGGGGCTGGGAACAACCCTGGGGACGTGCAGCTGGAGCGGAGCCTGCCACCTAGCTGCGTCCTGCCCCGCGCTGCCGTGGCCAGGCCTGGGCTGTGGGAGCCCCTGGTTCGGCCCTGGTTCGGCCCCGCCGCCCACCTCGGGACCCGCAGGCTTGTTGGGGGCCTTGGGGCCAGCAGCTGGGTGCCACCCGCTCTGGCACGCCTGCTGGTGTTGCAGGAACCTGTAGCGCCGCGCTTGCAGGCTGGGGCGGGGGATGCGGGGAGAGCGGGGCGGTGCTGGGGTCGCCTAGCCCATGTCCCAGCCCACCTCCTCCGCCAGCGCCGGGTGGCTGAGCCGCATGCCCTGCCTGCGCAGGGTCTGCGATGGAGCTGCGCCCGCCCTGCCTTTCCTGAGGTCCCGAGTCCTGGGAAGGGGGCTGGGGGCTGCCCCACGGGCTTCTGGGGCCCCCTCCAGTGGCCACGGTTGCCCGTGTGGCACTGAGCATTCTAGTAGAAGGCGTGTGGAAACCAGCTTCCTTCTGTTCCCGCGGCCTGTCCTCTGGAGGCGGACAGTGGGCTGTCCTGCTACAGTGACGTGCGGGCAGCGCCCAGGGGCTGGGGGGCTGCTCTGCCGCGTGTTTTGGTGGGAAGCCCGGAGGTGTTACAGCCCGCCCCTGGGAGCAGAGGGGCGTGCACGCCGAGCGCTGTGCCCTTGGATATAGTTTATTTTTTCTACGTTTGAATTCTCTGTTGTAGATTTGTGTAAAAATACATTCTCTCTTTTAAAAATAAAAATTTTCATGTCTTGTAACTTTGTCCCATAAGACTTTCTCACCTTTCTTAACGCACAGCTGTTTTTGGGTGGGGGCTGGGAGCTCACCGGCCCCCTTGCTGCTCGGGCGCAGGCTCCGGCGGAAAGCTCATGGTTACTAAGAAATACATTTCTGACTATGAAAGTTACTATCTGTGTTAGTTATTGACAAGGTAAAGCAAATAGGCACGGATCATAAACCACCTGGATTCGTGCTACCGCTAACATCTTGGGGGATTATCCTCTTTTCATTAAAAAGAAGAAACTCCATTGTGGATCATTTCAAGCACATATGAACATAGAATCTTGCTGGTTTTATTGGTCAGTCTAAAAAAAAATTTTTTTTTTAAAGATTTATTTAGAGGAAGAGAGCAAGCATCCTGAGATCAAGAGATGCACGCTTGGGCGCCTGGGGGGCTCAGTCAGTTGAGTGTCTACCTTCTGCTCAGGTCATGATCCCAGGTTCCTGGGATCAAGTCCCACATCGGGCTCCTTGCTCAGCGGGGAGTGGGCTTCTCTTCTCTCTGCTTCTTTCTTTGCTCATGCTCATGCTTCCTCTCTCTAATAAATAAACTATTAGAAAAGAAAAGAGTCATACGCTCTACCGTCTGAGCCTGCCAGGCGCCCCCAGCTTTCCCTGTTGACGTATCTGGTTTCCTGTGTCCGTCCTGGTTGAGTAGGAATCCCAGACGCTTCCTGATCGAAGCAGTGAATACACATGGTTTCTGTAAGAGAATTTTCCAAAAGCTTTGGCACTGAGCCATTTTCACTCCTCAAATTCTTTTTTTTTTAGATTTAAAAAATTTTTAATTTTTAAAAAATTTATTTGACAGAGAGAGATCACAAGTAGGCAGAGAGGCAGGCAGAGGGAGAGGGGGAAGCAGGCTCCCTGCTGAGCAGGGAGCCCAATACAGGACTTGATCCCAGGACCCTGAGATCATGACCTGAGCTGAAGGCAGAGGCTTAACCCACTGAGCCACCCAGGCGCCCCCAATTTTTAAAATTTTTTTATTTTTTAAAGATTTTATATATTTGAGAGAGAGAGTGAGAGCACAAGCAGGGGGAGTAGCAGAGGGAGAAGGAGAAGCAGGCTTCCTGCCGAGCCGGGAGCAGTATGCGGGGCTTGACACCAGGACCCTGGGACCATGACCCAAGCTGAAGGCAGACACTCAACCGAGCCACCTAGGTGCCCCCACTCCTCAAATTCTTAGTCGACTATCTGACTCGACTGACATCCGCAGCTGTCTTAGTATCTCTCTGTATGTGTACCCGTGTGCATGCACATCCTCATACACGCACAGCACAACCCAAGGATGGTCACGCACACGTGCACACCGCACCTGCGATCACAGGCACACACGTGTACATGTTTGCACGTGCGAGCAGGCACACGCCCGTGCTCCACCGCGGGTTGGCGTGAACCGGGGCCCCAGCAAGGCCCCACCCACATTGGCTGGTTCTAGAATCTCCCGGTGCCCTCACTGGTTCCTTACCATGACTCGAAACAGCCCTTTGTCCCGTTGGCTCCCAGATCCGGGTCTGCAGGTCGGCTGAGGGGCTGCGGACCCACCTCCGACTCCGGTTCCCCGTAAGCCGGAACTGGGGGCTGGAGGCTGACCAGATCCCCTGATTTTCACAGTGAACGTGGGGTGGATGGTGCTGCCTGCCCTGAACAGCGGGATTGTGGATCAGGTTGGCTTTATCTAACCTGACAGATGCCTTCCTGGGTCCTTAAGTGGGGGAGCGTACAGCGGTTTGCAAACTGCGCACAGCTGGGAGAAGGCCCTGTGCGGCGCCCCGTCCCTGGGAAGCTCGTATGTCACTTACACAGCGAGCGTGTGCCCCGAGTCTCCGCAGGTCCTGCTCTGAGCAGCGCGGCACTGGCCACGTGGCTATGATGCCTTTGCCTGACACATGCCCGACGGCCTTGTCGGGGGGCTCCGGAAGGGCTCCCGCCGAGCCACCAAGGTCGCGAGGACTCAGAGGGAAGGCAGGCGCTGTTCCTGGAGGAGGGGCCGCTGGTGCTGGAGGCCCGACAGAGGGCCCGCTGTCCGTCCCCTCCTGCACCAGGGCCCAGGCAGGAGACAGGGTGCAGCCGAGGGCTGCTTGGGCCCCAGGAGGAGACCCCGAGCTCCACACTCAGCCTGACTTGGGGCGGGGGCGAAACGCACGTGCAACTCTTACAAACGCACATCTGCCAAAGGTTTTAGTTCTCTGGGTGGAGCGACCTGTAAGATGTTACAGGTAGTCCCAAGGACAGCTGACCACACTGCACGGCGACAGGACGGCCAGCGCGGGGACCGGCAGCCGGGGGCCTCGGGCAGGTGTGCATCTCTGTGCACGAGGCCGTGCAGCCGGCTCCTGGCGCCTGGGTCACGGGGGTACCCTCATCCTCACAGCCCACGGCTCTGCCAGCAGTGGGGCGGGCAGGGTCTCAAAGGGCCTCTGTGGGGGGCGCACCGGCCAGCGGAGGGCGGCAGGGGTGCCGGGGCTGCGGGGGTCATAGAGCGGCGCAGGGCAGCGGAGGGTCACAGAGGGGAGTGGAGGTGGGCGCGGCGGCCCCGGCGCCATGCCCGCGAGTCCCGGGGTTGAGCCCCGCCGATCGCCCTCCCCCGTCCGGACCCGACCCCCGGCACAGGGGAACCCCCCAAAAAACGTTGGTTAGATGCCACGAAGTAGGTGGCAATGCCTTAACCGTATGCGTGTTGTCAGGCCCGAGGGCCTCTTCCATCCTTGTCAAGGGGAGTGCTAACCTTCTCTCCTTTCATACAACACAA
>LNAC01000337.1:1604893-1663790 GCA_002007465.1 Ailurus styani
CCGCCGGGGAGAAGCTGGGGGAGCCCCCCAGTTAGAGACGCAGAGCCGGCCGCCGGGGAGAAGCTGGCCCGAGCCCCCCAGTTAGAGACGCAGAGCCGGCCGCCGGGGAGAAGCTGGGGGAGCCCCCCAGTTAGAGACGCAGAGCCGGCCGCCGGGGAGAAGCTGGCCCGAGCCCCCCAGTTAGAGACGCAGAGCCGGCCGCCGGGGAGAAGCTGGGGGAGCCCCCCAGTTAGAGACGCAGAGCCGGCCGCCGGGGAGAAGCTGGCCCGAGCCCCCCAGTTAGAGACGCAGAGCCGGCCGCCGGGGAGAAGCTGGGGGAGCCCCCCAGTTAGAGACGCAGAGCCGGCCGCCGGGGAGAAGCTGGCCCGAGCCCCCCAGTTAGAGACGCAGAGCCGGCCGCCGGGGAGAAGCTGGGGGAGCCCCCCAGTTAGAGACGCAGAGCCGGCCGCCGGGGAGAAGCTGGCCCGAGCCCCCCAGTTAGAGACGCAGAGCCGGCCGCCGGGGAGAAGCTGGGGGAGCCCCCCAGTTAGAGACGCAGAGCCGGCCGCCGGGGAGAAGCTGGCCCGAGCCCCCCAGTTAGAGACGCAGAGCCGGCCGCCGGGGAGAAGCTGGGGGAGCCCCCCAGTTAGAGACGCAGAGCCGGCCGCCGGGGAGAAGCTGGCCCGAGCCCCCCAGTTAGAGACGCAGAGCCGGCCGCCGGGGAGAAGCTGGGGGAGCCCCCCAGTTAGAGACGCAGAGCCGGCCGCCGGGGAGAAGCTGGCCCGAGCCCCCCAGTTAGAGACGCAGAGCCGGCCGCCGGGGAGAAGCTGGGGGAGCCCCCCAGTTAGAGACGCAGAGCCGGCCGCCGGGGAGAAGCTGGCCCGAGCCCCCCAGTTAGAGACGCAGAGCCGGCCGCCGGGGAGAAGCTGGGGGAGCCCCCCAGTTAGAGACGCAGAGCCGGCCGCCGGGGAGAAGCTGGCCCGAGCCCCCCAGTTAGAGACGCAGAGCCGGCCGCCGGGGAGAAGCTGGGGGAGCCCCCCAGTTAGAGACGCAGAGCCGGCCGCCGGGGAGAAGCTGGCCCGAGCCCCCCAGTTAGAGACGCAGAGCCGGCCGCCGGGGAGAAGCTGGGGCGAGCCCCCCAGTTAGAGACACAGAGCCGGCCGCCGGGGAGAAGCTGGGGCGAGCCCCTCAGAGACGCAGACCGGCCGGGGTGGGAGGGGCTGCACCCACTCTTGCAGCTCGGGGCACGGTGACCAGGGAATCAGCGGAGGGGGGCCTCAGTCAGGGCCTGGGTGAGCTGTGTGACCTGGGCTCAAGAACCGCCCTCCAGCTCCCCAACTGCCGTGAGCAAGAGGCCACGGCACCCCCTTGTATAGCTGCAGATGGAGAGGCCGGAGCTGCTGAGTCGTTTGGGCGGCGTCGCACCGGGACTGGGCGGGAGGGAGTCTGAGTTCTGTCCGGTCTGCCTGTCCCCGACTCGCGCTCCACAGCTGACTCCACACCCGGCTCTGCCTCGGCCCCACGGGGCCCCGTGGGCTGGGCACACAGGAGGCTCCCCCCGAGGCAGCCAGGCCCAGTGGTGTCTCCTGTCCATCTCCGAGCCACGTGCGGCCTCCTTCCTTGGGTTTGCAAGCTTCTGGTCCACGTTGGCTTGGAACCAAGGGGCAGCTGGCTCCTCAACCCGGGCCGGGCCTCACTCTCTGTAAAGTGAATCTGAACCACCTGGCGTCAAAATGCAGCTTCCTGGGACCACCACCCCCTAGGGTCTGAATCAAAGGGCCGGGCAGGCCCAGGGATATGCATTCGCAAAGCACATCCGCTTCCCCATCCGAGGAGCCCGTCTGCTCTGGGTGGAGGGTGGGAGACGGGAGACGCCATGTCGTCCAGGGGACCCAGCAAGAGTGACAAGTGTGGGAAGTAGAATCAGGTCTACGTGGGCTTGGGAGGACCAGGCGGGAAGGACCCAGGAGGCAGCAGCTCCCTCTCAGGACCTGGGATCGTTGGCTGCCTTTACTGAAGCTGCTTTTCTGGGGTGTCTGCAGCGGCGGCGTCCGGGACTCGGGGCCAGATGGTGCCGCCCGTCCCCTTTGCTGTTGGACCGAGGACATCCCATAGGGTACTAGGAATAAAGGCGTGGTCCGCCTCGGGATACTGTAGCCCCGGTCCTGGCGTGTCCTCAGCTCCGCCCCAGAGCGAGGCGCCGGCTGGGAGAGGCCTCCTGGGCTAGCGGGTTGCTCTGGGCCAGAGGACGGGTTCCCGTGTCCTGGGAGGGAGGCTGTCTGGACCAGCGGAATCCTCTCCTGTCGGGGGGCGATTTGCTTGCTGTTCACTCCCCCTAAGTTCACCAGGAACCGAACACACTGGACCCTCCCTGGGGGTCTATCCCTAAAGGCCCCACATGAAATCAGGCAACACCCAGAGAAAGTTCCAGAAGTAAGAGAAGGTGACCTCACCTTGCCGACCTGTCCATTTTGCACGTGCCAAAACGGAGGGGAGGCACTTGCCCGAGGGCAGCCAGCGGGTTGCTGCCAGTGTTTGCGGTGGGACCCAGCTCCTGACCCTCAGATGGCGGAAGCAGGTGGGGGTGTGGGTTCCCTTCCAGCCCTGGTGAAGCCCCAGGCCTGTGTAGACCCTTCTCTGAGTGTCCTGCGGAGTTGGTGGATAAAAATACAGGATTTTATCAAACAGCAGTGTTTCTGTGTTGGGATGTCCCGAATGTTTTATAAGATGTACTTATGCTAAAAGCTATCCATTGCTCTTCTGAAATTCAAAGTCAGCTGAGGGTCCCGAAGAAGCTTTATTTGCTCGGTCCTGCAACCCTGGCAACAGGGGAGGGGACTTCGGTCATTTGCCTGGAGGCATTTCCCACGCAGTGCTCCACGAGGCCCCTGGCTGTCCCTGTGGAGAAGAAGCTTGTTTGGGAAATTCTGTGTGAAACAAAATTTTGTGGCACTGCCCCGTTGGTGGGCCCTGCAGCTTGTGAGAACGGGAGAGTGAGGCCCGGGGCGCAGCATGTTGGCTGCCGGGCTGCGGGATGGGGTCTGTGCAACAGAGACGAGAGTGCAGGGAAGGGGGAAACAGCAAGGGGAGGAGCAAGGCCATGTGCGTGGACAGAGGGCAGGGAGGAGGAGTCATCCGGACCCGGAGGGCTCACCCTGAGAGCGTGTCCTGGCGGCAAAGACCGGTTTGCAGGCCGCTTGGAGAGCAGGGCTCTGCAGACCCAGACGGGCTCCGGCTCCGGTCTCTCAGCTGGCCCCGGGAGTGCTCACTTGGCAGGCTTCAGGCCGTGCTCCCTGTTATTCAGAGCAGAAGCCCTGTTTGGCCCTGCCTGCAATACTCATGTCCAGACCCTAGTGGCTTTGGAGAACTCGAACTTTCCCGACCTCGACCAAGCCTCTTCGTCGGATCAGGAGAAGCCTGGGCTCAGGTGGCAGGTCTGCGGCCGTCGGGGTCTCCCCATGCGGGCTTTTCCCTCCCCAGAAACCCAGCCGTGTGACGGCCCAGGTCTGCCGGCTCTCGCAGCTCCGAGTTCCTGGCCCCCCGAGCACGGGCAGGGCCGGGGATGGGAGCAGAGTGGCAACACCTAGCACCCAGCACAGTCCTGCAGGGTCCAGGATTCGGTGGTGGGATCAGAGCTACAGCACGGTTCAGGGACTTCCTCTCGGAGGCACATCTTGTTGGCAGCGCTGGGACCTGCGCGGGTGGCTCTGGGAGAGCACGGCCCCCTGCCCCCTCCCCTCCTCTGCCCACTGTCCAGCCGGCCCCGAAGTTCTCCGCTGGGAGGGGAGAGCAGGGACATTCCCAGGAAGAGCGACAGGCCCCGAGGACTCATTGCCTTTTGGAACGGAAGGCCTTGGTGACCCAGGACCCAGCTGGGGCTGTCATGAGCCTTTTGGCGTGACTTCTGGGGCCCAGAGGGTCAGTTTCAAGGCCACTGCTCATGGCCACTGAACAGAGCAGGGACCTTTGGAATCGGATAGGCCTGTGGATGCCTCTGTCCTCTGGCTCCTGCTGGCCTAGGAGTGGCGGGGGGGGGGGGGGGGGGGCCCCGNAACCTCTGCACTTTGCGGTCTGTGGCAGGGGGACGCCTGGCTGGGCAGTTCCAGGAGCGCCCACCAGGGGGCGGGCCTGCACCTCAGCGTCCAGGCTGCGGGCATGGGCGAACCTTAGCGCACCGTCTGGCTCACTGTGGCCCTGGGAAAGTTGTCTAACCCGCCAGGTGCCTCTGTTTCCTTCCCCAAAAGGACCCAAGCTCGGGGCTTGTCTCCAGGGAAGGCTCGGGGGGCTGGGGCTATTCCTGTCCCATTTCCCAGATAGAGAAACTGAGGCTCTGGGCGTTTACAGGATGTCTGAAGGTGGTACCCCAGAGGGGCAGGCGGTGGGGTCTGCAGTCCAGGCTCCTGAGCCCCCAGAGACACCGGGAGATGCTGGCAGGTGCCACAGGCTGGTGGGTTTGTGGGTTTCCTGCAAGGTGCCTGAGCCGCAAATGTAATCTGCACACTTCTTCCTGGACTGGAAGGCAGTCCTTCCAAAGTCCGCCTTCCTTCTTGTGCAGCAATACCGACTCACTGCGCGTGTGTTTAAAACCACACCACGCAAAACAGCCCCGATCTCACCACACAACCCATTCGGGGGGCACAGCTTTTCGCATTTCTGCAGACAAGAATGATTTGCATTATTATCAGTTTCCTATTTCCTGTCAATGGCAGAGTTGTGAGCCTTTGAGCGGCCGTTGGTGGGCGGCGTCCGAGGGAGGCCGCCCATTAGGAGGCTCGTGTGCAGGGGAGGGGGGGTCCAGATAAGGCTTTTTTGGTGAATAACTTTCCAGATTTTTCTCTGGGTATTAGTGGGCCCCGATAGTTTTGAAATAGGCTAGTCCTTGTGGTGCAGACACGGTTCCCCTGTCATCCCGCGGAGGGGGCCCGTGGACACGCAGCTCTGGCCACGCACGAGGTCAGTGCGCTCGCTTTCTCTTTGCCCCCAAGAGCTGTCATGGGGCCGAATGTGTGTCTTGCTGTTGGTGGCACAGAGAACACATGGTCTTTGAAAGCTACTTTTCTTTCTCGGGATGTCCGTGGGGGATCGAGGCGGGGTGGTGATGTCCCCCCACCCCCGGCCCCGGCCGTCATTCCCAGGGGCTCCCTGGCTCCCTCCCAGGGATGCCCCCGGCCACTCGGCCATGCCTGCAGGGAGAGCGATGACCCCGCAGGGGGGAGGCCTCTCCTCAGGGGCTGCTATTAATAAAGTGACCGCTGACCCCCGGACGTGGGGAGGGAGGAGGGGACGGAGTGTTCCCAGGGTTGGCGTTGGGCCGGAGGCCTTCCTTGCGTGACTGGGAGGCCTGCAGAGCGCTCTGGTCCTGCCCCGGCCCCGTGGCCCTCTGGCCCGGAAGCTCTGCGTGGACCCAGTGCGGGGGCTGCCCTTCCTCTGATATATAAATATCCCAGCCCCGGCCCCCTGCGGCCTCCCGAGAGGGCCGGCCAGGGAAGGAGGAGCTCCAGGCCTGTGACCCTGAGGGCCTGAGACCCAGGTCATGGCCCTCCAGGCGCGGGCTGGGGGCCGGCCCGCTGTGCGGCTCTGTGTGCGGCCCCCAGAACAGCAGGCTGGGGCAGGGGAGGTGCGCTGCCTGTGGCTGGAGAGGACATGGGAACGGTCTAGTCTTTTCTACACCCGTGGGTGCACCTCTGGGGCCTCAGTGCTCGGGGTTCCAGGAGGGGGAGACAAATGACGCAGCCCCTCCTGGTTCCTGGTCCCAGCGGGCCCAGCTTGGCGGGGAAGGAGCCTTGACAAATCCTCCCCACCGGGCAGTGAAACTCATCCTTAAACAAGAGCTGGAAAGGGTTTACTGTAGAAGATGCTGCCAGACGCAGCGTGGCGGACCCAGGAGGAAGGGGGAGGCCCGGGCGGCCCGCTCTCTCCCAGTCGGGCCGGTCAAGGCTGCCTCCACCCCCACCGCTCCCCGCGGGTGTGCAGGAGCCAGGGGCTTACAAGAGTCCTCCTCTCTTCTTGCAAGAGTCCTCCTCTGCGACCTGGGCGCTCCTTTCTGCATGTGCCAAAGGAGAAAGCTGAGGTTCAGAGAGGACCCCCAGCTGGAAGGGAACAGAGGGGGATTCGAAAGCAGCTCTTGAACCGCAAAGCCCAGGCTAGCCCCCTGACTGTAGGGACTGAGACTTTTATCAGAAGCCACCGCCCCCTGCCCCCCACAGTGCCACCCATGGCCAAACACGTTTGGGACGTTCTGCTTGCAGTTCTCTTGGAGGGCCAGTGGGCAGAGCAGCGAAGGCTCTGGGAAGTCCTGATTGGAAGAAGTCTGCTCTCGTCTGCTCACCGAGTGCTTTCCAAGCTAGGGTATGGCCCATCCCAGGGGCAGGGGCAGGGTAGAGGCAGACCCCATGGCGTACAGGCTGCTGGGAGCGTCTGTGGTCGGCAGTCCAAAATGTCTCCCTTTGAATGAGCCTCAGGGCCCTGGGGTGAGTCCCTTTCTGCACCGTCTTCTCAACTGAAAGGAGGTGAGAAATGAGGCCCATCCTGCAGAGCTTTTGGGGGGCACAAAGGAAACCTCGCTGAGAGCTAGTCGCTGATGCTTTTCCTCCGGGGAACCTGCGCTTGTTGAAGACCTACTGTGTGTCTTACCCTGCACCTGCTGGGGCAAGAGGACCGTCCTCTAAAGGCACGTGGCCTACTCTCGTGGAGGGAAGCCAGCAGTGGACAAAATCCTGACTTGCATTTTGAGTTCCGGGGGCCAAGGGAACTTGTCCAGGAGAAGGTCAGAAAGGACAGGCTGAGTTTGTCCCAGGAAAGTGAAAAGGGCTATGGGAAGAAGACCCAGCCTGTGCAAAGGCCCTGGGGAAGGGAAAAGCAGGGTCGGCCCGCAGACTGGAGGGAGAGAAGCACAGGAAGGCCCAGAGGCCAGGAGGCTGGTGGGGCTCTGGGTGGCTGCGCAGGCAAGCAGGGGTGGGCCCGGGAGGAGGCCTGGATGCTGTGGGCCTGGCCCGGTCTGTTCTTGGCTCCCGGAGTGTCCCACCCCGACCCCTTTCCCCCGGTGTTGCCTGTGGCCCCAATAGCCTCTGCTATTTCCCGTCCTGCTGGGCCTGGGCCCGATCACGTCCGAAGCTCCCTGCAGGCTCCACGCCTGGCCTGCTGCCCGCGTAAGGGGCAAGGGCCGCGCTGGGTGCCCGGGCCTGCTGCCAGCGCCGTGGGTCCTGGGACCTCCCACTAGCTGGGCGTGGGCTGAGGCCGGGGTGTGCTGGGAACCTGGGATCCAGGCAGGAAGGAGCCCGCTTCTGCTCTTCCGGAGCTCTGGGTCCGGGTGGCACGGGGCTGTGTGGGGCTGGGACTCCGGGGTCCCCCCCCGCCCCCGTGGCTAAACCCCTGTTTGGTCTCTGGATGGAGTTCCTGTGGCTGCTGTAATAAAGGACCAGAGACTGGGAGGCTGAGAACAGAAATGTATCCCTTCCCCGCTCGGGAGCCCTCAAGTCCCAGACCCAGGTGTCATGGGGCTGCGTTTCCCGTGGGGGCGCAGGGGGAGTGTCCTTCTGCCTCCCCCAGCCTGGTGGCCCCAGGGCTCCTGGGCTGTGGCCACCCCTCTAGTCTGCTCCATCTTCACACGGTCTCTCCTTTTCTGTCCCTTGTAAGGCCACTTGTCCTTGGGCTTAGGGCCCTCCCTGATCTAGGTTAACCTCATTTTGCGACCTCATCATAATTATATCTGCAAAGACCCGTTCCCAATAAGGTCACGGTCACAGGCTCTAGGAGATGCAGCTTGTGGGGCCACCATTCACCCCACCACCCTGTCTGGGCCTCGGCCCCTGCCTCTGTGAAATGGGGCTATCGTGAAGGCTGGATGGGGCTGGGCAGGATGCGCATCACCGCTTTTCCTGGGCCCCCCAGCTCCCCGTCCTTTACCTGCAGAGGGGTCTGCCCCTCCCAGGGGAAGCAGCCCCATCCCAGCAGTCAGGACTGGGTTTTGGCCCCTGCTGGCTCACCTGCCCCTTCTCCACCTTGGAGATGTTGCTCCTGCATCTGGGAAATGGGAAGATTTTTTTCTGGGGAGGAGGTCATGGGGAGTCCTGTTCCCTCGCCAGAAAGATGCATCTGTGTGCGTGTACCAGTTTCAGGGGCTCGTAGACACACCATCAACCTTTCCATCAGGCCCAGGACAAGATGCGGAGGCCACCAAGTCTCTGCGCATGGCCAGCCCCCTCTTCCCCCACACGCTGCTCCCTCTGCGGGCACGCACGCCCCCACCCTGCAAGTGCCTCTCTCCTTCCGGGACACCCTCAAGCCCGGTGTCATTCCCTTGCAGGGGGTCTACGCCAGGGCGCTGCGCCAGCCTGCTGCTGGTGGTCTGCGTGGTCTCCCCCTCTGCTGCACGCCTGGCCCAGGGGACACAACGGGGGCCTTGGACCAAGTTCATGAGCAACAGATGGGGACAGCCTGCAGGGAGAGGGAGAGGGTCTCCAGGCCGCAGGGGCAGAGTCGAGAGAGGGAGGCCTGACCGGGGAGCCGAGGGGGCTCCTAGAGCTCAGGGTTTGCCCAGGTGGGTGGGCGCTGTGACCACCTGCATCAGGGCTGAGAGCGCAGAGGCGGTTCCGATGTCCCACGAGCAGGACAGGCAGGCCCACTGCATCAGGCCTGCTGGGTGTGGGGGACAGACGCCGGCCAGGCTCTAATCTTGGGGTCTAAGGACAGGCCAGCGGGGCCTGTGGGCCAGGCTGCAGCTCTCCCCGGGGCGCCTCGGCCCGGCGGGGTCGCAGGGGGCCCTCCGCGTTAGCCCCCTCCGGCAGGACGGCCCCGGCGCTGCCCCAGGCCCCCTGCCGAGCTGGTCCCCAGACCGACGGATGTGCGGTGTCTTCCCGTCTCTGCCCGCTCACTTCTCTTCTTTATGTAGCCTGGAGTCACCCCCACCATTGCCCCTGCTCAGCAGGGCGCCAGCATCCTCCACGTGGCCCTGTGACCTTGGGATTCTGGTCTGCCAGCTCCCCCTCCCTTCCAGGCCCACGTCCAGGGTGGGCCCGAGGGACCCAACCACGCAGAGCAGGCGCGAGACTGGAGCTACTGGGGGGGCCAGGCCCTACCCACCCCCCCCGCTCGCCCACGAACCCCCCCACTCAAGCTGGGCTCCCCCTCCTAAGGTCGCTTGTGACCTCTGTGTCGCCCCAGCCAGCGGCGCAGGCCCCGGTCCTCTGACTGGACATCACAACCTCGCACACCATCACCCCTGCTCCTCCTCCCTCTTCCCTCCTCCCGGTGGCCTTGGGGAGCCCTCCCCGCCAGGACCCCTGCCCCTTCTCAGCCCCAGAGGAGTGAGAGCTGGCAGACCCCAGGCTCTTCTCCAGCTGTCCACCCTCCTTAGAGGTTTCTTCCAGGCTGTGCTTCTAGTTCCTTCTATGGGCTGAGGACCTCACGTCGCCGTCGGTGCAGCACCAGTCTCCCTGCCCTGTCCCGCCTAGACTGATGGAAGAGACGGCGGCGGGTGGGTGGGCTGGGGTCGGGGGGGCGTTGAGCAGACCAGGAAAGCGAGGGGAGCAGGCTTGGGTTCCATCTCAGCAAGCGGCTCTTTGGTGAGGCCTCTGCGGCTTTGGGGCCCCTGGAGGGTCCCACGGCCTGCCCAGGCGGCCCTGGGAGTGGGTGCCTCTCTGCCGGTGCTCCCGGACGGGTGCTCCCGCGGCGTGGGGGCGAGGGGCCAGCGCGGGGTCCTGAAAGTTGAGTCTCAGCTCCCCTGATGGGAGGGGCAGCAGGTGGTCTCAGAGGCCACCACGGCCCCAGCAGTGCTCCGGCGGGACCCTCCGAGAGCTGGGGGTCGGGGGTCGGGATCAGGCGTCACCGTCCCCCCACAGGGAAGCTGTGCCCAGGGAAGAGGCCCCGGAGGGAGTGGTGCAACTGCTCTGGGGACACATCTACTTACGCCTTGGCAGGGCCCATTCTGGGCTCCACGCAGAGCTTAGAAAGGCGCTAAGTTCTAGTATCTCGTGGTCAGGAGAAAGACAAACGGACGCGGCTGACACGGAGTAGACGGGGTCGGGAAGTGACAAGGCAGAAATCACTTCTACACCTGGCGACCACCTGGGGCGGCCTTTGGGTGCACATCTTTGCACCATTTTCCTGTGTGTGCGAGCACGCACGTGTGTGTGCATGCCTCCAGGTGGGTGTGTTCATGTGCACACGCATGTGTGTAACATGTGCATGCATGTGCACGTGTGTGGGCACGTGTGCAGGTGTTGGTGCACATGTGTGTGTATGTAGCGGTGCGTGCAGGTGCATGTGCATGTGTGTGCATGTGTGTGTGTGTGCAGTTGTGTGTGCCTGCGTGTGTGTGTGTGTGTGGTCATGTGTGCAGGTGGGTACGTGTGCTTGTGTATGCGCAGGCATGTGTGCAGTGCGCGTGTACGCACGTGTGCACGCGTGGGCATGTGTATAGGTGCGTGTGCACATTTGTGTATGCGCGGGCGTGTGTGCATGCGTGTGCATACGCACGTGCGTGTGTGCACGTGTGCGTGTGTGCGTGCGCGGGCATGTGTGTGCGTGCTGGCGCACGTGCACGTGAGCACGTAAGCGTCACCAGGATCGTGCCTAACTGCTGCCTCTCTCTTACCTTGTCCTGTGACGTCCCAACGTGAGGTCCTTCTACCACAGGACTTAATTTTGTTTATTTCTAATTTTTTTTAAAGATTCTATTTATTTATTTGACAGAGAGCACAAGCAGGGGGAGTGGGAGAAGGAGAAGCAGATTCCCTGGTGAGCAGGGAGCCCGATGTGGGGCTCGATACCAGGACCCTGGGAACACGACCTGAGCTGAAGGCAGATGCTTAAGGACTGAGCCACGCAGGCGTCCCTACCACGTGACTTTAAGTATCCAGGACGTGGCACACTGTGTAAAAGTTTAGTAATTTATTTCCCCCTCCCCGCCATGAACCGTTTTGACTGCCTTTGCTGTGGTCCACACCAACGTCCAGGCCTCCTTGCCCACGTCTCTGATGGAGAAAGCAAGACATGAAGTGACGGGTGGGGGGCACGCTCTGGGTGTTACTCTGCGAGGGTGGAAATTGCCCTTTTTCCTTCCGGGACAGTAGGTGGGGTCCCTGAGTGCCTTTCCCCTCCTCTTATTAATTTTAGGTGTTAGCAAAAAAGATCACTGCCAGTGTGGTACGGGCAAAGAGATGTCTGTGTTCTTTTAACTTTTTAATTGTGCGACATTAAACATTTTGAAAGGAACCCTGTCCATATGAATAACAGAAAGCCTTTTTCAGCCATATACATTGTGCATATTTTTCCAAATTTGTCCTTTGTCCTTTAGCCTTGTCTGTGATTTGTTTTCCTCATGGGATATTAATACATTAATTTTTTTCTCTCTTCAGTCCGCTCTCTCTCCTTGGTCACGGCGGTCTCGCGTGTGGTGGGTGGTTTTAGGGCGAGCCTGGGGGGTGTGGGGAGGGCAGCCCTCGGTGCTCCGGGGGCCGACTCGGCCTCCCGGGGGCTTTCTCTGCTGGGTGGGGGTTGGGGGGGGTCAGGCGCTCGGCCATTGACCTCTTCCTGGAAATGCGTTTCGTGGTGGGACGGCTTGGGGTCATCCCTTTTGGCTCTTGTCAACCCAAACAGGACATTCTGTGTAGTCGCAGAGATGACGCTTTGTTTGTGTGTTGGGAAATCAAGGGTACGTGAGTGAGTGTGCAAGTGTGTGTAGGAAATGCGGCAAGACTCACCCAATTCACAGAAAAAAAAAAAAAAAAAGCCTTGACTATCCTTACAAATCCATTTCCTTTCCGGTCCAGAACAGCACGGGGGTGGGGGGCCCTGCCCCGAGCTGTCGGCTCCCCCCGTGTCACCGGGGGGCCCTCTGGAAGGAACGCGGCAAACATGAGGGCGCCGGGCGGTCCAAGGGAGACGGGATCTCGGGGGCCCAGGCCAACGCTCCCCTTCCCCGCACCCGGGGGCTCCTCCGAGGCCAGCAAGGATGGGGTCCTTGGGCTGTTTCCAGTGCATTCCATCCAGTGGGTTAGAGATCGTGTCACTCGGACGGGGCCTGCTTGGCCCACAGGCTTCCCATCACGACACTTTGGCCGGAGCTCTGGCTGGGGTCTCGCTCCGGACGCATTTGCAATGGGGAAGCTGAGGCCTGGCGCGTGGGGGGCCTCTGCGGAACTGGGGCCCTTCTCCTGCTCCTGCCTGGTCTCGCCCCATCATCACCCGACTGCGGGGAAGGCAGAGCCCCCTGAGAGCCCCCCAGGTGCCGTCTGTTTCACGGCTTCAGTTCTCGCGGCCACAAGTTGGGGGAGAGGCTGCCAGCAAAGGGTCGTGATGGCACGGATCGAAGCAGAGGACGAGTGTGGCATACAGTAGGTGCTCAATCACCAGAGAGGTTTGGATCTGTATTATCTCATGACTGCGTGGCGTCAGTGACGCCCATGAGGGTGTTGGCCTGGAGAGGAAGGGACAGTCTAGCGGCTCTCTCGGTGGGCCCTCCTGGGTGGTGCCCCTGCCTCCCAGGTGTGCAAGGGCTCAGGGAGCGGTCAGATGGCCAGCGTCCCAGGGAGGCCCCGGAGTGGGCCCGCTTGCACATCCCCACCACCGCCCTGGGGGGCGAGGCTGGCGTCCGGGCCCCAGGTCGCTGGACTCCTGTGGACCAGGTGCCTCGGTGCAGAGCCCTGGCCCGGTCTTTCTCCAGCTGGAGCCTCTGAGTCCGTGTCTGTAGAATGGGTCTGTCGGTCCGCCCCACCGCTGGCGAGAAGCGCCGGGCAGGCTCAGTCTCTGCGAAGGCAGAGGACTGTACTCCTTCCACGCTGCCTGCCTGCCATTTCCTGGCCCTCCCGGGCCCTGGGATGGGTCAGCCCATGCTCCTCAAAGTGGCTTCAGAGCCTGGGCCTCGGGTTCTGGAAGCAAGGAGGTGAGGCTGTGTACTGAGCGCTGGCCCGCTTCAGATAGCACGGACTGGCTCCCATACGCTGGTGCCAGCACCCCGACTTCCCACTGGTGCGGCGCGGAGCTCTGCCCTCCTCTGTGGCCCACGCTGCTGTGGGGCTGAGTCCAGTCCCCGTCCGTGCTGGTCATGGGGCCACATGGGCTCCTGTCCAGATGGAGGGCCTGGCGTTCTTGGGGGGCGAGGGGGTCACCCAGGTGGGCGGGGGGAGGGTGACGGCGAGAGCAGGGGTGTTTCCAGACAGGAGCGAGTCCGGCAGAGCCGACCCTGGAGCTAGGAGTCCGGACCCCCAGCCGGTGGCGGACGCTGAGTGGGGGGAGGTTATGGACCCCCAGATACGTGGGAGGCTGTGCAGGGTGGGGGACAGGACCCCGGCCCATCTCTGAAGCTTCCAGGCGCTTGGAGCGTTTGATTTCCTCCCCACCCCTCCCCGCTCAGAATCCAATTAATCAATAGAAGAAATCTCTCGTGTGGTACCTCTCGGAGCCCCGCAGGCTCCTACAAGATTGATTAACACAAACATCAATTTCTCGGGCTGCACGCCTCCGAAAACACGGCACTTTTTCAGATTGAATTGCTACTGTGCGCCCGGTGTAAATAAAGGAGGGGATAACGTGGAAGATTTGTGGGCGCAAACGGTAGCTGTTGTTTCCCACTCGGCTGGTGCTGGAGGGAGAGGGTGGGCAGGGCAGCGGCGGGAGGGTGGGAGGGAGAGGCGGGCGGACGGCAGGCAGAGGAGGTCAGGGAGAGGAGAAAACCAGAGGGATGGAGGGAAGTGGTGGGGTCGCAGGGGCTCGGGGAGGGAGGTGCTAATTGGTTCCTTTTCTCTCTGACGGGCGGGGGGAGGAGGGCAGGCCGGGGTGGGCACTGCGGGCCTCGGAGCAGCAGCCAGGAAGGGGGCCGGGACCCTCCGTCCTTCTAGCTGCCGCAACGTGAGGCCAGGAGGACCGGAGCCCAGGGCGGGGAGCCGGGAAGCTGAGCCCGGGAGGCTGCTGCCCATGGTCACACACCGCTGGATCCACGACCCTACGTTTGGTGGCCTTCCGGGCACGTCCCCGTGCGCCGGTCCCTCCCCCCCAGCCTGGGCCCTCTGTCCCACGTGAACGCACTCAGGGCCCCAAGGTGACCGCGGGTCTCTGCTCCTCGGTCCCTTGCGGCCGAGGTGCCACATGACCCCCATCTGTGAGAGCCATAAACACGGTGAAGCATTTTCTAGCAGCCGCATTAGAAAAAAAGAAACCGGTGAAATTAGTCTCAAGAATATATTTTACAGAACCAAATGTACTCCACATACGATTGTCTCAATGCGCCGAGAGAAAACAAGGGTTTGTGTGGTTTTCTTCGTGTTCGGGTTTGGCTTTGCGATCGGGAGTGTAGACGCGCTCTCTCGATTTGGGCCGGCCACGACACAGGTGCCCCGGGGGCCAGTGTGGCCAGGACGCCGTGCTGGGGGTGCCTCTGGACCCGCCGTGGCCGTGGCCTTCCGAGCGCGGGTGGCCTGTCTAGTCCTGGGAGCGGGTGGGGCCCGCTGCTGCTGACGGGAGGGAGGTGGGTGTGAAGAGAGCCGCGTGCTCAGGGCCACAGTCCTCGCTCGTCACCTCCCGGCTTCCCCTCTGCCGCTCTCCCCACCTGCAGCGGCTCCGGGGGCCTCAGGGGCTGGGAGCGGGGGCAGCGGCCGGCTGCCGGGATTGTGGTTGCCGCCGGTGGTCACTGCGGCGCGGCCCCCCTCCCTGTTAGCATCCAGCAGCAGTGGCTCAGCGCGGGCAGGACCGTCACCCCTTCACCGGCTCACGTCGGGTGGTCTTTGGCCTCAGAGCTGCCGAGTATGTGGCCGGGTCCTGGGAAAGCAGGGCGGTGTGAGTGGCCTGCTCCTGTCCCGTCCTTGCAGTGGGAGGGCGTGGGGACCGCAGCCGGCCCTGAAGCTGCCTGTCAGTCCAACTGGACCCTGACTGTCTAAACAGCTAGAGCCCCCTACCCCCACCCCGAGGCAAAGCCTGGAGTTCGGCCTGCCCTCTGCACTGGGGTGGGGGATGGAGGGAGGGGGCGGTGGGTTTGCCGGAGCAGCAGCTACCTGGGCCATTGCTGCTGACCTGGCCTTCCCCTGCTGCAAGCCCTCCATAGCTCCCCAGTGCCCTCAGACCCCGAAGGGTGACACCCGCTCCGCCTCACCTCTGGACCTCTGCCAAGGCTGCTCCTTCTTCCTTCATAACGCCGATGTCTGCTGTCCCTTAGGACCTGGCCGCCTGTTATTTTGGCAAACATTCCTGTGCGCTTGCCGAGTGTGGGCACTGGGATGCCGGGCCGGGACCCTCAGCTGGGAGCTCGTGAAGGTTGAGTGGCCGTCACCTGGGGGAGGAGACCAGGCACAGAAACGCACAGGTGAGAGGCAAGGGGGCTGGAGCTGCCGGCCGGCTGTGGGTGGGGGCTGAAGGCCCAGGCGGGGGGGTGCCCGAGGCTGCCGGGCCCTGGGCCGGGGGACCAAGGAAGCAGAAGGATGGGTTGGAGGGATGCCAGAGCAAAGGGCTGGGCTGTGGTGGACCAAGTCAAGGAGGCTGGTGCCTCCTCTAACCTTTGGAGAATTTCCCTCATTTCTGGCTGGGGCATCGCCCCAGAAATTTCCAGGGAAGGCAGGCCAGCAAGGCCAGCGCGCCTGTGCCGCCTCCCCCCGCCTGTGGCTCCTCGGAGCTCCTGGTTCAGTGCTCCTGGTTGAAGAGAAGGGCCGGGGATCAGGAACATTTGAGCCCTCAGCTACCCTTTCCAGGGGGCCTTGGCATCCTCTGCCGCCCCATTTCCATTACAGCCCAAGGTCGATTGGTTCCTGAAGGTCCAGGTGGAGACCCCGGGACCCGCGGCGAATGCACTGTGCTCTCAGCGGCACGGCTTCGGGGGGCTTCCTGGAATCGGGGAGCCAAGCGCTCTGGGACCTGCGGGCTGCCTGGGACTCTCCCGTGATGCGCAGGACACGTTCTGGCCCTAAGAGGCTGCGGAGAGGGAAGCCAAGCTCCCCGGGTCCGCCTCTCCCCGGTCTGCCTCTCCCTTCCAAACTCCGCTGGCCTCCCTTCCACCCTGCCCTCCCGCGGGTGTCGCCGGGCCTTCCTCCTTCCTGGAGGCCCTGAGCCTCCTCCCCGGGCAGCCCAGGCACGCCCCCAGCACCCCAGCAGGGACAGTTGTCCGGTGCGGGGATGAAGTGTCAGTCTGGCCCGGGCCTGGGGCTCCCTCCCTGACTCTCTCGGAGCCTGGCCACCCATGGGGGACGGGAATCAGAGGAGCTGAGACAAGGACTTAATTCCGTAGTGATGGCTTCGTGTCCGATGAGCTGAATTCGTGTTTTTATTAAAAAACCTTTTTAAAAAAAATCAAGGTTAACTTATATATAGTCAAGTGCATAAACTGTAAGTATACAGGGCCACAAGATTTTATGTACGTTCCATGTATAATTTTTTAAATGTAACAAATCATGGGCATTGGAAGAGTCTATCGGAATCAGGTCTGCTCCGCGGCGGGGGGACGGAGATGGCGCCCCCGCCCAGCCTCCTGGGCTGGGAGCTTGGCTCTTACCCCCTTCCAGCGTCCTCACCCCGCGTTACTCTCTGGGGTCCACAGGTGAGCGAACGGGCTCGGGGGAGGCAGAGACGCAGGTGCGGGGACACCAAGCCGGGTGCAGACTCGGGTCTCTGGACTCTCAGTCCGGTGCTCTCTGCACAGCCACGCACTGTCTCGGGACCCTTCCCTGCGCAGCACCCCAAGGACCGAGGCCACCAGCCCCTGGCGCTGGAACACGGAGTGCCGTCGGGCAGACGCCGCAAGCCTGCGATGGGTGCCATGCCACGTGCCCCGTCCTTTAGAGGCCGTGCCCCCTGGTGCGGGGGTGAGTGTCCCCATCTTGTGCGCCCCCCCGCAAGACCCCAGAGAGGGGGAGACGTTTGCTGAAGGTCACAAAGCCCTAGCGGGGCGGGGCGGGGGACCCCGGCAGGTCTCACGCAAAAGCCTCCAAGCCCATTTTCTTCAGCTTCCACCCCTGGGTGTCTTGGCCCGGACCAGAAAGCCTCGGCCACTCCCCTCTGTGCCGTTGGGGGTTCTGGGGGAGGGGGCAGGCCCTCTGTGGAGAGGTCCTCAGCAGGAGCACCGATGGGGGCACGCGGGTGGGCGCGGGCCTCAGGACGGGGTGGGCCGCGTGGACGCTTCTGCGGGGCTCGGGCTGCCGGATCGCCCTGCGCTCTATCTCCTCCGGGCAGGGGAGCTCAGGGGGCGCACAGAGGCCCGGGCTTTCGGGAGGCCCAGAGAGGGAGGCACGCCGCCCCAAGTCCCACAGCTGCACCGCCGCGCTGGGCCCGGCGCCCGTCGTCCCAGCCTCGTTACCACGGGGGTGGGGGCGCCGACGGCTCCTGCCCGCGAGCTTCGCGGGGCGTCACGCGGGTGAGTCAGGCCCGCTTGGGCTCGGGCGCGTGGGCGGCGGGCGGGCAACGGGCAGGAGGCAGGCACTTGAGTCAAGTGTGGCTAATTTGGTGTAAGAACACAGCCGCCACTGGCAATTTCTGCATCTCAGAGGAAACAGGGGACAATCTGAGGCCTGTTCCAGATGCAGCAAGGAGGGGGCGCGGGGGTGGGGATGCTGCTCAAGAGGCCTGGTGTTGGGACCACAGAGGGCCTGCCAGCCGCTCCCCCTGCAGGGCGCCGGGGCGGGGCGCTAGGAGCCTGTGGGAAAGGACACTCTTCCTTCGCTGGGGGGGGGGGCGGGGGGGCAGAGCGGAGGCCTGTGCCTGCCCGGGGAGGGGGGGCCGGGGGCCTCCCCTGGGTCCCCCTGAGCTCGCCACGTGCTCCCTGTCTCCATGTCGTGCTCCCCTCCTCCTGTGGGAACAGACAGGAGGGTCTGGGGCGAGTGTAGTGTGAGCGGCCCGGCAGGGACCCCATGGAATATGGGAGCACCCCATATTCCAGCCCGGGAGGAGCCAGACCCCTGGGAGTGGGTGCCCCAGCCGGCTGTGGAGGGGAGCTCCCAGCTCAGGACTGGGCGTTTCTCCTCCAGACACCCATGTCCTGGGTTCAGAAACACCCACCTGGCTTCTAGACTGGCAGGAAAGAATAGGGCCCCGGGGGGCAGGGCGGTACCCGTCCTGGCTCCCTGCTTCGTTCCTTCCTGCGACCAGACTCCCCGAGCACTCGGGGGGCCTCCGTGAGTCCCCTGCCCTGCAGCTTCTGCTCCGACACGGGACCCACAGGCCCGGTGACCACGGGGAACATGGGAAAGGAGCAGTAGTACTCTCCACTTGAGAGGAATGTTGCAGACTTGGGGGGCCCCAAGGCAGCACTGGCCCGTGGCCCCCCCGGTGCCCGGTGAGGGCGTCTCGATGTCTGTCGTCACCTCCGCTGGGACCAGTGCCCGGGGAGCACAGAGGTTGAAGGTCCCTCCCCTTGGGTCATGGGATAAGTGGTCCCTGGGGGGGGGTCACTGCTGCTGGAGCATCAGGAAGTTGGAGGCCCTGGTGCTGGGACACCCGGCGTGGAGGGTGAGCCCTGATTCACTCTCTCCCGTGAACAGCTCCTTTGGGCTTGGCCTGGTGCCGAGTGTCATGTCTGTCAGGACACCGGACGTGGAGTGCCGGAGTCCCTGCCGGAGCCCCCCTGTGTCGGCCGTCCTCAGTCCCTGCCTGCCGCAGCTGCTCAGGGCTGTGCAGTGAGTGTAGGGGAGAGGTTCGAGCATGGGAATGACAAATATTTCGACTGACTAAAAGTTAAAAACATAGCATATCAACTTTGTGTGATGCAGCTAAAACAACGTTTAAGGGAAAATCATAGCTTAAATGTGTTTGTGGAAAATTTATATATAGGCAATTTATAAAGGAAAGTTTATAGTTAAATACACTGAAAAAGAAAATCACAACACACACACAAAAAAAAAACAAACCAAAAAAACCCCCCAAAACCAAATGAACAATTTGATTAAAAAGTGGGCTGAGGACCTGGATAGACATTTTTCTGAAAAAGACATACAGATTGCCCAACATCACTGATCATCAGGGAAATGCAAATCAAAACGACAACGAGATACCACCTCACACTTGTCAGATGATTAAAATAAAAAACACAAGACATAACAAGTGCAATCAAGGGTGTAGAGAAAAGGGGACCCTCACGCACTGTTGGCGGGAATGCAAACTACAGCAGCCGCTGTGGAAGACAGCACAGGGGTTCCTCAAAAAGTTAAAAATAGAGCTGCCCTATGATCCAGTAATTACACTATTGGGCATATATCCAGGGAAAGCACTAACTTGAAAAGATATCTGTACCCCTGTGTTTATTGCAGCATTATTTACAATAGCCAAGACATGGAAGCAACTTGAGTGTCCACTGATAGACAAATGGATAAAGAAGAGGTGGTATAGAGATACTGTGAAACATTACTCAGCCGTAAACAAGGATAAATGAGATCATGCCATTTGTGACCACGTGGGTGGATTTAGAGAGTATAATGCTAAGTGAAATAAGTCCGACTGAGAAAGACAAATACCATATGATTCCAATCATAAATGGAATCTAACAAAATGAATGAACAAAAAAGAGAATCAGATGTGTAAATGCCAAGAATGAACTGATGGTTCCCAGAGGGGAAGGAAGGGGGTGGGGGAATGGACAAAATGGGGGAAGAGGAGAGGGAGAGACAGGCTTCTAGTTATGGACTGAGTAAGTCATAGGAACAAGCATCAGAGCATAGGAGTACAGTCAATGATATTGTAACAGTGATGTAATGGAATAGACAAACAGTTGCTACACCTGCAGTGAAATTGGTATAATGTGTAGACTTATCCAATCACTAAGTTGTACCAGGCACTAACGTAACATTGTGCATCTACTGTACTCAAGGAAAGAAAAAAAAAGAGAAGAAAAGCAAAAGAAAATCAATGATCTAAGCTCGACCTTAAGGAACCAGAAAAAGAAGCAGATTAAATTCAAAGCAAACAGAAGGAAGGAAACAGTAATGAGCATCTCCTCAATGAGATAGGAAAGAAAAAATGCTGTGGAAAAATATAATCAATGAAGTCAGAGTTGCCTCTGTGGAAAGACCACACATAAACGACAAATCTCCAGTCAGACTGACAAAAAGAAGAAGACAGAAGACACCAATCACCGATATCAGGATAAAAAGGCAACATCACTACAGATCATGTAAACATTAAAATGTTAATAAATATTATTACAGTTTTGTGCCCACAAATTCTACAATTTAGAGATGAATAGACAAATTCCTTTAAGGACATAAGCTACCAAAGCTCACTCAAGAAAAAAAAAACAAAACAGAGGAGAGTCCCATACATCTTAAACTCTAATAAATATTGGAGTTTGTTGTTTAAAACCTTCCAGAAACAATAAATTCCAGACTTAAGTGAGTTTTCTGGCAAATTCTACCAAACACTTAAGAAAGAAATAATACCAGGTACCTGGGTGGCTCAGTTGGTTAAGTGTCTGACTTTGGCTCAGGTCCTGATCTCAGAGTAGGACTCCCTGCTGAGTCAGGGAGTCTGCTTGTCCCTCTGCCTCTTCCCTTGCTCATGCTCTCTCTCTCTCTCTTAAAAAAAAAATCTTTAAAAGAAAGAATACTGGGCGCCTGGGTGGCTCAGTGGGTTAAAGCCGCTGCCTTCGGCTCAGGTCATGATCCCAGGGTCCTGGGATCGAGGCCCACNCTTAAAAAAAAAATCTTTAAAAGAAAGAATACTGATCATGCACAACCTCTTCCAAGAAATGGAAGAGGAGGGAAGAATCAACTCTTTTTATGAGGTCAGCATTACTCTGATACAAAACCTGACGAAGACATTGCAAGACACATCACCAAAAGAATATATATGCTTGCCAAATAAACACATAAAAAGATGCTCAGTGTAATCAGTCATTATGTCTTTGCAGGATGACGCACCACTCTGACCTGTAATCACGGCTTTTAAAAGACTGACAATAGTGAGTGAGGATGTGGAGCCCCTGGAACTCTCAAACATCACTGGTGGGAACACAATGTGGCCCAGCCACTCTGGGGACAGGCTGGTGGTTTCTTTATAAAGTTAAACGCATGCTCACAGTATGTCCCAGGTGACTCCACTCCTGCGTATTTACCCAAGAAAATCACATAAAAATCTGTGTGTGAATGTTTATAGCAGCTCAATTTATAATTGTTCCAAGCGGGAGGCAATTCATAGATTTTTCAAACTGTGGTATGTCCATCTAATGAAATACTTTTCAGCAATAAAAACGAATGAGCTATGGATACGTGCAAAAACAGGGATGACTTTCAAATGAGTGATGCTAAGTGAAAGAAGTCAGCCTCAAATGTTGCATACTGTACTATTCCATTTAAATTACATTCTAGAAAAGGCAAAACTATAGGGACAAACAGTAGATCAGAGGTACTGGCATGGAGTTTGTGAGGTGATGGATGTGTTTCCCATGTTGGTTCAGGTGACAGGTACACAACTATTTAAGGTTGTGAAAATTTAGAGAACTGTTCGCTAAAAAAAGGAAAAATTTTACTATAGATCATTATACTTCAATGAACCCGACTTGAAAATAATCAATTTGGGAGAATTAACATCTTTATAATGTTGAGTTTCCTGCACCATGAACATGATCTATGTCCCCGTTATTTAGGTCTTCATGAATGTCTATTAATAAAATTACATCATTTTTTCTCTAGAGGTCTTGTGCACAGAACTAGATTTTGTTCCAGGTAGCTGATCTCATTTGATGTTGTGGCAGGTGGTATCATTTAAAAATTCTCATTTTCTCCCATCACATAGACATAAATCTGATTTTGTGTTGATTTTACATCCAGCAACCTTGTTAAACTCTTAGTGGTTCTAATTACTGATCTGTAGGTCATTTTGGATCCCCTGTGTACACAATCATGTACTTATGAAAAATGAGTTTTGTTTCTCCTTTTCCAGTCTTTCCACCTTTCATTTATTTTTCTTGTCTTATTGCACTGGCGAGTGCTGCTATTGCAATGTTGAACAGAAAGAGTGAGACAAGAAATTCTTGCCATGCTTCTAATTTCAGAGGGAAGCTTTTTTATATTTCACCACTAAGTATGTTGATTTTGGCAGATACTTTTAAACGGCTTAAGGGAGTTCCCTTTTGTTCTTGGTTTGTAAGAGCTGTTTTACTTTTAATCATGAATGGATGTTGAATTTCTGCAAGTGTCTTTGCTACATGTAATAAGGGTCTGTCTGATTTTTCTTCCTAATGTGTCAGCGTGGTGAATTACATTGATCAGTTTTCTGATGATCACCAAATCTGCATTTCTGACATAAATACAATTCCTTCATTATGCACTATCCTTTTTATGGCTGAATTCGATTTGCTAGTCATTTGTTTTATATTTTTGTGTCCGTATCTATGAGTGATGGTCTGTGTTCAACCTTGGTGTGGGGGCTGCCCTGTTCTTTCTTGTCTCCTTCCACAGGCCTGTGTCCTGGTCCCACCTCGGCTTAGGTCCCCCTTGCCTGCAGGGGTGCTGAGAGCACCCCCCCCTACCCTCCACGCCGCCCATGGCTACATGACCTGAGCTTATCAGGCCACACTGCCCACCACCCTCTGCCTCTGTTCCTCACCTCTGGAGAGTCTACTGTGTTTGCAGCCCTTACTGGAGGCTTGGGGTGGCCTTAGTTCTGCTGCACTTCTCACTCGGCCCCCAGCAGTGGGGTGGGAGAGAGTGTGCTCCCACGAGCTATTTGGGATGGACATTCCCTTTGATCTGGAGTGTGACCTTCTGCCTTTGCCTGTCTTGGCTTTTCCAATCCAGCGTAGATGAGGATCCTTCACCTTGAAACACGAAGCCTTTCAGAATGTTTTCGGAAAACAGCAGTTTTCCCTGCCAGGGGTCTGCCCCACCACACCGGAGGGCAGTTCGGCTGTGGGTTTTTAAGTCATGTTTTTCTTCCCTCTGCATCTCCGTCTCCCTCGGTGTTTCTGTGTGTGGGACTCCTCAAGGTGGTGGTAAGATCGGAAGCCTTCTTTTGGTTTCTCTGACCTGGAGCCTTGCCCACGGTCCTAGGGTGGGCCTCCCTCCTCCCCGCCTCCCCCCTGTGGCCGCCCCTCAGCCTCCCTCCCTCTGGGGAGCCCCTGGCACCCTCCCCCGCCCCATCCTTTGCCTTCATGGCCCCGGGGACCCTCCGGCTCCACGTCTGGCCTGGACGGGTGGCCGGCGGGGCAGTGGGCGTCGTGCCGAGGGCCATCCCCTGGGGCCAGCCTGCGGAGAAGCCACAGGCTGCATCTGTCACACAGAAGACACACGGAGGACCGGGCGTTTGCCGCCCAAAGTCCCCAGGCCCCCTCGCCCTCGTGGGCGCACCGCCGCCGGTACCCCGGGAAGGACAGCGGGACCCGGACTGCCAGCCCCCTCCCCGCGCTGCGGGGCCTCCGCCTCCCTCCCGTCTCCGGGAAGGCCGGGCAGCCCCGCTCCGAACCCCGGAGGAGCCCGCGCCACTTCCTGCTTGAAGATCTTCTGAGTTTATGGAATTTGAGAAACGCCGGGTTAACAAGGCAGCGGTGACCTTTGACCTCCCCTCGCCCTCGCATCCTGCGACAGGAAGCCCCACCTACCAGAGGGGCAGGAACAGCATCCCCTGGGAGGAAGGCCTGTTGCCTTTTCACCCCATCCTCTCTCTGGAAAGTTCTGGGCCCTCTTCCCTGGGGGCGGGGGGGGGGCGAGGAGGACGGCCGCGCGTGCTCGTCCTGGGGCGTGTTCCAGAAGGGCCCGGGCCCTGCGAGGCGCGAGGGTGGCGGGGAAGCCGGGGAGCCCGCGGGGCGCCCCCCGCCTGGCTGGGCCGGGCCTCACCCCCCACCCAGGGCGGGGGCGGGGCTGGGGGAGGGCATCCGTCGGAGAGTTTTATTTACCTTGAACGGCTCCGCCAAGCAGACACATTATTTAGGGACTAGAATAAAAAGCCATTCACTTTACTTCAATTGACCATTTAGTTCAATTTGTGTGTTACTGCAGGTAATTACTCCAGTAATAACGCGCGGTAATCTGCGCTGATGGGGGGGTGGCCCCGGCTCCGTGCTAATGCCGCGTGCTGTATAGACTAATTACCCGTGTGTTACCATGGTTATTTGCGTGGAGGCCGTGTTAACGGCACCCTGGAAACATAAAGCAATAGCGGGTTTTGAATTAAATCTTTGTGTTCTCTTTGGGCTAAAAGTGCATTTCACATAAAATAATCATGAATAAAATGAGATCATCTTGGCGGAGTTGCCAGGAAGCTGATTAACGGAGCTGCAGAAATGTGACTTTACCCTACCCGAGAATTAGAGCCTCCCAAACGTTGTCGGCGTTGCTAGGCAACCCCCGAGATGACATCACTCACGGGCCCGCGCCACCACGATGTCATCTCTCCATATTTATAGCGCCTCCGCGTAGAGGGCGTGCGTTCGAGAAAGGACGTGGTTTTCTCCTGGACGATGGGTATGGACGGGGGGCGGGCCTCCGAGAAAATCTGGGAACACCTGTGCGGCTCCTTCTCAGGTGACAGAGGCCTTATTTCTACGGGGGGACACCGGGGCCCAGTGAAAAGGTGCATGTCACGGCCCCTGTCTGGGAGCTTGGTCAGTGCAGGTGCAGTCTTCCTGCCAGTGAAGGGCAGCCGCTCAGTGTCCAGGCCTCAGGGATGCAAGCCCCCAGCTGGGGAGCGTGCACCCCCACTCACAGCCATGGCAGGCCAGCCCCCTGGCACTAGTCTGGAGCTGACACCGAGCAGGGACACAGCTGTCCTGATTGTGCTGAGCCCCTCGTCATAGGGGGCATTCAAGGGAAAGCTGGATGATTACAGCAGAGAGGCAAGAGAGGGGTGAGAGGTGGAAAGGGGCGTAGTTGGCTCGCTGATCGCTGCTGTCCCTCCCAGCTGTCACATTCTGTGGTCTGTGGCCATGACGCAGTGTCCCCTCTGAGCCAGGCTGGCCACACAGCTGGGCTTCCGGGAGCTCCAGGTCAAGGGGGCGGAGGTGAGTGGACCCCAGTGAGGAGTGAGCCCCTGGGACAGGGGAGGGCTGCCTGGAGGGGGTTTAGAGGGGCAAGGCCAGAGCTCATCCTCCTGGGCCGTGAGGAGGCCAGGCCTCTACCCTGAGCGCCTGGGGAGCCCGTGGGCATCAGCGGAGGAGGCCTGCAGCTCCATGTTCCCCGAAAATCAGCTTCGTCTGGCTGCGGCCTGAGGGATGACCGGGTGTGGGGGTAGGAATCGGAACGTGCGTCTGGTCTCTGGAGCGGGGGCCAGGACAGCTTCAAAGCCCTTTGGGCCTGGCCATGGCCTGCCTTCCACGTAGGCTCCTTCCTGGCAACCTCCAACCAAGCTGACCCCACAACCCCACGCACCCCTCAGCCGCTCTCTTTCCACACTCCTCCTCACATCCCGTGGGCATGGAGCTGCCCCTCCGGAGCTCTCCGACGCGTTCCCCCTTGCTCCCTGATCCGCGTCCTCCTGTCCTCGTCCCGGACGTGCCAGGGCTCGGTCCCCTCTATCCCCGTCCCCCTCGGTCTCCTGTGGACCTATCCTGTGAAACGGCACCTGTATGGAGAAGGTCCCACATGGATCTAGCCACCTCTGATCGCGACCCTGAGATCCATATTTCTGTATGTCCAACCGCCCACGCAACGCGTCAATGTGACATCTTATACCTTAATTTTAAGATTACCTAGGAGCTCAAAATTGGCATGTCTAAACCAGCGACCTGATCTTCCCACGTCTGCCATCTTTCTCCATCCAGCCCTGCTGACCCTGTGACTCTCCTGGACACACTGTCCTCTGCATGCCCACCGGCCAGCCACATGGTTCATTCCTACCCCAGGGCCTTTGCACCTGCTGTTTCCCTGCCCCCAGTGCCTCCCCACATGTTCTCACGGCTCACTCCCTCACTTCATGAGCTGTCAGGTCAGGGGTCCCATCCTCGGGGGGCTGCCCTGCCTCCCGGGCACTCAACAGAAACTACATCCCTTAATTACTTACGAGTTGTCCTTCTTTTCCTAGAATGGAAATTCCCATTAAAGCAGTGGGTTTTTCTGCCTTGTTCATAACTAGTTCCACGTGGACTTGCTGAATTCCTAACAAAGGTAGGAGCTGGTGTTTTTGGTGACAGGCGAGACTCCCAGCGTGGCCCAGAACATACTGCTCGGAGGGCTGGAGTCCCTCGGCTCCTAGATCAGACCGGGTCCAGAGAGCCATTTACGGACTTCCTTCACTGAGCGAAGATACTCAAACGAACAAAACAAAACCCCATGACCGCCCGCCATCACTGTGATGAAAACAAAGGGCCTCCGAGTGTCCACGGAGTGGGAGCCACTTAAACTCAGTGCCCAGAGTGCCCCCATCACACCTCCTGGTCTTGTTTGTCCCCGACGGCCCGTCTGGGGGCCGGACCTGGGCGGCCCCGGTTCAGACTCAGTCTCGGAGAGGTGCTGGGGGTCAGGGCCGCCTGCCGTGGCAGGGACCCCGCCGCCGTGCGTGCCACGGGCCCCACATCTCCCCGCAGCTGTGCCCACGCAGTTGCCAGGCCTTCGGCAGCCGGGACGAGCATCCGGGGGAGCCAGAGCCCGAGCCTGGCGCCCTCCCCCGTTGCGTCATCTTGTGGCCCCGGAGCACGTTGTGACTGTTGTTCCCGGCCCCGAAACGGTCTCCAGGGGCAAACGCGTGCCGGGCAAACGCTGACTCTCTTCTTTCGTCTTCCTTACACGCTGCAGCTCGAATCGTCCCTGCCAACTCTCTCCTCAGAACCTGTTTGGCCGATGGTGGAGCAAGAATAAAGCTGATCTCCAAGCAGGGCGTAGTTGATCCGCAAGCAGGGCAGAGATCCTCGCAGTGCCTGGCTCTCCGTGGGCTCCAGGCTTCTGGCGCACTCGCGTGGCTCCCGGCGTGGCCAGGAGCCCTCCCAGGCCTCTGCAGGCTCTCACGGTCGCCAGCCAAGTCGTCCCGGCTCCCAGGAGGCGTCGATCCCTCCCTGGGCTCTGGCCCCACGTCCTTTCCACCAAAAACGAGCCTGACCACGTGGGCAAACCTGTGGCCAAGTAGGCCGTGGCTCCGCCAGGCCTCCAGTGCCGGGAGCTTCGTGGGCGGACAGGGCCAGGACAGGGTTCCCAGGGACCAGCAGCCTCCAGAGGAAGCCAGCTCTCGGCGGGCCTAGAAGGCTGGGGAGGAGTTGAGCCGACTTGGCGAAGGAAGGAGACGTCTGGGAGGTTTTGCGTGGGGAAACGAGGTGAGCGCCGCTCAGCCTCAGGAAGAGAACGTGGGCAGCTCCGGACGGGGCCGTGGGGCGCCGGGCCCCCGTGAGGACACTCATGAGCATGGCTTCTGGTCACGGGGCATTGCCCGAGCCGGGCTCCGGACCTACTGTGGGAACCCTCTCACCTCAGAAAAAGCGTACCAGAATCTTGTGACCTAAGTGCCCACTTTACAGATGAGGAGACTGAGGCTCAGGGAGGTGCTGCCACTTGGTGCTGGCTGTTCACAGAGGGTGGGCTCAGGGTCCAACGCTAGTTGGGCTGGGGGTGGGCTGCATCAGAGGTGACCTCAGAGGTGCCTGGAGGGACAA
The DNA here is from genome assembly GCA_002007465.1 of Ailurus styani. Classification (NCBI taxonomy): domain Eukaryota; kingdom Metazoa; phylum Chordata; class Mammalia; order Carnivora; family Ailuridae; genus Ailurus; species Ailurus styani. The sequence goes on from LNAC01000337.1 coordinate 1,632,351, forward strand.
GGGGATCCTCATGGGGTGCAGGGGACTCCGGGCCAGAAGACGGGCTGCCGTTCATGGTGTCCTGGAGTGGGAAGAAGGCTCCGGTGAGGACAGTCCCTCCCTGCTTCCCTCCTTCACAGGGGTGGGGGGCTCACTCCAGCCCAGCCCTCCCTCCCTCACTGGCTTCAGACCCTGAGTCCACCTGGCCGGCGGCGGGGAGGGCACGTGGCCAGTACAGAGGAAGGTCAGCAGCGACCGCCAGCTCTCCCTCCCCTCGGGGACAGACGGCCGTGTCGTGTCCCCCACCGTGGGAAGGGGAGGCCATGACTACTGGTCGCTGCTGGCACGTGGTGGGGATCGTCTGGGGCGATTCGCTCTGAACCAAACACGCGGCGGGTGGGTGCTGCCAAAGCCTTGTGCTCACTAGCTGAGCGGAGGCGGCCGTGGCCCAGCCATGGTCCAGACCCCCTTTGTAAGTCACACCTGCACTCCGTGAGGGGGCTGATTAAAAACCCCACAGGGCTTTGAACCGCTGCGGTGCTAGGGCCAGGGTGGTTGGTGGCCTTGCAGTCTGGCCTTGGGCTTGGCTGCTTGGGCAGGTGTGGGCTGCGTTTATAGGAGGAACAGTCTACGGGGGGCTTTCTGTGGCCTTGGGGCCGTTGACACCTACCACGTGCCAGGGATCATGGCGTTAGTGCCAGGTGGTGCCAGGGGCTGGGTTCAAAGTCCAGTCCTGCCTCTTGCAGGCTGGAGACCTTAGCCAAGTGAGCTCACCCATTATGGCCTCATCTTCCTAACCTGTAAGCAGGGACCAGGTGACTCAGTGGGGCCACGAGGCTCTTCGAGGCTGTGTGGGGAGATGCAGACGGAGTGGCCGGCTCTGCTGGGCCATGGGAGCACTCAGCAAGGGACATCTCCCTCGCCCCCCTTGGGCCCCTGGGAACCCGTGGGCACCTCGTCTCTGGCTCTGCTATGGGGTATCGTCTCTCCGTGACTCCTGCGTTCTGGAGTGAGGCAGCACTTCTGAGCACCTACTGCATGCAGTCTGTTGGACTGCGTGCCAGGAGTAAGGAAGAAAAATGAAGGCAGCAGTTCCGGGGCACCATCTTGGGGGGCGGTCGAACCATCCAAGGGTTCCTGTGGAAGTGACTGCCCAGGTGGTGTGGGGGCGGGGCCCTGAGGCTAGGGCGGGATTGGGACGTGAGGGTGCTAAGCCAGCAAGGCTCCCACAAGGTCGTGTTAGGAAAATGAGCTAGAGCTCCATGACTTTCTGAAAAGACATGGGACGTACAGAAAGACAAGGCAGTGCGAGGGTATTCGGTACCCCGGTCCGAGTGACGGTGAAGGGCATGGGGTCTGGAACTCAGGATCTGGGTTTCCATCCTGCCCCCACCACTTGGGGGCTGTGTGCACTTGGGAAAGTCATTTTATCCCTCTGTGCTCTGATTAGAAAAATGGGGATCAGGCTAGCCCCTGCCTTCTGGGGTTGCTGTGCGTTTTATTTTTATTTTTTAAAGATTTTATTTATTTCTTCGTCAGAGAGAGAGAGAGAGCACAAGCAGGGGGAGCAACAGGCAGAGGGAGAGGAAGAAGAACGCAGGACTCGATCCCAGGACTCTGGGATCATGACCTGAGCCGAAGGCAGACGCTTAACCAACTGAGCCCCCCAGGGGTCCCTGCTGTGGGTTTTAGAGTGTGAACAGACATATGGTCCTGTGCCGGCCCCTGGGGAGGGCCCTGTATCTGTTAGCCACCAGCACTGAGCGTTTGTTTCCTCTCTCTGATCTCAGAGCAGGGCTGATGTCCCCAAGGAAGCCACGCAGATGTAGACCCTCTCAGAGAGGGGGCCAGCCTGGGGTTCTAGGGGGTTGTGAGCCCCCAGAAGATGGGCCCTTCCCATCTTGCTTGGAGTGACTGAAGCTAACAAGGCACCTGCCTTCCCGAATCCCAGGAGACGCCAAGGAGGAGAGAGATGAGAAAGGAGAGGCAGCAAGAGAGGGCCAAGGTCAAGGTTTCCAGTAAACTTCCTGCAGGCAGGTAGCCTGGTTATCAGTGGGCGAGGCCAGGACTGCAGTGGGAAGGAGGCGTCCCAACGGAGAGGGTCTGTCTGGGGATGGGGGGCCCCGCCCACGGAAGCCGGCATCCTGGGTCCGATGGGGACCTGAAATCCCTCCCCGATCTGAGTGCAGGGCCTCATTCCCCGGCTCTGTCCCCGGATGATGTCTGCACCTCTGGGGTGGGGAGGGAGAGGCAGGAAGGCTCTGCCCACCCCCAGCCCAGCCAGAGAGGGGCCCGTGATAGCCGACCCTCCCTAGGCCCCCAAATCTGTCAGCTCTGGTGGCTCTTCCAGGGTCAGCCTGGGGTCACTCGCCACTGTGTGTGTTTGCAGGGGGGTGGCCGCCTGGTGGGCCTTCCTGCCAGGCCCCTGGAGGGAAGGGAGGGCTGGGAGCCCCCCCCAGGAGAGATGCTTCGGCCCTGCCCCTGACTTTGAGTTCCCCGCGGGCCTGGAGGTGCTGCAGAGAGCCAGGGTCCGTGCTCACCTGTCTGGCCTGCCATCGGCCCAGGGGAGCTGGCAAGGGCTTGGGGATGGGAGGGGAGGGGGCAGTGTCCTGGACGCCCGCCCGGGCAGAGGGCTCTGCACCCCAGTGGCTTGCCCTCCCTTTGCCGTGTGACCTTGGGCAGTCAATTCTGTTTCCTCTTCTGAAAACAGGGTAAATGGCAGTCAGGGCCGCAGGGTGCTGTGGGGACAGCGGGGACACACCGTAGGTGCTCCATCGCAGCTGTCAGTTCTCACTGGAGCGCTGGAGGCGGCCGAGCTGTTTGGGATGGGGAAACTGAGGCCAGGGAGTGGAGCGGGTGCCTCAACCCAGCCTGGATGGGGTGTCCTTCTGTCCTGGTGTGGTAGCTCCCCCAACAGCTTCTCCTGTCTCCCTCCCCAGCCTCTCCCCAGCTCACAGGCTAGCCCCGTGCTCCACGGGGTGGGGCTCTCTTTGTCTCTTCGGGGGTCCCCAGCCCCATGAGGGCCCAGCGTGGCCGATGGCCGGTGGTGGAGGTGCCTGCGGCCGGCGTGCGCAGATGGACCGAGGGCAGCCGCACAGAGCCCTCCCCCTCCCTGTCCCCTCTAAGCCACAGCCATTCCCCAACTCCTGATTTTTCATTAAAACAGCAGCGGGCTCCGAGCCACCCAAGGTCACGGTGGGGCTGCGAGGGGAACTGAATGTGGGCCATTACGCGGGCCTCTAATGTCCCTGCAGCCGCGGCTGGCGCGGGCGCGATCAAGCACCGGGGACACTCCAATTTCCGCCTGTCCTGCGGCGATCATATCAGCGCCTGAGTGATCTCCTTGCTGGCGGGCGGCGGGGACGCAGGGGGCAGCGAGCCCGGCCACCCCGCGGCCCTCCCTCGGGAACAAAGGGCCAGCACCGCGTGGCTGGCAGGGCTGGGAAACGGCAGCAGCACCGTGTCTCCCGCGTCCCCCTCTCCCAGGGGCATCTGGAGGGGCCGGGGGAGGGCAGGCCCGGGGCCGGGGTGCAGCTGTGCTGGTGCCCCCTCGGGTTCCCCAGACCCCAGGTTTACAAAAGGCCTGTGACTCTAGCTGGTCGGCAGTGGTCTGTGGCGAGCCCGATCTGCCGGGTGCAGGGGTGTCCCGGGGAGGGTGTCCGTTGCTGGGGGTCCCCAAGCCTCACTGTCCGCCGGGACTTCTCACGATCGCCCAGATGTCTGCACCCGGCCGTCCGGGGGGAAGGGGCTCTGATCCAGAGCTGGTGGCTGTGAAGCCTGTTCTGGGCTGAGAAACGGTTTTCTGGAACTTGGCTGAGCGGAAAACCGGAAGCAGCCCCGTTGTCCTTCCACCGGGACGCGGACAGGCGGCGCGGGCCCGTGTGTGCGTGGGCTTCGGCTCGGCCGCAGAAGGCGGCAGCTCCACGGGGAGCCCGCGCCGAGGGCCGCCTGAGTCGCAGCCAGGGCTGAACCATCGGCCCGGAAGGTGCCGCGGATGCCGCCTGAGGCTGGGGTGGGGGCCGGGGGCCCACGACACGTGTGGGCCCAGACTCTCGAACTGAACACGAGAAAGGGCGAGCTTTACTGCATGTAATGATCGCGTAATAAAATACAGGAAAGGATTCTTTCCTTTGCAGCAGACGCAGCGGGCAGCCTGGGACGGGTCCGGGCCCGACACCCCGCTCCTGCCCCCTGCCCGTGTCTGGGCTCTCGGCCGGTGGTCTGCCCCCTGGGGGGTCCCACCCCTGGCCCAGCTTCCCGTCCTCCCTGGGCTGCCTGGAGCTTTCACCAGACGCCCAAACCAACCAGCCCCCAAAAGACAAGACGCTGCGCGGGGGAGGGGGGGAAGACAGCGCTGGAACCCCGAAGCCGCTCCGCTCCTCGGCTCGCTTTCCCGGTCCAGTCCGGTGACTGGGAGACGATGCACTAACTCAGCCCTGGGGGCTCTCTCCCGGGGTGGGGGGCCTCCTCCCATTTACTCTTCTGTCACAGTGATTGGGATTCTGGGGAGGCTCCCGGGAGGGGTCCGTCCCTCATTTCCTGCCTGCCCCCCACCCCTCCCTGCCCCCCGCCCAGCTCCAGAGCCCCACACGGGACCAGTGGTCTCTCCAGCAACCCCCGCCCCACCGACAGCCCCCTGGGGGAATTGCCTGCGGTGGGAGTAGTGAGTGGGATGGGTCTCCCTCCCTCCCTCCCTCCCCGGGAATGGTGAGCCTTCGGCAGGGCCCCCCCGAGCACAGGGCTGCTCACAGGGGGCGGGGGGTGTGCGCCTGCAAGACAGACCCTCCCCTTGACCACCTGTCCCTGGGCTACATCCCCCCAAAGGAAAGGGGGAGCCCCCACAGCCCCCTTGGGGAATGGGAGCCTCTCCCCTCCCTGTGGGCCCCGGGAAGACTCATGTTACGGCAGCACACATTAGATGAGCACCTACTGTGTGCGGGCAATGCACCATGCAAGGGCTGAGGCCACCGGAGACACACTCTGGGGGGGGTCTGGAGACCGCGATGCGGAGTGAGAGCAGCTGCCTCCCGGTGTCCGTGTGCCTGGCTCCAGGAGCATCCGGAAAGTTCTCTCGTACAGATGAGGAACCGGAGGCCAACAGAGCTGGGGCCACCTGCCCTGCTTGGGGTTGGCGCCCGAGGGTCCTGACGGTGGCTGCATAGGGGAGGGACCCCTTTGCCCCCCTGCCCCCCCCGCCCCGCCCAGACCTGGTGCGCCAGCGTCCTGGCCTGGGCTCCAGTGTGCTCTAGCATCCTCGGGGGCTCCGGTGGGGGCAGTCTGGATCCCCGAACTGACGGCCTGGGAGGAAACCCATGGGAAATAGAACTTACTTCGCATAGAATTTCAGAAAAAAATCAATAGTGTTCTACATGCAACATAAAGGATGCGTTAAAAGGAAATCGCGGAGAATAAAATAATGCGTATTTCGATCCGGGAGTGCCCGCCCCATCCCCAGTAGGGGCCCTGCCAGACGCTTACCCCGGTGTCCGGATTCCGGGCGGCGCTGGGGACGGGTGCGGGCTGCCAACGTCACAGTAGGCTGTGTCTGTGACGCGCCTTCCCCAGTGGGAAAGCTCCAAACAGAGCAAGGCGTGTGGACTTCCGCTCACAGGTGGGAGCTCTCCGGGAAAGCAGGTGCTTATAAAACATGTACAGAAGACGCTCAGGGATTTCTGGTTCGGGAAGAACAGTCTTTCATGGACCAGAACGCCTGGTGGGACATTTAGAGCTTGTGTGAGACTCGGGGTGGGGGGCCAGCGGGACTCGGAGGGAAGGTTGGCGGGGTCCGCACCACCGAGGGGCCCTGCTTGCTGCTGACTGTTCCCCACCAGAGTCATTTGACGACTCCAAGCAGCACTTTCTGAATCTCCAAAATGCGCCATCGGAGGGGAACCTTTTAACCGTCATGATGTGCTCCGGGGGACACGAGGAGCCTGACCCGAGGATGTCTTCGCCTGCTGGGGGCTGGCGGCTCACAGTGTGACTGGCAGCGTGTCCAGGGGCCCAGAGAGCAGGTGGGGTGGCCCCAGGTGACAGAGCGCGGGAGCCACAGGGCTGGAACCGGGGCGAGGAAAGCCGGGCACTCCAGCCAGTCTCCAGGAAACACCTCAATCTGGAGAAATAATGCTTTACTGCAATATTTTTAAACATTAAAATTAATGCGAAATATCCCCAATGAACAAAATACCCCAAACGCCCAACAAATATAGAGGGTCAGCATTCCCAACCCCCCCTTTCTCCTCGCCGGGGCAGGCTGCGGCTGGGGTGCCCGGCACTGGAGGGATGTGTTCTGGGCAGAGGGGTCCGCTCTCTCGGGGTGGCCCTGCGCCGCGTTCCCGTGACGTTCGGAGCGTTCCAGACCCTTCGTGGCCTCACAGCCGAGGACCAGTCAAGGTGGGGCCTTACATGGCTGCATTATGGGGCTCTGTCTGACGGACTCACGTGGGAGGCAGGAGGCCAGGGGGCTGGCCCGTTGGCTTCCAGACTCCACCGAGACTTCCTGGAACACGTGTGGGGATTGGTGTGGCCCATCTGGGCAGTGTAACGTCACGCGAACGGCCGTGTGGCTCCGGTGCAGTTGTGGAACCGGCTGTGCTGGCCCATTCGGCGGGTGTAGCCTCCCAGGCCCCTCAGGAGTGCGCACAGGCAGAGGGCCCACTTGCTGGGTGCTCTGGGGAGCCCAGGGGTCAAGGGGTCTGGGCCGGTGTCCTCGGGCTGCTGGCTGCAGAGTAAACTCCATCTTTGGGCCTGGGCGTGAACGTGTAGAACCCTCCCCAGGAGGTTCAGCCAGGATTGAGAGCCAGTGCAGCTCTGAGTCCAGGGGGTAAATGATTCTGGAGCTGATGTCAGCTGCCCCCCTGACCCTTTCCGGGAGTCGGGGGCTGGCAGGCAGCGTGACAAGGCCTAGCGACTTGTATTATGTATGCACTGCCTTTGAAACGCCTCAAGTCCTTCCAGATTAGCGAGATCAGTCCGTCCCCGGCACAGACGGGGTGGGCGCGTTCTTGGGGCCCTCACCCTGTTCTAGAACTTCCCAGCCCTGCACGCTCTCCGGGTTCCGGCCGCCCCGGCTGGCCGCCCCGGCTGGGACCTGGGAGCTAGGGCACCAGGAGGCCTGGGCCCCTCGAGGGTGGTGCCCGCGAGTCTGGGCAGGAACGGGGTCCCAGGCACCCGCCCCCACCCAACCCTCACCCAGGCGGCTGAGCCCTTTCAATGTCACCCGGGGCCGAGGGGGCAGCTGCTCGGCGCGACGCCTGCCTAATCTGTCTGGACGGCACTGCCTTCCCTCTGTTACCGCGTTTCGCGCCGAGTGCCTCGGATTCACTGTGTTATTGGCTTATTTTTCATCTTCCCTCTGTGGTAAGCAGGCTTGGAACGAACAGGCGTGCGAGGCCACGTGATGACCGTGTGACCGTGATGGAAGACGGCTGAGCCCGGCGAGCCCCGAGAGGGCGGGGAGCGGCGGCCTCCCACGCGGTGGCCCGGGGCCGAGGCCAGTGTGGCCCCGTGGCCAGGGCGCCGTGGATGGCGGAGCCGGACAGTCAGACTCACCTGGAGAGTTTTCCGGCGCGTAGGAGGTGTTCAGTAGGTGCGGTCACGATTATGGCTATGATGTGCTGTAACTCTAACACAGATTTTACGCGTCCTAACATAAGAGGCCTGTTTCATCCGGGGGCCCCCTTAGAGAGCACGGAGGAAGGACCGGCGATGTGGCCGGGTCCGGGACAGCTTCGTCTCCGACGCTCAGTTAGCCTCCCCTTCACTCTCGCCCTCACCTGCGATGATTATTTTCGCGCCCACTAAGCCCTCGTGTCCACACATCGGAGTCTCTCTCTGTGGGGTGGGGGGGCCACCAGGACCTCTCACAACACCCTTTTGTGCTTAAGATCCACGGGCCAGCGGAGTGGTGGCAGAGGCCTCCTGCGTCCCCGTGACGTTCTCTCTGCTCCGGGGACGGGAAAGACCAAGTCAGTGGCCCACGGTCACCACGCAAGTCAGTAGCAGGTTAGAATTCAAGCTCAGGTGTCCTGATCACAGAGAGTTCTGCGTTTCAACACTCAGGCATCACTCAACAAATATTTACCTGCCCCTGGGGCTCCGTGCTCGGGCTGTCAGGCGGGACCGCGTCAGGCCCCACACAGGCCGAGGCGGAAAAGAAACATGGATGGGGTCGCAGAGCAGAATGACTTAAATACAGCCACGGGCTGCGAGGGAAGGCCCCGGGGGGCTGCGCCAGTGGCTGGGGGCGAGAGGCAGCGTCTGTAGGTGTGGGGTCGGGAAGGCCTCGAGGTGGAGGAGGAGGAGGAGCTGGGAGGACGGAGAGGGGCAGGCGTGTGCTCTGGACAGATGGGGTGGCAGAGGCTGGGGCGCTGGGGGGCCGGCCGGGGTGTCGGGCAGAGCCCTGAGCTGTTACAGCCACGTGCAAGGGCTCCACGCAGGCCTGTGGCGCGGCTCTTGTCCTCTGCTTGAGCTGCGGAGCCTCCTCAGGGGCGCGGGCGGCCTGGGGGACGAAAACCGGGCCCTCGGAGAAAAAAGCAAGCCCCCCGCCCCCGAAACGCCATGCGCTCGGAAAAGGACCCTCCTGTTTGTGTGGGATTATTCTGGGCAGCAGGGCGGTCCCATGCACTTTTCCCTGATGCCTGCTTGGATCTCACGGGGTCCCTACGCCCCGGAGGGCGTTTATGAATTTGAAGATTTGCCGATTCCTCAGCCGGACATGTTTCCTGCTGGTTGAGTGAGGTTTCGAATCCGGGGCGGCTGCCCCAGCCCGGTCCCCGGCAGACCTGGGGCATGGGTGGCGGCGTGGTCTCCCCGAGCCCCCGAATCCCGCCGGGCAGTGGGGGCCCGTCCCGCTGTAACTAGCCCAGCTCAGCACCCGCTCGGTTCTTTGTCGTCTGAGGTCTGCGTGACAGTGTGGCGGGTGGGGGTGGGGACAGGAAGCCTTGCACCGAGGGCCTGGCTGCCTTCTAGAAGGGCACGGCACAGCCCCTGCTCTGCTTGTTCTCCTGGGTACGAACTGGGGACAGGAGATCTGGGAGGACTCCAGAGACGGCAGGAGCGTGGTTGAGGGAGGTCGGGGGAGAAGCAGGCCCAAGGAGATGCCTGGGCAGGTGTGCCCGAGAGCTGTGTCCTCCAAGCTGAGCTGGGCCTTCTTGAGGGGCTCTGACTAAGGCAGCCCTTCCCACGCCCCCGATTGCACTTCCCTGAGCAGTCGGCCTGCGCCCTCCCTCCCACCGGCCCATCCTGGCCCCTCTGAACCGCAGCCTGGCCTCCGAGGTCCGACCTCTGCCCAGGCTGGAGGGGTAAAGGAGCAGGGCGTCTGGGCTCTGTCCCTGGTGGGCGTCCCGTGTGTCACGTTGTCAGGCTGAATTTCCTTCTTTCAAGAAAAATCTGTTTCATTGAGATGGAATTCACATACCGTAGAAGGAACCCTCTGAACGCAACGAGTACGTTCGCGAGACTGTGCGTGCCCCCGTCTCTTCGTGTCTAGTCCCGAAACGTGTGCCCTGCCCCAAGAGGAGCCCCCTCCTGCTCCCCCCAGCCCGGGCCACCCCCGACGCGCTTCCTGCCTCTAAAGATTCGCCAATTCCAGACATTTCCTATAAAAGGAATCTGACACTGCGTCTGCCTCCTTTCGCTCCCCGTGACGTGTCTAAGGCCCCCACACTGGGGCGCGCATCGCGACATCCTCTGTGGCCGTGCGGGCGGCCCCCACCATGTTGGGCGAGCATGCGTGTCCTCGTTCCTCGTGCGCCCCCTCCGTCCCAGGCCGTGCACACAGTGGGCGCTTTATAAAGCACCAGGTTGGGCCTGTCAACGGGCGCCTCCAGGTTCTCACCAAGCCCAGGCTGTGGCCGTGGCCCGGGTGCACCCAGATCAGGGGACCCCGCGGGGGCCCTGGGGCTTACTGGCTGTTGGGCCTCTTGTGGGTCAGCCGGTTTATCAGACCTCCTTCTGACTGAAAGCAAAACCATGTGTTTGGAGAATAGGATGTTGCCAGGAGAGCCCGAATGCCTTACCTCTCTTCTGGAAAAATAGATCATTGTTTTCCCATCTTCCACCCACCCCCCCATAGCACAGCAGATGTTAACTTTCTAATAAGCAGAGGGAAAAAAATAGATGAGGGACGTTTAGCGAACTATAGCTGTGCCGGCCAGACTTATCACTCTGATTTCAACTGGGACTATAAAATTTTATGAGCTATTAAATTGTTCTAAAGCTCCTTTAACATACAAACTCGAGTGTCTGAGATTACCCATTAAGAAAAAGTGGGTTACATCGGGAGAACTTTTACTACTTACACTCAATTGTGTTCAATCAATAAAACTTTTAACTAGCCGTGTTGCTTTGGGCAGACGACATGGGCCCTGCGGTGGACGGGGCGTCTGGACGCGCCCGGACACACCCCGAGCATGGCCACCGATGGACCACGGGGCTCTCGGCTGTGGCGGGTCACCTGAGCCTTCCTGAAGGTTCTGCTTCCTGCCTGGGGTTCTGGGACGGCGAGGAAGGTTGAGCTGGAGCTGGGGCCCAGAGACCAGCGTGTCACAGAGGTGCCCACGAAGCAGGCCGTAGGGAGCCCTGGGCAGGGCCTCGGCGTCAGCACAGCGCCCTGCAAGCCCCCGGCAGGGAGGCGGGCGGCGGGCCAGGCAGCCAGCGGAGGACCAGGGTGTGCGAAAGGCGGGGCCATTTGTCGCAGGATGCAGGAGAGAGGGAGCCCCCTGGTAAGGAGGAGGGGGCTGGCCTGCTGTGGGCCAAGCCCATGTCACAAGCACGTGTCTTCCTAGCTGGCTCTCGAGGTGGGCACGGCACCCCTCCCGCTGTGCAGACGAGCCTGAGGCTCTGGAAGGGGACCCGGGGCACCTGACTGGTGGGCCATGCGCTTGAGCCTGGGGTGCCAGGCCAGGTGTGTCCCCAGAGTGGGAGGCTGAGCCCCGGGATGGTGGGCATCTCACCAGGGGAATGAATGCAGAATGGGGGTGGTCCCTGACCCCGAAGACTGTGGGAAGGCAGCCATCATTCTACAGACAGTGCCCCTGATTCCGCCCGGGACCCTCACTTCGGAAGGGGGACAGAGGCCCCTGGAGGCACAGGCCGCAGGGGGTTGATCTGCCCCCCAGGCCGCACCCAGGGCATCGCTGCCGCTGCAGGGTCTGCTGTCCGCCCAGAAACAAGAAGCAGCTTGTGTGTGACAGGAAGGGAGCAGCCCAGCCACCTGGGTGAACCCCTCTGAGCTCAGGGGGCCTGCTGAGGCCTGAGCTGCATCTGTGTGGCCGGTGCAAGGGCCCTCCTGCTGCCGAGTGGTCCGCTCCCCAGGGCTGGCGCTCTGATGGCAAGGTCGGGGAGCCCCGATGGGGCAGGGCCTGTGGGGCGATGCTGGGCTGCTCTCTTCCCTGCTTCCCAGAGGACATCCCAGGACTGTGCCAGGAGGGGAAGGGTCAGCTCTGAGCCCCTGTTGCCCCCGAGGTCCCATTCCTCCCCGGTCATGTCTGTTCTGGAGACAACAGGGCATGGGGGCCCCAGGACACCTGAATTTTCCACACGCTTGGCGGCTATTGTCCCCAGACCTTAGGCGCTCAGAGCAGCCGGGAAGCAGGGAGCCTGGGAGGTCTGGCCCTGGCATCCAAGCCCGTTGCGACAGACCCATTGGGCAATTCCTGCGGGGCCGTGCTCTGCCCAGAGCTCGGTTTCCTCATCCCGGTATCCGGATCAGTGCGGGTGAGGTTGCCTATCACTGTTCATGCGGCTGGCTCGGATCTCCTGGGGCTCTGGAGCCTGTGTCTGTCTCGGGTTCGGTTCCCTGTGATGCTCGGGCCCCCAGGTCAGGCAGACATTCCTTCCAGGCCTGCAGCCCCCGCCGCCACGGTGCCTCTGGGCTCGGAGAGGGTTGGGGTCAGGCTTCCTGGGGTGGCCAGGCAGGGCAGGGCTGGGTCAGTTTGGATTTGGGGAGGCGTTCCGGGGGGAGTGTCAGAGCACAGAGTGGGAAAGCCAGGCCTGCTGTGGGGGAGTGAGCGCTCCCAGACGCCAATTAGCTTGGAATTTGGAGGCCTGTGGCCTCCCCGCCTGCCTGGTGATTGGGGCCATGGATCCACTCCCCACCAGACCGCTCCTGTGGGACCCTGCTCTGATTCCTGGAGTCACGACCAGGGGGCCCTTCTGGGGGTCAGGGGCCTGTCAGCCTCCTGCTCTAGCTGCGTCTGGTGCAGGCCACACCCCTGGGATCCTGACCCAGCCCCGCCACCAACTGGAGTAGAGGCCGGTCAAGTCACCGTCCCACTGTGGGCCTTGTAGAAGGAGGGGGGCCAGTGGAGCGGCGAGGGGGCATGTTGGATTAGACAGCGCCCCACCTTGGAGCCCGGGGTCCTTCTCTGCCCGGAAACTGCATGCCTCTGGCTAAAGGGTGACTTCTTTGTCAACAGTGATGTATTTTCAGAGAAAATTCACTCAGCAATCCACGTTTCAGCCCTTTCCACTCTAGTATGAGTTAGCTCTTCTGCCAGGTTGTGCACAGGGCGTGGAGGAAGGGGATGGGGTGCCGGCCCTCTGTGCGAGGGGCGTGGGGCAGACCCAGAGGTGAGTCCTAGAGTTGCCCATCCTCAGGGTCCCTGGGAAGAGGGCCCAGGAGGGGGGCTGTCCTGGGAAAGGGAGATAAAGCCCGTGAGCGGTCAGAGTGTCCATGCTGGAGTGACGGGCGGCCGAGGAGGGTCGTTCAGCAAGCATGGGATGGGCTGGCATCCATATTTTGGGAAGTTGAGGCTGCCTGCAGGTGTGTGGTGGACAGCAGGTGGGGGATGCAGAGGCCCTAAGCTCGTAAGTGTCCACTAAACCCCTTGAGACATGCCCCGCCGTGGAGGCTGCCACGGCCTGTTGAAGAACTCGCCATTGGGCTGCTCCTGGGCTTCTAGAAGCTGCTGCTGGAACACCAGGTCTGTGATATGTTGGCCCCGTCCCCGGGAAAAGGGCTCTGGGGGTACAGAGGTCCCTGGAGCCCGGGGGCAGGTGAACCAGCATCTCTACCAGAGCAGAGACGGAGGCGGAATCTCTGAGCAGTGTGGCCCGGCTGCCCACGGCTGCCACGGCCCCTCCTGCTCCAGAGGACCACGGCCCCCTCCTCCTGGCCCTCCCTAAAGGCCGGTGGCCAGAGAGGGGCTAGGGAAGCCTATTTCTGCCCCCTCAGACTGTCAGCTTTCTTTCCGCTTTCCTTTCTGGCCGTGGTGCCCCCTCTCCGCGGGCCGCGCCGACTCAGAGGTGCCCGGGCTCCCCGGGCTCCCCAGAGGGCCATTCTGCGCCCCTCCCTTCTCCCCGTCCCCGCTCAGCTCATTTCCCCCTCTCTCTGCAGCGGCTCCCTGGGGCTTTGCTTAGAGAATTTGCTCAGGGATCCAAGTGCCCCTGTGAGTTTTCACAGGCTCTGGCCTCGGAGCTCCCACCCGGCCCCCACGGGCCCAGCCACAGCCAGCTCTGTTCCCCGTAAAGCAAGGACTCGGGGAGGGGGGGCGGCAAGGTGTGGGGGAGTGCGAAGTTCTGTGTTCTGGGTGCCAGGCCCAAAGGGACCCCTCAGCCCCAGCACCCTTCTCCATCCCTCCTGAGGGCCCCTGTGGCCTGGGCAGGAGGCCGAGGACACCAGGCGCCAGAGAGAGTCCTCCCCGCCTCTGGTGCCATGCGTGGGGCCAGGTCACTGCAGGGGACTTCTGCGGCAGCACTGGTGTTTGCTGGGGTCGCACGGATGCTGGAGCCTGGCACAGGGCCTGGGCCGCCTCCCTGCTCCCCGACTGATGAGCTGGGGGGCCCTCCTGCTGAGCTTGCCCTGCTCTGACCCCAGTGAGAAGGACCCTATTCCCACAGGGCCCTCTCCTTTCACAATGGGGAGGGAGGCCCAGGTCGGGGCTGAGGGGCTCAGCGTCCCCCAGCCAGTGGTGCTGAGTTAGGGCTGCTGTGGCCTGCACCCCCCCCCGATGCCCCGAATCCCCCTACCTCCCTGTCTCTCCAGCCTGCACCGTCCTCCCCCTGCAGCCTCCCCCGAATTTTCCCACCCTGACTTCCTCCGGCACACAGAGAGGGAGGGGAGCCTCTGGCCCCTGCCCTGCCACCACCCTCTGTGGGCGGCAGCCCCCCCCCACCCCAGGACAGGCTGGAGCTCTGTGCTCCCCTGTGGCACGCTTACTTGCTTTCTGCCCTCCCCCCTCCCCCCACCCCCTTCCTGCCTCTCAGGGCTGGGTGTGGCGGGGGCTGTTTCTCCCCTCTTCCCTCCTTCCCTTCCCAAGGTGAGGTGTGGCGGCCAAGCGTTTGTGACCTAGCCATTCGGTCTTTGGGGACAGAGGCAGACCCTGGGTTCAAGGCCTGCCCCTCCACCTGCTAGTGCCCCGGACGTGTCAGGCAGACGTCCACAGCATCACCGGGTGTGGTCCTGGCGCCCTGTTCCAGGGTGATGGCGACGTGCGGCAGGGCGCGCCTGGCCGGGCACCGAGGCCGCCCCCTGCCCGGGGTCCACTGCCTGGGGCGCAGGGACAGTGGGGGCTTGTGGACACCGGGGCCTGAGGGGGGGACACCCAGCCCGGCCCCCAGGAGGCAGCCCCCAGACCGTGGGAGGAACACTGCCGCGGCCGAGAGACGGGGCCCCTGGGAGACTGTCTCGGCGGCTCGGCCGTGTCACCCATCCTCACCCTGCTACTCCCAGCCTGCGACACGCGGGGTGCCTTCGTCCCTCTCCTGGGGTTGGGGAGGGCACGGCAGGCACTGGGCGGACAAGAGGGACAGTCAGCGGGGGGGGGGAGCGCAGCTCAGGGCACGTGTCCTGCCCCTTCCCCCGGCGGTGCTGTCTGGCGCTGTCCTGGGCCGGGGCGCTGGCCCCGAAACCGCGTGTCTCCCTCACTCCCTGGGCACTTTAGAAAGTGGATTCATTTGGCCTGTGGTTTCTGAGTGGTTTTGGCTCGCAGGTACCCAGAGGCCGGGCCCTGTCCGGGAGCTCCCCCCCGCAGCCGCCGGGAGCCCAAGGGGTGGACGGCCTGGCAGCCCCGGCATTGGCTGGCAACGGGGGCCCCTCCCGCCCCCGCCCCTCCCCGCCACCCATTTCCTAAATGGGCCTCCTGGCTGGGACGTCTCCCGCTGCGGCCAGCCGAGGAGGAGGCCCCGCTGTCTCCTGGGGGCCGCCCTACGGGGTTTGGCCAGGAATTCAGGGCCTTGGCTGGCAAACAGAGGACAGAGTGGGCTCCCGGGTAGGAGCCCTGTGCCTCGGGCGGGGCACAGCCCTGGGGCCAGGCAAACTGGGGACACTGTGACCTTAGAGGGACATCCCCCTGGGTTTTAGTTTTCTCCTGCTTCCAGGGCTCAGTGGCTGATTCATCACGCATTAACTGACCATCTACTGTGTGCCTGGTGCGGCTGCGGCCAGTTCTCCCGGTCTGCCCGCCCTCACCCTGCTCCCCCTTCCTGCCGGCTTCATGCATGCATTATCTCCTCCCTGAAGCTTTTGCTGCCCGCCCCCCAGGCCAGCCTGCTGCCCCGCTGTGGTCCCAAAGCCACACGCGTGTCTCCCACGGCTCGGCCCCTCCCACGTCCCGGGCTCTGGCTTGTGCCCGTGCAGCCGCAGAGTGAGCTGGGCTGGGGAGTGTGTCATCCCTCCAGCGCCCAGCCCCGAGCGGGGCACACTGCCAGGTCTGGTGGCTTCTGAGCGTCGGGGAGCGACGGTGGGGAAGTGCTGATGACGGGGGGAGTGACACGCTCTGCCCCCTCCGTGTTCTCACACGGTCATGCAGCAGGACCGGGACCTGGCCACACTCCTCCCAGCCGTGATGCCAAGGCGGACGCTGGGGGCCGTGTTTCTCTATTGAAGACACCTTGTCCGGTGGAAGCGCCTCTCCTAACCTCACGATGGCCCTGGGAGACGGGTGGGGTTCTGCCCATTTTACAGATGAGGCAAGTGAGCCTGAGTCCTTCACCGCTTGCCCCGGGTCAGCTGAGCAGAGAGTGGCTGACCTGGTACTAGAGGCTGGTCTTTGCCAGGAAGGCCAGGCTTTGGGATCTGTACCGTGCTGAGGCCTGCCTCTCCTTGCGCCAGGGGAGCCCACGTGGAGCGCCTCTGCCTCCGCGCCGAGATTACTGTGTGACACACTCCTGGCAGGGTCCCCAGCACGTCTTCTCACCTGACTCGCCTCGTCCTGCAGACGCCAGGTCTCCTTGCTCCGCGGGCCCTTAATGAGCTCCGTGGGGAGTGGGGCTCTCTGCTCCCTTCCGAGGGTGGTGCTAACCTGGGCCTCCTCCAGCTGGGCTCCCGGGAAGTGCTGGGGGCGCCGGGGAGCTGCGTGTCTCCACGTGCATGCACTGTGTATGTGTGCAAATACACCTGCCCCAGCACACGTGCAGACGGGGGGCACCCGCGGGGGAGGACGGGCTCCCGGGTCCTTCCCCGGGGATGCGGTCCCCATGCGTCCTGACCGACTCGCCTAGAGACCCCACATCTGCACACTCAGGCCATGGCTGGGAGCCCAGGCACGCACGCGGTGACCTTCGAGGTGACCCGCCGGGAGCCGGGGTGGCGAGCAGCCTGGACGTCCTCCCGCGCACACTCCTCCCCGCAGCTGGGCCTCCTTTTGCAGCGCGAGCCTTTATTTCAGTCCTTTGTATCGGCAGACGCTTTCAAAGCACTTCAGGCTTGTTTACTGAGCTGAGCAAGAACATTTTGTCTCCTCTGCAAGCCAGCCTTCCAGAAGGATCAGGAACGTGCCCGTCTCTGCGCTGGCCGACTGCGCGCTGTGCCAGCAGCAGCCCCCAGCGCCTTAAAGGGATAGCTGGGTGCACCCCGGAGCCGCACGTGTGGGCCGGGACACAGAGGGCTGCAGAGAGGGGAGGCGCAGGGGTCTAGCACCCCACCTCCCATCCCCCAGCGGCTGCAGATTTGGAGAAGAACCCTGGTCCGGGTTTTCCGGCATGGCCTCTTCCCGGAGCCCCTTCCCCTGCCCAGTGTCCTGCGCCAGCACCCCCGGGTTCTAGCCTCACTGCCACAGCCCCTTGATTTCCAGCAAGGCTCCTGAGCAACCCCGCAGAACCTTCCCCTTTACCCCTTCTCCCTCCCGGACCTGGACCGAGGCCCTACTGCCTCCTGAGCTCAAGCCCCTTTTGGACACCAGCCTCATTGACCGCACGGGGCTTTAAGCACATGTTGCCCGAACCCCTCCCTCTCTCTCCTGCACGGTCTGAGGAGGTTTGCCAAGAGCACATGCATTTCACAGAAGACAGATGGAACAGCAAAGCCAACTCCAGAGGGCATGGTTGGGTGGGGAAGCAAGCAGACGGTGTCCTGAGTGAGGTGCTGAGCTTCCTGGCAGCCAGGGCAATCAGGGACATATGACCGAAGAGAGGCCCTTCCTGTTCAGGAGAGAAGCCTTTTGTGATATTATTTGGAGGATCCTGAATCCAGGCCTGGAAGGGCTGGTGGTCTGAAGAAGAGGCAGCCGTATTCCTCCTGGCTGGGGCTCTGAGAGGTGCCACCCGCCGAGAGCTCAAGGTGCAAGAATTTGCATTCTGGCAGCAGGACCGCAAGGAGTGAGAGCGATGGTGGGGCTCCAGGCTGAGTAGACAGTTGGGGGACAGGGCACGTTTGAGGCCGATGGTACTTGGGGGCCCCTGCGTCTGCCCAGGTGTGCAGAGGCCTCAGACAACTCCTGCCTCCCTGGGCCTCTGGGTCCCTTAGCCTTGGCCCTGGGGAAACGGGGCACCGCCCACCCAGATGGCTTCGCTGAATCCCCTGGCCTGCAGCCCCCGCCCACCATGGCTGGAGGGAGACTTGATTTTCCCGGGCTGTTTGCACAAAGGGTGAAGCAGCCCCCGTGGGGCCTGTCCTTAGCCTCCTTCGGTCCACTGTGACACCACGGACACGAGGCCCAGACCCCAGATGGGGCCTCTTCCTCCTCCTCTCCTCCCGGCACTTCCGCCCAACCCCTCCCCAACATGACACACCTCCAGGCTTTTTGCCTGCTTGGCGCCATCCCCCTCCAGGCCCTGAGGGCACTTTCTCTTTTCAACCCCCCCCCATGCCCTTCCCACTGAGAAAGGAAGCAGCTTGCCCGCCCGTGGACAAGGCAGGCGTGGGACGACCCAAGATGCTCCCTCCCCTCCCTGTGCCTGCAGGTCTGGGCCGAGGCTTGGGTTTCCGAGCCACAGTGGGCCTGATCCCGGGCACAGGAGACCTGGGACAGAGGCAAGGGGTCTGCTGTGTTCCCTCGAGGACCCAGCCCATGTCGGGGACACAGCCTGCACACAGCCTCCCTGATGTTGGGCCCGGGTCTCCAGGGGCCCGCCTCCTGGAGTGCCCGGCTTGACTCCCGGCCTGTCCTGGGAACAGGCGGCTGCCCCGCCCAGCTCGGGGGCCCTGATCACACAGACTTCAGGGTCAGTGCTGAGGGCAGGATGTCTGCAAGAGGGGCTGAGGGGGGTCTGCTGGGAACCGGGACTTAACCTCCCCAACCCCGCCCGGCTGCTCCATGAGGCTGCCCGTCTCCTCCCTCCCCTGCCCCCATCCCCGCCTGGGGCAGCACACCTGGAGGGTAAGCCCACTGGCCTGAGTCAGAGGAGCCTGTGTGGCCGGGGCAAGTGACCGCCTCCTTGTGCCTGAGTTTCCTCGCGGCGGCCCTGCGATGTGGACCTTCTGCCTCTGGCCCCTGATCGCTGGCATGTGAGACAGGGCGGGAGACTGGGAGGAGGGGCTGGAGCACTCAGTGACCAGGGACCCAGCCAATGCCGGCCTGACCCGTCCCCAGGGGCCACTGGCTTGCCCCGGGACCTTGGAAACTTCTGTGCCCCAACCCCAGCAATGGCTGGAGACCATTGTGGGGACCTGAGCCGCAGGATGGCCCACCGAAGCTGCCAGCTTTCCTTCCCACCCCCGGTCGGACACGTGAAGTCACTGACCCCCTGCCCCGGAGGAGAGACCCCCTCATGGTTGCGGGACCCTCAGCGGTGGTCACTCTGGTGCCAGGGGGCGGCCTCCGTCTCGGGGAATCAGTCACAGCGCGTCAGGCTTCCCCGGCCCTGCGGGGATGTCCGTTCCCGCTCCGTTCCTGCGGCCGTGTCTGGCAGGTGCTCCAGCGGGTGCTCCGGCGGGTGCTCCAGCGGGTGCTCCAGCAGAGCCCGGGGCCGCTCCTGGGCTGCAGCTTCCTCTCCGAGCCTGGGAACAGGGGAGCCCGGGCCCTGCTCCTGGCGCCCTGAGGAGTGGGGGCTGCGGACCCCGGGTCTGATCCTGGGCCTGCTCAGGGCTTCCCTGTTCCCTTTCCTGGGGGGCAAACACCCTGGACCTGCCACCCTGTTCTCTCCCCAATCCCCCGCTGCCCACTTAGCCTCACCCCTCTCTCCTTCCCTCTACCTCCTCCGTCCTGTCCACCCACCTGGTGCTCTGGGACCCCCCCCCACGGTCTTCCTGCAGCAGATGGACCAGTGACCCCAGACTGAAAACAGGGCAGCCAGTCTGGCCCAGGCCCGGGGGGTGATGCGTTTTCCCGCTGGGCTCACGCTTACCTTGCGTGGCCGGTGCAGGTGGAGGTGTGGGGTTGGGGTGCCCAGGAGGTCGGAGGGGTGTCTGCTCTTTGCACTGCCCACAGAGGCAGCTACTAATTGCTTGGTTTCCAAGTCCCTGAGTCACTGTGATGGAGGCAAAGGGGTTTGTGGTGAATTGCTGGGGGCTGGAGATTATCGGTGACCAGTCCCCTGGGAAGGACGAGTGACCCCGACCTTCCTTGCAGAGGACACGCCCACACTCTGTGGCTGGCCTCTGGGGGGCCCCACTGCAGCTGGGCCAGGAAGTGCTGGCACGCCCATTTGACAGAAAGGTAAACCGAGGCCCGGGAGGACTCAGAGGAGAGTGGCTCCGGGCTGCGGGCTTCTGGGTTCCAGAACTCTCTGGGGGTTGTGGGGTCCCCGGGGAGCTTGGTGCGCCCTGGAGTTTTGTCCTTGACCCATTTCCCTGCGTCTTCATGCTAGGCAGTCATGAACCACGGGTTTTTCCAACCTGTTTCTGATTTACTCCCAAAAAGCTCATCAGAAGGACTTCACCCCTAGCCTGATGGCCTCCCTGTCTTCCATCTGACAGACACAAAGCTGTGAATTTTGCCAGAAAAAAAGCCAAGGGGCCAGCCTCTGGCCATCTCTCTTCAAGCTCACCTCTGGGTTCAAATGGCCTGCAGACCAGATGCAGAAAACAGGAGTGGGGGACAGTGCAGGGTGGGGGGCCTGGAGCCTGGTCTCTGTGGCTTCCGGGGCCTCTGTGGACACCTGGCCACTCCGGGCTGTGCGGCCTCGCTGGGCCCGGGCACCAGGCCTCGGTCTCCCACGCGAGGTGTGGGCATGTACAGCCCGGCTGAGGCCCGGCCCCAAGCAGGTGTGAGCCCACGTGACTGTGCCCTCATCTGAAGCCCTGCCCCTCCGTGTGGGCGGTGCTGCGTCCACCTGCTGGCCCTGACCCCTGCGTGCTGCTGTGTGCGTCCTTCTGCTGAGGACAGCTGGAGCTGGGCCTTGAGGGAGCCTGGGGGTCTGCGGGTCTCAGGCAGCGGCCGTGGCGTGCGCGCGCGGTGGGGCGCCGAATCAATGCAGGCGAGTGTGACCCAGGACCTCCCTGTGGTGGGAGGGGGCTTTGAGGTGCGCCCTGTGTGTGGGTTCCAGTGAGGGGGGGCTGAGTCCTGGCTTCTGTCTCCTCCCGGCCTCCCACTTCCATGCTGCAGGCCTGTTCTGGCCCCAGGGGGTGGAATCCTGGGAGTTGGATTCCAATTCAGCCGCTGTGTCCCTGTCCCCGTTGGTGGCCTGGGCGCCCTTCTGAGGAAGGACGCGGGTTCAGTGACGGCGAGGGCCGGCCCGGGCCCCTGCAGCTCGCCCTGCCTGCTGGTCCTCCTGCTCCTACCCGCTCCCCTGGGGAGCGGCCTCCTCACTCTGTTGTTTGACCTGCAGTCCTGCTCAAGGGCAAGGCCACGCCCCTGGCCATAAGCACCTGCCAGGGGCGGGGGGGGGGGGCCCTCCAGCCATCCAACGCCACACAGCGGTCTGCAAGCTCCCCATTTTGGAGAAGCTTACTTTATTTTATTTTTTTTTTTAAAGATTTTATTTATTCATTTGACCCAGAGAGAGAGATTACAAGTAGGCAGAGAGGCAGGCAGAGAGAGGAGAGAGGAGGAAGCAGGCTCCCCGCCGAGCAGAGAGCCTGATGTGGGCCTCGATCCCAGGACCCTGGGATCATGACCTGAGCCGAAGGCAGCGGCTTTAACCCACTGAGCCACCCAGGCGCCCAGAAGCTTACTTTATAAGACTGCAGTGAGCATGGTCAAGGCGTGCAGGTTTGGGGTCGCCGAGGTGGTCCCTGGTGGTCTGGCCTTGGGAGTGTGCCTACAGAAGGCACAACATGGGGTGGCGGGGACTGGGGCGATGGGGAGCCACAGGAGGGGGAAGGCAGGGGCTGGCTCCTGTGTGTTCTTCAGGACCCCCGCTTCGGCCCTGCCCTTCCCGGGATGAGGCTGGCCAGGGGCCCCCCAAGCCCCATGGAAAGAAAAGGCAGAGTCCAGGGAGACCCCAGTGCTGGGTCCCTCGCAGCCTGGAAGAGCGGAGGGGCCGTAGCTTCTGCTCAAACCACCTTTGGAAAAGAGCCATCCCTGGACCCCTGTCTCTGCCCCTCTGCCCAGCCCCCCCCGCCCCTGCCCGGACCTGCCCCAGGCTGGGCGGCCCAGCTCCCCGGGGCCTGACCAGCTGGGGTTTCCTTTCCATCTTGAATGTGTCCTGATTTCTGCTCAGACCCGGAACGGAGGGGTGCCCTGCTCAGGGCTTCGGGGCTGGGCTCGGGTCCAGATCCCGTCTCCCCACCAGACACGGGACACTTCCTCCCTCTGAGCCTCAGTTTATCGGACAGAGTGGGGGCCATGCTGGGGTCTGTCCAGGTCGGGCTGGGGCTCAGCGTGGGCTCACCGGATGGTTGTGGCTTTGGTGGACACCACACCTGGGACAGCCGAAGCCGACCGGAGCGTGTGGGGACTGAACACTGTGGGCAAAGCCCGCAGGCAGAGCTGTGGGAGGCGGGCGGGGGGCTTGCTCAGCCCTGCCCCCGTTCCTCCCCTGGAACTGAGCCTCCCTGGGAGAGGGGACGGAGAGCCTGGGTGTAGAGCGGCCGTGGTCTTCTCCGGTGGCCCTGGCTTCGGTGGTTCCCTCACCCCTGTGCCTCACGCTCCTCCCAGCCCTTCCCACCCAGGGGACCCCCACCCCACTTTCAGCTGCCCGCTGGCCTCAAGGCCACATCCCCGACTTCCTCTCAGGGCTCCACGGCACCTGATGCCTCCTTCTTGGGCCCCCGAGGGAACCAGACTCCAGCAACTCCCTTCCTGGCCTGAGGGAGGCAGGGGATCCCAGTCCACCCTCGAGAAGGGCCCAGAATGTAGGGGACGTTCTCTCTGCAATGCCCAGTGTCGCTGAAGGAGGCGGGAACAGCCGCAGCCCCCCGGGGCTGGTCCTCTGGGACTTTCTGGGCTGGGGTGGTTTTGACGTCTATGTGGTGGCTCGAAGCGGGCCATTTGTGTGTGTGTGGGGGGCAGACGCCTCCTGGGGGCAGAGGCTGGGAGTGGGGGTCTGGCGGGGAGCGAACTGTGCCGAAGAGCCAGGCCCGAGGCAGTGGTGAGCTTGATTAGACCACAGACCAGAGGGATTTCAGTCAAGAGGAAGCTCGGCTTCTAATGAGGCTGCCCCGTGGGTTTGATTTCTGTGCTCTGTTCAGTTCAGAGATGGTTCCTTAGGCACCTGCTGTGTGCAAGGCGGGACTGTCCAGAGGGCCTGGAGCTGGGAGGTCAGCAGAGACCCTGGCAAGTGCCTGGCTCACTGCTTAGCATTCCACCTGCATTCTCATGCCACGTGTTCGCGCCCCGGTGAGGCCAGTGTTGTTGCCTCCATCCCACAGGGGTGCAAAGTCGTGGTGCCGGTGGCAGGGCTGGGAGTCCCAGTCAGATCTCTCCACTGGAAAGGCCAGCCTTTAGCCAGAGCCCCAGGCCCCTGTTGGCGAGCAAGGACAGCTGCAGAAACAGCATTTGTGCGGCGTGGTGAAAACCCTGGGGGTCTCGGACCAGCATTGCCTGGGTCCTCTCCAGGGCGGGGCGCTAGTGGGGCCCTTATCCTGAGTAATTCACACATCATGTCTTGCTCAAATGTAAGGTTTATGTTTTCACAGTGAACATGCATTCCCCTTATCATCAGCAACGTTAGCTCCTTTGGGGACGGGACAGACAAAGCCCCTAGGGGCCCCTCACTCTTGGACATGCCTTCTTCCCATCTCCCCCCATAGGAGGAGGGTTTCGGAAGCCTGGCCCTAGAATTCCGGTTCTTTGGGGAAGGATGGAACCCAACCGGAGCATCTTGGCCCTTCCAGTCTTGCTGCCTGAGCAGGTTCTCTGGAGCGTGAGGGCAGGAGGGGTGGGGTTCCCGCCTGCCCATCCAGGAGGTGAAAAACACGTCTGCAAGTGTTGGCTTGTCTTGATCGGCATGTTGCTCTTAACCCTCCTGAGTGCTTTCAAGTTTTGCATCTCCCAGGCCATCAGATGTCCCAGTGGCCCATGGAGGGCAGGGTTAGGGACCCCACTTAGGGGCCTAGCAGGTGTGGGTCCAACTGGGACCAGAGGAGAGAGCGTGCAGGCTGAGAAGTGGGAGGCCTGGTTTTTCCCCTCCACCCTGCCATAAATTCACTGGGCAACCCGGGTGAGAATATGCATGTGGAGGGGGCCTTAGCAGTCAGCTAATAACCAGCCGGAGGTCAACGAGGACACCAGAGCCCATGTCAGGAGGCTCAACAGAGAGAACTTCATACGGGGAACTGTCCAAAAGGTGCCAAAGAGGCCAAGTGAGAGGGCGAGGCACCTGGAGATGAGCACTTCAGGGGGCCGAGGGTGTCTCCGTGGAAGGAGGGGCTGCCCGGCAGGCAGGGGCTGAGCCATGGGGGTGGTTGCAATGACACACTGCCCAAATCTCCACTTCAGGACTGAGGTCCCGTCCTCCAAGCTGCTGCGAGTGTTGCGGGCAGACAGCTCACAGTGAAGTACTTTTGCAGGAATTGCCTGGGTGGAAGGGGATGCCTCATCCAAGTGCGGCCGGCATCCCGACTGGCGGGTGTGCGGCACCAAGTGCCAGTCCCCTTACCTTAACTGGGGAAAGTACAAAGGGCTGTCCCGCCTGCAAAGCCTCCCGTGCCGTCAGCTGAGGACCGTGCTGCAGGCCTCCCTCCGGCCAGTCCTGCACCCCCACTCCCTTCCGGGTGCTGCCCCCCCAGTGAGCCTCCTGCTGGCAAATCTGCACTTCAGAGCTGGTTCCTAGAGAAGCTGGCTGAAGGGGGTTGGTGCTGGAAGTGGCCCCAGGAAGCCAATTCTAGAATGGGGTCTGGAGCTGAGCGCTGGTTGTAGTTGAAGGAGTGATAGAGCCTGGTTTGTGAGAGTGGCCTGCGTGCCCAAACTTAATCCAGCGCTGGGCTGGGACGGCGTACCCGCAGAAGGGACTGGGATATCTCAAGTGTCTGCTGTTTGCGGGGAGAAGCGGTCATTATAGAGACTATGATGGCCTGGGGTGGCGATCGCTGGGGGTTCTCAGTGGCCGGGGAAGACACACCAAAAGCCTGAGCGTGGTTATTCAGCAATCTAAAGTTAAGTGTGGGGTGACGTCAGTGACAATGGTGGACTCGAAATTCGGCCCTTCTATAAGACAATGTGAAAAATAGGCAAAATCTGTTAGTATCTACTTTCATTCCCCTGCTACTGCAGCCCCCTGGAAATTAACCAAAGCCTTGCAGCCTTCCAGGGAGTACTTATTTAAGAAACGTGGCTTATTCTCGGTAAGAACAGTGGACTTTCTGGCATTTTAACTTCCCCCAGTCCCATCTCCAGCTCTTCAGCTCAGCAGTAGCTGTGAAAATAAGAGCCCACATTCCCAATACTGGAGAAGGCAGAATAGACCTCACTCACAAAAAGTCATAAGCAATCCTTTGTTCTGACTTGTCTTGCACCGTCTGGAAGACCAGCTCAAGAGATAGCCCACCTAACTCAGGACTGGCCTACTGCTAAAGATGCGTACCCAGGGACATTTGGCAAAATCATTTGTTGACTGCCACTAGTGGTGATAGATAACAGTGGGGGCAAACAGTAGACCGATCAGGGTTTGGGAGGAAAAACTGGGGACTGAGGTGTCCTTAAGGGCTTTGGAAAGCTCTGAATTATCCCTAGGCCAAGTGCATGTTCAAGAGCATATCCTCAGGAAAGACGGAGAGGGTCCTTGGCTCTCCCCTCCGGCTGATGTCCAGGCTTGAGAGGAGTAGGAAGTGAAGGCTAAGGCGGAGTCGGAGACCACCTGGCTGAGTGTTGAGGGTGTACTGCAAACATACACAGAGCCTCTTGGCAAAGACTAGAGGACTCTTTTTGGCCTGAAGCCTTTAAAGAAATCTCTGTCTGATCAGTAGCTGACCATAAACTAACAGAACAGAGGCTTTGGGGCCACACGTAACAACAAATGCAGACTTTACAGAATTCGTTCAGAAGAATCACTAACAATAACCACAAAAATAAAGAACCCAACGACTACAATAACCAGCAGCGGCGACACGTGCTGGGGGCGGGGGAGAGAATCTGGTCTCCAGAGTTGCCACGTTATAATATTCAAAACATCCAGTTTCCAGTGAACTGTTACAAGGCATGCAAAGAAACAAGAAAGTATGGCTCCTACACAAGAAATAGAGAAATCGGTAGAAACTGGCCCTACAACTCCAGACACTAGACTTTCTAGGAAAGGCTGTAACTCAACTACTTTAAATATGTTCAATGAGTTAAAGGAAATTAGGTCTCATAGTTTTAGTTCTTTAGAAAGAACTAAGTATCTCATCAAACTGAGAATATCAAGAGAGAGACAGAAAACATCAAAAAGAAACAGACATTTTGGAATGGAATGGCGCAATAACTGAAATGGAAAGAAAAAGTCACTAGACCAGTTCAACAGCAGCTTTGAGGAAATAGAAAGTCAGCAGACTTGAAGATAGGTCAGTTAAGGTTATCCAGCCTGAAAAATAGAAGAAAAATGAACAGAGCCTCAGACACCTGTGGGATACCATTAAACATATGAAAATATGCATAATGGGAGTTCTAGAAGGAGAGAAGAGAAAGGAAAGGAAAGATAGCATATTTGAGGAAATAGTGGCCAAAAACTTCCCAAATTTGATAAGAAGCATTAATTTGCACATTGAGGAAGCTCAAAGAACTCAGAGATTCACACCTAGAGACATCACAATCAAACCGTCAAACGCGGAAGGCAAACAAGAATCTTGGAACAGGAGAGAAGTGATGTGTCCTGCATAGGCAATCTTCAATACGATGAACAGATTATGTGGTTTTAGTTTATAACTCCTTTTTTAAAAAATCTGATTTAAAAGATAACTGCATTGAAACAAATAAAGGGGATTAAGAGGTACAAACCGCCGATCATAAAATAAATAAGTGATGGAGATGAAAGACATGACAAAGGAATATGGGGACAGAGGGTGGCTACACTTGTAGCAAGCACTGAATAGTGTATAGAATTGTTACATCAATGTGTTGTACACCTGAAACTAATATAACAGTGTATGTATTCAATAATAGAAAAAGAACGACATAAAGTAATCATTATAAACCTAGGTTGATGGGCATTCCATGTATAAAGATGTAGTTTGGATGACAATAATAGCGTGATGGTAGGTGGTGGAGATATACAGGGGCAAAGTTTTTGTATAGTATTGGAACTAAATTGGTATTAATCTGAACTCAGTTGTTATGAATTAAGATGTTAATTTCAATCCTTAGACAACTGCAAGAAAATAACTAAAAAGTATATAGTAAAGGAAATTATACTGGGATTAAAATAGTGCACTAGAAAATGTCTATTTGACACAAAAGTAGGTGGTAATGGAGGAACCCAGGAGGAAAAAACGCATGTAGAAAACAAATAGCAAAATGACAGGAGTCTTTCTGATAAATACTTATATTAAGGGTAAATCGATTAAACTCTTCAATTTAAAGGAAGGAATGATCAGATGGGATAACATAATTTGATCCAATGATATGCTGTTTATAATAGACTCGGTTTATTTTATTTTTTAAAAGATTTTTTTAAAAAGATTTTATTTATTCATTTGAGAGAGAGAGAATGAGAGCACGAGCAGGGGGGAGAGGCAGAGGGAGAAGCAGACTCCCCGCTGAGCTGGGAGCCCGATGTGGGGCTTGATCTCAGGTCCTGGTGATCACGACCTGAGCCAAAGGCAGATGCCTAACCATCTGAGTCACCCAGGCGCCCCTAAGATTTTACTTTTAAGTAATCTTTAAATTCAGTGTGGGGCTTGAACTCATAACCCTGAGATCAGGAGTTGCATGCTCTACAGACTGAGCCAGGCAGGCGCCCCTACAATAGACTCACTTTAGAACCAAAGACACAGTAGTTTGAAAGTAAAAGAATGGAAAATGATATAGCATGCAAAGAGCATGCAAAAGAGAGCTGGCGTGGCTCTACTAATGTCAGACAAAACAGACTCTAGTACAAGAATTATTAGAGACAAAGAAGGCGATTATAATGATAAAAAGGCCAATCCATCAAGATCTAACAATTATAAACATATATGCACCTAAGAACAGAGCCCGAAAATACCAGAAGCAAAAAAAGGACAGAACTGAGAGAAGATCTAGACAAAACTCTGATAGTTGGGAATGTTGATATGCCACTTCCAGTAATGGATATGACAATTAGACAGAAAATCAGCAAGGAAACCGAAAACTTCAAACAAAACTACTAATGAAACCTAAGAGGTATCCATAGAATGTTGCATCCAATGGCAGCAGAGCGTGCATCCTTCTTCGGTGCTCATGGAACATTCTCCAGGACAGACTGCATGTTACAGCATAAAACAAATCTCAGTACATTTAAGAACATGGAAATTGTACAAAGTATGTTCTCTGACCACAATGGAATGAAATCGCAAATTCATTCAAATTTGGAAGGGAGTTTGGAAATACACAAATATGGGAACTAAACACCACACGCCGATGGAACCAATGGGTCAAAACAGTCCCAAGGGGAACCAGGTAGCACTTTGAGGAGGATGAAAGGCCAAGGACCGTGCCCGGAGCGGGGTCTACGGCGGTCAGCCTGCACCTCAGAAAAGGAAGCTCAAATTCATAGCTTCCTGGCCACCTTAAGAGATGAAACAGGGGCACCTGGGTGGCTCAGTCGGTTAAGCTTGAGACTCTTGATTTCGGCTTGGGTCATGATCTTAGCGGCGTGAGGTGGACCCCATGTCAGGATCTGTGCTGGGGGTAGAGCCCGTTTGGGATTCTCTCTCTCCCTCTGCCTC
Organism: Ailurus styani; assembly: GCA_002007465.1. NCBI lineage: Eukaryota > Metazoa > Chordata > Mammalia > Carnivora > Ailuridae > Ailurus > Ailurus styani. The sequence goes on from LNAC01000337.1 coordinate 1,660,690, forward strand.
TCTCCCCTCCTAAAAAAAAGAAAAGAAACTGGAAACAGGAGGGCAAACACGACACCAGGGAGGTATGGCAGCGCGCATCTGGCTGTGATCTCGGTACACGTGGCAGCGGCGGGCCCGAGGGAGGGTTAAGCAGCCCTGTGAAACCCCTGGGTAGGCGATGCCACCTGTGACTTGTGGTGCCATCCTCTCGGATAGAGGCTGCTGTCCCTCAGTCGTCAGAGTCCTGGGTTTGGGAGCCAAGGGTTGTGGTAGGAGTGGTCCTACTCACCATCACACCCAGAGATGCATTGGGGAAACTCGCATTCTCCATCCCATGACTCTGGGCCCTGTGGTTTAGAGGTCCTGCCTCCCAGAAGGGGACACTTCCACCAGGGAACACCATTTGAACCCCATTAAACGTGAACTCATGCTTGTCTGCTGGTCCCTTAGGCTCATTTTTGCCCAGAGACCACCCTGCAGGGGTAATTGGGCTGGAGCATCAGGGGACAGCGGGCTGATGGTACATTCTAGCCCAGGGAAGGATGCTTTCGACACCTGCTGGTCTGCTGGAGGCATCTCGTGGAGGCATCTGTGCCCCATGCTCTCAGGGAGTAGACCAATGAGCAGCCACAGCCAGAGAAGGGCATAGCCACCAGGGGCTCTGAGCCCAGCAGGGTGAGGGGCTGGATCAACCCTCCAGGTGAGCCTCCCAGACCAGCAGACGAAGGAGTCTAGAATGGTAGCAGAGGACGCAGATGGAGAGTGTCACCGTTCTGCCTTGATGTCAGCCACAGTGACTGGGGCCTCAAAGGGGAGACACTGGTACACCGCCTGCGCCCTGCCCTTAAATGGGTCACGGGCACATTCCGGGGCGGGGGAGGAGCCAAACCTGTCCCCTGAGAGCCTGCCTCTTAATGCCATCCTGGTGGGACATTTGGGGTCTCAGCTCAGCTGGGCATGTCTGCAGACCTTCCTGGGTGGGGACCTGCCTGCCCCGGGGGTGCCCGCCACCCTCCCCCACTCCCACTGGGAGGCACCTGCTTGCAGACTGGAAGGGCCCCAATGCTTGGCTCCCTGGCCCAGGGCCGGGAGGACCACTGTGCCTCTCTCCCCTGCAGGCTGCTGGGAAGGTTCTGGATCTTTGGGGTATAACTGCAGTTCCGGGCTCCGGGGACCTGCTGCGGAGGCTGTGATCGGGACTCTTTCCAAGTCTGCAAGTGAAGCACAGACCCCAGTGGGCCACGGGCTCAGTATCTTCCAACAGCAGATAAATAAATCGGTGAGAGTCCCAGCGCTCGGGGGCGCTGACGCCGACTCTATCTATGCACTCGGTGGAGGAGACTGCTCGGAATTTAATTATAATTTAACTGTAAAATATGCGTCTTCGGGGGACTTCCCCGCCTTGTGCGTAATTACTCCCAGCCACCCCCTCACGACGCCTCTGTGTGCCGTGAGCGATTAATTTATAGGCTGGTAATAGGCTAAAACAATATTTAAAGTCATTTTGCCCTATGTAGCTTTTAAGGAGGATTTGAGATAATAATTATTTCAAGGCCCATTTTATCACCAGCCTCTCCCGCCAGGCGCCTGGCCTCACGAGCGGTCAGCCCCGCTCTCCACACGCCCACCCAGCACCCCCTGTTCCTCGCCACCTGAATTTGGCAGGAGAACCCGGGGACCCTGGTCAGGATGGGCGTCTGCGGGCGACCGAAGCCCGCCCGCTGATTCCCCAGTAACTGAATCACGGCAGTTTCGTGGCCACTCAGGGGGCGGGGTCACTCAGGAAAGCATGTTTGGGGTGCCTGGGTGGCTCGGTTGTTTAAGCGACTGCTTTTGGCTCAGGTCATGATCCCAGAGTCCGGGGATCGAGTCCCACATCGGGCTCCCAGCTTCGTGGGGAGTCTGCTTCTCCCTCTGACCTCCCCTCTCATGCTCTTGCTTACTCTCTCTTTCTCTCTCTCGAACAAATAAATAAATAAAATCTTTAAAAAAAAAAAAAAAAGGAAAGCACGTTTGGCTGGGCCGCTCCCAAGGCTGGTGGGTTCGGTGGGATGAAGGGGGGTGGGCATGGAGGGCGAGCCCTCTGGCCGGGGAGGTCACTCTGTGCTTGTGACTCAGCCGTGGTGGGAAGGGAGTGGTCACTGTCATCCGAGACGCAGGCACAGGAGCACAAAACTGTCCCACCTTGGGGGGGCCGGTGGTGGCCGCTGGGCCTCTGTGTCTTCCCCTGGGGCCAACTGCGAAGCACAGAAAGGAGGGTACGGCCAGTGCGGAGGGCTGGCCGGGGGTGGGCTGGGAGCCTGTTCGCCCCCCAGGAGTCCGGGGAGGGGGCCTCGCCCCCCACGCCGTTCCTGGAATCCGCACCCCCGGGGCGGACCCTTGGGCCGCAGGGCAACGAGCGGGGAGCAAAGGCTCCTGCCCTGCTCTGCTCTTGAGCGCCGTGGTTTTTATTCCTTTAAGGTCATTATAAAAGCCTGCGTTTGTCGTGGGTCACGCTGTGGCCCCTGGGTGGTATTCCCGGTGCCGGTGCCCCGGAAATACTTCAGCAGCGGATGAGTTCTCAAGGGGAGAGCGAATGAATCCTGGCATCGCATCATTTGCCAGAAACTGTTCTTAGGAGACAACTAGAAATCTGAGGTCTTGGCTTTTCTTGAACCTGAAGCAGCTGATGCTAGAGAGAGTGTGGGGGGGAGGGGCCTCTGCCCTCCCAGGAGGCCAGCCTGGAGGGGGACAGGCACGCGGCTGGGAGGCAGGGCTTCGCCGGTAGAAGATCCCAGGCGAAGACGGTGGCTCGGTCTCGCCCCTGCCCCTGCCTTCGACAGAGCGGTGCCCCCTGTGTGCCCCCAGAGAGAGCCGGGGGACCAGAAATTCCCTTCACTTCCTAGGCCTCATCTCTAACGTGTCTCTAAATTGTCACATTGCCGTCTGAATCTGACATCCTAGGACCCTCGAACTGGGCACGTTAGCAGGTGCTCAGAAATGCTTGTGGGACCCAGGCTTCTCCGTGGGCGCTCGGCAGGGCTGTGGTGGGTGGGAGCCCAGGGGCCGTGGAAGCCACAGCTGGGCCCCCAGGGGCCTTGAAGATGCCCGGAGAAAGGGGGGGGGGACTGGAGGGTCTGGGT
>LNAC01000337.1:1664188-1717177 GCA_002007465.1 Ailurus styani
GATGTTCGCGCCTGCTGGAGGACTGCACCACCCGTTCCCCACCCGCCGCCCCCCACCGGGGTGCCTCCCGCCCACCACGCCTCCCTGCCCCTTGGGGGATTTTTGCGGCTGGGGCCTGGGGAGGGGGCAGCGTCCACGACGGTGGCGGGCCGTATCCATGTGTCTTCTGTAAAGAACCTCATAAAAGGGGCCCGGACTGGAAATCAATTCTTTAAAGCTGAAATCAATAACCATAAGTAATATTAACACTGATTACCCTTTCTTTATTGCCCTTTGCAGTGGGGATGAATTGTTTTTGAGGGTTAGCTGAGGGAGCCCCACCGCGTGGCCCGGGCAGCTTTCTGGGGATCCCAGGATGCGCTCTGGGCCCGGGGGGGTTGCTGTGCGGCCAGATGCCCGTGGCCCCTCTGTCCTGGGTGGAACTTGTCATGGTCCCCACATGAGTGGGCTCATCGCGTGCACGGGCTTGGATGGGGGGCCCTGTGACCTTGGGACAAGGGGCCTGGAGTGGGGCCGGTTCCCTAGGCTTGGATCGCCCGCTGCCGGGCTTGCCTATGCGGTGAAGTGCAGGCCCCAGCCTTCACTGAGCCACGAGTACGGAGGCGAAAATGAGGGGAATGGCCTGTGTGACTCCCTCACACCTCCCAGAGGGGGGCATCGGGCTCGGGCCTGCTCTTTGCGGGGTCCTTCCTGGGGCCAGCGTAAGTGATACCACTTGCCACAAGTGGTGACTCCTCTCTCCCCTCTGAGAGGAACAATCACTAACTCCCATCTTCCAGGTGCACAACTGCGGGCCAGGAGGAGACCCCCGAGGCTGCACATTCGTAGGGGCAAAGCAGGCCCCGGGCCCCCGTCTGCCGGGCCCCCATCCCGCTCCCACCCCCAGCAGTGTGCACAGGGGATGCGGTGTGCATTGACAGCAGAGGGCGGCCCTCGTGGGGTTTAGGGGGACAGGCATTATTAGGATTTATAAGTTATGCTGGAAGGGGAGGCACAGAGTAGGGGTGGGTCTCCGGGAGCCTCTTGGGTCCACAAGTCTGTCATTATGGGAGGTTCTGGGCCTCAGTTTCTCCCTCTGTAAACGGAACAAGGGCTGCACCCACTTCCCAGGGTGGCCACACAGGTCCCCCCCTGCCCGAGTCCACACGCCGCTGCCTGGCCCCACAAGTGCGGGGAGGGCTGTTATTGTAGTTAGGACAGATGCGGTGCGGCCCGTCTTCCCCTTCTCGATCCAAAACAGAATCTGAGGACAGCCCAGCCTTCCCTCCCCCGTCTCCCCCCACCCCTGCTGCCATCCAGTTCTGGAGAAGCCACTCAGCAGGGCCTCTGAACTTCCCTCCTCTGCTTACACCATGCCTCCGCGATTCTGCTTCGTTCGGCCCAGCACACAAGCAACACACCACCGCGCGCCAGCGTGTGCCCACTTGCTCCTTTAGGCTGTGATGGGTTCAGGAAGGAGGGCTGAGGGGAGGCTTTGAAGATGTGTGCGTGCGTGCCTGTGCACGTTTACCAGCGCTCTGAGGACACAGAGGAAAGGTATTTATTACGCAGTGTTAGGTGGCTGCAGCTATCACACAACTCGACGTTTTCTATGTCTAAGTTGGGAATCTTCTTGAAAAAAATACATACTGAAACAGAGCTTAAACCCAGAAATCAAAGAAAAAGCTCAGGAATAATCTAGAAGGATAGGGGAAAGAGAATCATCTCAGGAAACAGAGGATGTATTGTTGGACTCTTAATGTGAGCCCGAGCTTCCTAGCAGCCTGGGCAAAGAAAGAAAGCCTGGTGAGTTTGCCATCGCGAGACAGCACTCACCTGAAGGACTGGCTTTCCTGGAGCAGAGCCCAGCATTGCTTTGTTGGATGTTTCCTTGTGAAAGAGGAAGAGGGTGTTTTTTTTCCTCCTGTGGGTCCACAGCAGAAGCTGAGGCTTTTCTGAGGGTTGTGGGTGTAGCAGAGCAGGTAGCTGAGCAGGTGTCTTGACTTTCTGGCATGGAATCCCACATGGACATAGACCAGAGAGTGGCCTCCAGGGACAGGACTCATGCCCACCTTGCTCACTGCTGCATTCTTGGGGGGCCAAGCTCAGTGGCTACACCTGTCAGGCGCTAGGTTGGCGATTGTTGGGTGGGGGAATGGGTGTTCCTTTAGTCCCTCGGAGGGAGGAAAGGGCTGGGGCTCCAGGCAGGCCTGTGCCTGGCTCTGCTGGTCAAGGCGAGAGGATGGAGTTCGTATTGGTCTGTGAGCCTGGGAGGGTTGACGGGGCGAGCTTGGTGGTGGTGCCAGCCCTGAGCAGACAGGTGAGCAGCAGGGGCTGGGCGGTCATTCCTCACGTGAACACTGGTCGGGTGGGGCAGGGTGGGCTTGGCTCATCTTGTGGGCCAGGACTTACCTCCCCTGTACCTGCAGACTGGGGCCCAAGCTCGCCCCAGATTCCATAGCCATCTTTGGTGGGCGGTGAGCAGCGTGCTTAGGGTGGGCCAGCCTCTCCTGGCTCAGTGGGGGTGGGAGAGGGTCTTTTCTCGGGGGCGCTGGGTTTGTCCCTCTGCCACAAACCACATCAATTCTTCTGGAATTAGAACCATTTGTGAATCTGTGTGCATTCCCTGCCCCCTCCCCCCACCGATCGTGGTGGCCAGATGGGCCGGCCTGGGTCTCGGTTCCCTCAGAAATTTCTGGAAGGTCTAGCACAGTGCCTAGCAGAGGATGTTCCTGGCAAAACCACTATGGTACTGAACCAAGTCTCCCTCCTGAGTTCTTTGTGCAACAGCTGAGACCTTGAGTTAAGGGTGAAGTGGGCCCAGGTCAGGGTGCAGAGGGAGAAGGTACCCCATCTCCCCAGGCCCCCAACCTCGGGGCTCCCTGCCTGCTGACGAGGCAGGAGACCTGGTGTCTGTCCCTGGCCCTGCTTCTGATGGGCAGTGAGGGGTACCAGTCCCCTAGTCCAGGCCCAAGTGTTCCCATCTGTGGAATGGGGGCTAGGGGCATAGTCCCTGGGGTACAGCCCTGGGGCGGCCCTCAAGAGTGGGGGTTTTCTGTTCCACCTGGGCCCTGGCCATATCTGGTCCTGTTCCCCTCAGACCTCCGCCTGGCCCCGGCTCTCACGAGGCTGTCCCTGCTGGGCTGTCCATCACCTTGGCTCAGGCAGACAGACGAAGGTCAGGCTGCAGGCTGCAGGGTGAGGCGATGGGGCTCGGCGTGTGGGTCAAAGGCGAGAACACTGCCTCACGTACCTCCCAGAAGTTCAGTTACTGCCCCTGGACTTCGGTCTGTCCCGCCGTGGGACACGGAGGCCCAAACCACGGTGAGTTCTGGAAGGCCGCCTCGTTGGCTCTGGGAATCTCGTGTGCTCCGCGGGGCTGCTGGAGAGACGCACAGTGAAACACAGGAACATAAGAATGGTGCTCCCAACAGCGACTGTGCACACCTGCCGGGCACGGGCTCGTCTCCCCTTGGTGGTCCCGCGACTAGGTGGAATGCAGATGCCCGTTTTACAGATGAAAGACTGGGGGACGAAGCCGTGGGCCCCAGGGGCACACCGCTGGTAAAACACCAGGCCTGGGGTTTCGATTCACATCGTCCTGATTCTGGGATCCCGCGTCTTTTGGAGAGCATGGTGTTTGCTGTCTCCGAGTCTAATGGCGTCGCGGCTGGCGGCTGGCAGGGCCCTGGCAGGTGGGCGGGAAGCGTGCGGCAGCAGACGGGGGCCGAAGCAGGGGTGGCACTCTGCACGGAAGCCGCAGCGATTTAGAAAAAGGCCGGGCGGAAGCACGCATCGCAAAAACCGCACTTGGCCAGAGCCAAGGGGTCCAACATGAGTTCCCTCTGCAGAGATGAGCCTAAAACAGAGTCTAGAAGAACCCGCGTCTCCTTCCCTGCAGAGGAAGCTGGCTGGGGATGCTCAGCTCGCGTCTGGCTTCCCCTCTAGCCGGGCGAGGGGTCTGGAAGGGAACGGGGCGGCCCCGCTGGCTTGCTCGTGGGGCTCAGGCCATGCTTCCCACCCCCGAACAGAGCACCACACAGAGACCCCCCGCAGGATCTGGGGTCAGGGTCTGTGCCTGGATTGCTGGTCCCAGACCACAAGCACCTGCCCGGCCGCTCAGCACCGTGGCGGGCTCCCCTCCGCGGTGCCTCTGGTTGGGCCGATGCTGCAGGTGCTCCAGAAAGCTCGATGGGCTGATGTCAAGGTTCCTGTACAAAACTCGCCCGTCCCCAGCAGCTCAGCCCAGCGCCACTCTGCATGGGAGAGCCGGGCCGACACCTCTGTCCGCCCGCGTCCGCACACCCGCTCGCTGACCCACAGGCCAGGCCAGGCGACGTGGAGGCTCAGGGAGACGGGCGTCGCTCCAGAAATGTCTCCCAGGGCCCGAGAGCCTGGAGGGGGAGGGCGGGCCGGTTTTCCCTCTGCGCACTCGGCCCCCACGGCAGCGCGGCCCAGCAGCAAACCGTAGGAACACCTCTGGGGGACGTTGTCTCTCCAGGAGCCGGGTCCGCACGCAGGGCCCGGCTCCCTGTGTCCCTGCCAGGTGTTCTGAGCGTGCCTTTGGCCTCATTACCAGTGGAGTTTTCCGTGAGGAAAAGCACTGGACTTTCTGTCCAAGACTCCAGAGAGCCTGGTCAGCCTAGCCGCCCTCAGGAATGTTCTCAGAATTTCCACGTGGGTTTGTGCCCACATTCATCAGCCCCGAGCCCCCTCCCCCCATCTGCCGACGGAAAGAGGGAGCGTTTCCATGTTGGCCGGGGTCCCACCGCCGGCGAGGCAGACTGGCCATCCCAGGTCTCCTGCCCCGGCGGTGGCCTCCCGGGACACAGCTCGGGAGAAGGCAGCCCCCCTGGGTTTCTTCCCGACTCCGACCTCCGAGGGCCGCGTCCAGCCGAGTTTGTGTGGCTGGAGATTCACGGAGTGCGGCCCACCGGTTCCGACCACACTGCGTGGCCAGTGGTCCGGCCATCCCACCTCCACTACCCGCAGGCCGTGCCAGTCTGGGCCTCAGCGTCCGAATCTCCGGAACGGGGGTGGTCGTGTGTCCGGCAGAGGTCTCCCGGGTTAGCAGGGTGAGCCCAGGAGTGGGGGGCTGCAGGCCTCACAGCGCCCGGTCGACCGGGGTCCATCGCGAGGGGCGGTGGGGCAGTCCCCTTTCCTCAGCTGTGGGTGAGGCCGGCTGGAGGTGCCGAGGAGTTCACGCCACGAATGGCCCTCAGCCAGGGTGTTGGTGGGCCGGGGTAGGGGGCCCCTGGGAGGGGGCAGTCCTGGGGTGGGCGCTGCGGTCCCCCAGAGCCCGGGACGCCGGTCGCGCCTCCCCCTTGCGAGAGCACCTGTCTTGTCTTCCTGCCTTTCTCGCCTCACCTCGGCACTCCCCACTGCGCTCCTGGTAAGGTGCCCGCACCTACATCCCCATCTCCAGGTCTGCTTTAAGGGGGCCTGGCTAAGAAAGTGGGGTTCATCATCCAGACCCGGAGGAGCGTGAAGGGACAGGAAGGTACCCAGAGGCCATCTCAGCAAGTGCTGATCCTGGTGGGGGCCGGCGGAGCAGGGGCGCTTTGAGCAGAGTCTAGGAACAACTGGCAGAGGGGAAGTCAGAATGGGGCTCTGTGCCCTGAGATCCATGCACCCTTTACCCAGCACGGCCCTTTCCCACCAGCCCCTGGACAGGGCAAGATGAGACCCTCGAGGCCAGAGAGGGTGTGGCACCCGGGCTGGTGCCTGATCATTCCGGGTGGGCTCCTCTGAACATTCTTGTACGTGCAAAGTTAATGTCAATAACTGTTGAAAAATCTCTCTGGAAGTTAAACATTAAGCAGTGTGTGTATGCTAGGAAACGCGGTCTCTTGTGCCCAGGGTTGATGGTCAAGGCCATGGCCCTTGGTCTTGGCTTTAGAGTTCTCCAACAGGCTGGCTTTCCCAGTGACCCTCCCTGAGAGGCGATGACCCTGGAGCCCTATCTCTTGGGATCTCTGATGGGCCCTCAGAAGGCCCATCCCTCAAAGAAACTCCCAAATGCCTCCGGTGGGCAGGAGCCTGGGGAGGGGAGCTGGCTGGGCAGGGTTGGATCGGGGGCTTTCCAAAGTCTCCTCAAATTCCAGAGGCTGAGCCTGGCAAGCCCCCCTCTCAGGAAGGCTTAGCTCCAGGACTGGCCTGGGAGTGGACAGGAGGACATGAGGATTGGCTGGGCCTGGGGCGGGGGCAGCATGGGGCTTCTCTCCCAAGACCTCAGAGAACGGTCCTCAAGGCACACAGCGGGTCTCTTGGGTGGGACCACAAAGGGGAGGGAAGGCAGCTCACCAGACCGAGAAGGACAAGCAGCCTGAAGACTCTGACGGGCGGGTCAGGAATGGGGCTCTGGCCATTTCTCCCCCTGTCCCACCCTCCCTGTCCTAAACACTTCCTGAGAGCATCAGCCCATGCCTGGGCTCTGTCCCAGATGCAGCCGTGAACAGAACCCAGTCTCTGGCCCTCCAGGGAGTCCCCCAGTCTGGAGAGGCACTGATTAATTAGGCTGTTTGGATGTAGTGTGGTGAGTGCCTCGGCCAGAGCACGGAAGCCTGCAGGAAGATTTACCTTTGAGCTGTGCCTTGAGGACAGGTAGGGTATGACTATGCAGACAAGAGGGAAGGGTATTACCTCTAGAACATGCAAAAGTAGGGGTAGGAAGCCCCAGGGTAGGCTTCAAAGGGGCTCTCCGCAGGAAGCTCCTGGTGAGGTGGGCAGGAAGCGTGCACTGCACAAGCTCTTAACAGTCCCTTTAAATAAGTTCCATTGATGGGGGATGCCCGTTCCCCTCTCTGTGTCTTATAAGTGTTTGTTTCTGTGTCTGTCTGTCCTCGATGACAGGCCCTGCGCTGTTGTGTCTGTACCCTTTGAAACTAGTGGATAGTAAGACATGGGGGCTGCTGAGTGAATTCTGAATGGGTAAAGGGGTAGATGGATAGATTGTTGGATGGATGGATGAATGGACAGATGAGTGGACAGACAGTAGGGTAGGTGGGTGGATGGATGGATGAGTGGACGTGGGGTGGATGGTTGGGTGAATGGATAGATAGATGGATGAGTGGACAGTAGGATGGATGGATGGGTGGGTGTGTGGATGATGGATGGATGGGTGTGTGGATGATGGATGGATGGTTGGATGGATAGATGGATATGTGACTTGGTGGTTGGTAGGTGGGTGGGTGGTAGGGTGGGTGGATGGATGGATGAATGGACAGTGAGGTGGATGGTTGGGTGAATGGATAGATAGATGGATGAGTGGACAGTAGGATGGATGGATGGGTGGGTGGATGGATGATGGGTGGATGGTTGGATGGATAGATGGGTAGGTGAATTGGTGGTTGGTAGGTGGGCGGGTGGTAGGGTGGATGAGTGGTTGAATGGATAGATGGATGGATGGATGGGTGCTTGGCTGGGTGAGTGGGTGGGCAGTGAATAGATGGATAGTCGGGTGGCAAGGCAGATGGATGGATGGATGCTTTCCATCTACCATTTTAATTCAAGTAAGAAATTGCACACTTTCACAGAGAATCCTAAAAACTTACCTTTTGAGCCACCTGTGGGGGTGGAGATGGCGGCCTGTCCATTAACAGACACCCCCTCACCTTCACCGATGCTCTCCAGGAGCTGAGGCTCCAGCCACCACGGAGGGGGATTCTCGCTGTGGAAGGTAGAAGCAATTCCTGAGATCAGGTGGATGGGGGGTGTACCCGGGAATGGCGATTCTTCGTCACTGATATTTCAACAAAGAGAGAACCCTCTAACCTCATCCCCCCTCACCATGGTCTGACCTGAAGCCTGGAGAATGGGTTTGTAATCCCTCAGGTTTGGGACCTAAAGACTGGGGGTTCTCTAGGGTACCTGTCCATTAGGACTCAGAGAGTCATTCACGCTCTTGTCACAAGAACCTTCTCAAATGTTAGAAGGGGACATCCTTCAGGGAGCAGAGAAGCCAGAGTGGACCACCCAGGGAGGAGAACCTGTAGGAGGTATCAGCAGGTGTGGGGGCGGCCTGGGGCCAGGTGCCTCTTCCAGGTAAGAACCGTCACAGTCTGTCTTCCTAGAAGGCCCCGGACCTTGGGGGTCACGCTTTGTCCAGGCTGGCTATCCCCCCGGGCTCCTCTGGTCCTGCTCTCTCGCACATGAGTCGGGATCACTGGACAAGTGCTGGCATCGGCAGGCGAGGCCTGGGGCCACTGAGAGGCCAGATGGGCGGACGGGATCTTTCTGGAAGAACAGATTGGCTGTGTGGTAGCTGGGCCCCACCTGCCGTCTAGTGGTGCAGAGGTGACTGCAACCTGAAATCCATGGGGAGGGGCTTCAAAGTGGGGTTGAGAGCAGAGCCTTTGGCGTCAGACCTGGGTCTAAATCCTGGTGCGGTCTGAGCTGGAGCCTGACCTTCACGGTTGCGGGCATGGCCACTGCCAGAGGAGGGCCAAGGGCAGCCCGCTGATCATGACCTTGGCTACTGGCTCATCCTGCGGGTCTGAGTAATGGAATGGATGCTCTCTGGGCCCGAGAGGAGGGAGACCAGGAGGAGGAGCGCCCCTGCAGGAAGCCCCATTGTTTCTGTCAGACGGGCCCCTGCTTGCCTCCGGCCCCCACCCGGGCCTCTGTGTCCTCATGGGGACCTCTCGGGGCCTCGTCACGGGGGCGGGGCCAACTTCAGCAAGCGGCAGGGCCGCCGAGGGTGACAGCGCATGCCAGGTCCGCACGAAACGGGAGCGTGGGGGCCGTGGAAGAGGCCGGCGGGACTGTGCACAGACCTATGGAAACGTTACCTGCGACGCCCACGTGGTCCCCGCAACGCTTAACGTCACCAGCTTCCTGCCGCTGCGTTCTGTGCAGCCCAAGGCTGCGGGGACGTGACGGACCCCCTGGTCCTGGGGCGCAGCCGCGGCAGTGGAGGGGGGCCAGCGGCCTCAGCGGGTCTCTTCCTCTGCCCTCCCCCAGGCGGGCGGCCGCAGGACAAGCCTATTCCTGTCGAGAGGCCAAGTTCTGGGCCAGGGGGCCACGGAGCTGAGGTGAGAGGGCGGGCGGGTGGCCCCCCCGCAGTCCGAGCTCAGCTCAGTAGTGCACCTGCTCTCCGTCCGAGACTGTGCCCTCCCGAGCCGAGGGCTCGGCCACCGCGTGCGGACCCCCGCAGCTCAGCGTTGGCCCGAGGGCCGTGCCTGCCTAGGTCTGCGATCTGGAGGGGCTGGAGCAGAACCCCCGTGAAGGCCTGGCTGCAGCCCCCGGGGTCTGCCTCTGAACCCTGTCTCTCCGTGGTGGCCCAGGAGCTCGGCTCCAGGACAGATTTACAATTCAATTGTGAAATGGGATCAGAATTAGACACCCGCTCTGGGCATCTCGATTTTCCTTTTTAAAGATTCTGTTCCTCTTAGTGAATTTGTTTACTTCTCGATTAGCTTTTATGTTGTGCTGACAGGCACGAGGGTGGGCTGGGGGAGGCCTGCCAAGTCTTCCTTCTTCACCCTGGGAGAAGCTCTAGCGAGGACCCAGGGGCCACGGGAGCCCTGTTCGCTTGTGACCCAGGCTGTGGGCCTGATGGTGAACCCCAGCTCGGCTGTGTGTCAGCTGTGTGCCGCTAGACCCGTTGCCAACGTCTCTGTGCTCGTCCCCTGAGTGAAGTGCGAACACGCAGCGCAGCTGCCGGCCAGGGAGGAATGGTGCCCAGAACAGACCCCGAGGCCAGGGTTTAAGAGTGTGCCCACGTGCTTGCATGTGTGTGCACGCTCCTGCGTCTGTGTGAGCCATGTGCACGGGCATGTGTGGAGGGGGTCCCGGCCTCGCAGGGAGGGGGGACGGATGTGGGACAAGGAGGAAAAGGGAGCATGCGGTCTTATGCTGTCAGGAGACAGGTGTCAAGCAAGGGGACAGAGGGGGCCAGGCAGCGAGGGGAGGGGGAGGGGAGGAGAGGTCTGGCTGCGAGCCAAGGCAGCGGCCGCGTGGGGTGGGTGGCGCAGCGGCGGGAGCGGAAGAGAGGGCGAGGGATGCCGCAGTCGGGCCCCCTGAAGGTTGGGGGGAGGTGCTGTAGACGGTCTGGCTTCTTCCTTGGCCACGCCGGACGTCCCCAGCGAGGAGGAGGGTGGGGGTCCTCGGAAGCCCCTCTGGATGGGACCACGTGCGTGGGGCAGGAGAAGGACGGTGGCGGAGGGAGGCCACCTGCTGCTGGAACCACCACGCCTGCTTCCTGGTTTCCCCATTTGAGGCTGGATTTGGGCCCGAGCACCACGCTGCCCATAAATAACTCACTTTCTTTCCAATACATTTGCCACCAGAAGGACGTTCCAAAGCCGCATCCCATGTCTGTAGGGCTCCGGTGGTGGTGGAGCGCTTGGTACTGTCTGTGCGGATCCGGTGGAAGGGGAGACGGCGGGCCCACGGGGAGGAGCCAGCACTTGGCACCGATGCCTCCCCGTGGGCTGCTGGCCCCAGGGTGCCGCAGCCTCAGTGTGGCCAGCCCGTCTCCAGCCGGGAGCGTCCTGGCCCCGACTCACCGAGAATCCCCACGGCCCCACTGGGCCGTGCCTGCCGGGGCCTGAAAGTCTCAGCGCCCTGGGCTGCAGACTGGTCGGCAGGGCCTCCAGACGCCTGGCATCTTCGCCAGTGCGCGCCGGCGCCCTGCTCTCCCGGGGGTCTGGAGCGAGGCCCGCCCTGACGCTGGATCTCCTCTCCTTCTTTGCTCCCCCAGCCCTGCCTTCACTTGCTCATTTCCTGTCTCTGCGCCACGCGGCCCTGGACACAAACCCCTGCTCGCCGCAGGCTTCGGGGGCAGCGTGATGCCCGCAGCGTGCAGCACTAAGCCTGGCTTGCGGAGATGCCCACGGCCCTTAGGACGGAGGCCAAACTCCTGGCCCTGTACACTCCTCCACCGCTCTGTGCTCTGGCCACACCGGCTTCCAGCCGCCCCAGGACAGGACCCGCTCTTCCTACTGGTGCTGGCCGTTCCCTTGCCTCTTCCTCCTTCCTGTCTGGACAGCTCCTCCTGTCCTCCCTGTCTCAGCTTGGATGGCACTTCTTCCAGGCAGCCCTCCCTGATTCCCCCAGTCTGGATTGCGCCCCTCCATGTGCTCACTGTGAGCTCGGTGTGGTCAGGGCCCCACCACATTGTATCAAAGTTGTCCACTGAGGCCTAAGAACTCAGGAGCCTGAAGCTCGCACTTGCCATGGCCTCTCCGGGCCCAGCCCAGGAGTGCGTCCAATGCTCAAGGTGTAAACGAGGGAATGAGGGAGCGAACAAACGTCCCGGCACTCACGGGGAAACTTGGTGCTATCCAGGAGTCAAATCTTCTCGACCGACAGGGGGGGGACCGAGCGGCGGCCACAGGGCGTCCTGCAGGGAGCTGCTGCTGTGTCCCGGCTGGAGGGCTCCCCGCACGCCCGTGAGGCCCGTGCACACAGGGAGAGGGGCCACTCGGTGCAGACGCCGGCCGGCCTGGGGAAGGACTCGGCCCCTCCCAGGCCCCACGGGGTGGGGGTGCTCCGCCGGGGCGCTCATGCCTGACCCGCTGGGGCCCCGGGTCTCAACGGTCAGGCGTGAGGCCGGCCGATGGGTGCCCCTGGTGCCAGCACGAGGGTCAGGCGGCGCCGCTATCCAGATGGGCACTTCTGGGATGGGGGTGGAGGTGATGGTTCCTGAGGCCAGGCATCGCCAGCTGGCCTCACAGGGGACCTCCCGACATGTCCCTTGGTGAGGACAGAGGACTGTGGGCTTGACCCATGAGACCAGACTCACTCTGGACTGGAGCCCAGAAACCCGGGTGCGGGTCCCCACCTGCTCTGGCTCGCTGTGTGACCTTGGGCCTCGGTCTCCCCATCTGCAAAGGGGGGCCTCTAAGGATCCCTCCCCTCCACGTCCTTAAAGGAAGGTTCTCCTGTGGGGAGCCACAAATCTGGGCTCAGGACCCAGGCAGAGCTGAGTTCAAATGCTGCCTCCTCTGTGTCCTTGCTGAGGAATCCTGGGCCAGTGGCTGAGCCTCTCTGGGTCTGTTTCCTCTGACTGTGCCTGAGGTGAGGGGTGTGTGAGGGGCGGGGTGATGAGGACCCGCACCCTGTGGTTTCCAGTTCAGAGAGCAGCTGAGCTCGCTTGGGGCCGCCTGCTCCTTTCCCTGCAGGCCCCCTGCGACCACATCCGAGGGACCCCAGATGTGGAGGAAGGCGAGGCCCCTCCCCCGGGGAGCAGGAGGACTGGGCACTCCAGCCCGCAAGCGCCGCCCTTGACACTGGCTCCTTCCTGCAGAGCCCACAGATTGGAGGGGCCGCCCAGCCCCGTGCACCCAGCTCCGCGCTCTCGGGAGCAAGTTCACACCTCTTGAACGTAAGACAAACCCTCGCAGGGTGAGCTCAGGGGCAGAAACAAGACGCATGGCCCGGAGGCGTCCTGGGCCTTCGAGGGGTCACGGAATTGGCACGTTCAGGAGCCCGCTGTGGAGGACTCTGGGTGCTGGCCTCCCCCCAGACTGGAGCCCAGAGTTCGGAGATGTGGCCTCACCTCCAGCTTGCAGGGCAGGTGGGGAAGGAGGGGGCCATGCAGTCTCCTACTAACCTCAGTCTCCCCCTCTGCAGAATGGGCTTGGCAGAAGCTGCCCCACCCTGTTGTGAGGCAGTGGGGTCGTGCCTGGAAGGAAGAACCCAGCAGGTGCCTCAGCAGGACTGGGGACAGACCGAGGGATCTCCTTTGGGGCCTGCCCCAACCCCAGCGCCCCAGAGCCCCAGGCTCCTCCCTGTGAGGTGGACGCAGGGGTTACCTCCGTGGGCGGTGGGGGGATGGGAGGTGGGGCTACCAAAGAGTTGGGGGCTGGGGAACCTGCAGGCAGGACGGAGGTGGGGATGCCAGCTGAAGAGGGCACCCCCTGGAGTGAGTGGGGCAGATCGAATCAGGGTCACCCCTCTGAGGTTTTCCCCAAACCTTTGCAACATCAGCGGATAAAGCCTCCCCAGAATGAAACCACCCCTCCCCTCCCCACCCCACGGCTGAGGGTCCCCACTCCACATCTCAGTGGGTCCTAGCTGCCAAGGTCGCAACACAGGCCAGAGGAGCGGGTGCTCTGGGTGTCCCCCAAGGGAGCCAGGATCTGGGGCGCGCTGCAGGAGGCAGACGTGAAGCCGCGTGGGAAACAGTTCCCTTCGGAAGAGTCCTCCCAGGATCAACTGGTGCAGATGGGGAGTGAGCCCCTCGCCACTGGTGGGAACCAAGCGGACAGCAGCCGGCTGGCCTTTCCGTGGTGTCCCTGCAGGTTGAAGAGGCCAGGACACGATCACAGATCCTGCGGCCCTGGCGTGCACCCTCCGCTGGGTGGACGCGGGCAGGCCCACCTAGACGCCCGGCCGCCTCCTGTCTCCGCCCGCAGGGGGAAGGCTGACCCTGCGGCTGCCTGGAAAGACTCCGGTTTGATGTTTTGAAGAAGTGGCTTTTTATCAGAAAGCCCTCTGGGAGTCTGGGCTGCAACCAAGGAAATGATATCTGTTGTTTCAGGAGGGGAGCAAACCTGGGGGGGGCAGTCAGTGAGATTTATGGCTTCCCCGGGGCCTGGTCGCCTCGGGAGCTGAGTGGTGCCAAGACGGACAGCGGGCAGAGGCAGCCGCTCCCTCTCTCCCTCTCCCCTCCCTCTCTCATTCCTTCTCTATCTGCCCCTCCCTCGCCTTCCCTCGTCCCTCCCTCTCCTCTCTTCCCTCTCTGCCCCAACCCCCCCTCTGCTCCCCTCCCCCCACTCTGCCCCCAGCCTCTCCTCTCCCTCCACCCTTGTCTCGGGCACGGGCCTCTGTGCCGCGGCGCGGGGCGTTGCCTTCGGCAGACGCCCAACGCACACTGAGGGTCTGCCCCGCGGAGGCGGAAGTGGGACCCCCGGGCACAGCTCGGTCAAAGGAGGAAGACGTTTCTCACCGCCGCCTCCGGCAGGAGTGAGCCCCTGTCTCCAGGGGCATGTCAGGGAAACCGGGTGACCTCTGGCAGGGAGGCAGGAGGGGCGCCTTCTTCATCACAGCGAGGCTGATCCAGAGCCTCAGACGGGACCCCCCCGGCCCCCGGGCGCCCTTGGGGCTGCCTCACTCCCGCCTTCCTCCCTGTCGCCGGGGCAGACGGGGGGCGGGGGGGGGACAAGTCAGTCTGGCGTTTCTGTGCCCGATTCTGTGGCTGCTTCCTGGGTGGCCCCCCAGGCTCCGGGGCTTAGGACTCCCCGCGGGTCTGGAGCACTGGGAGGGCTGGTGACAGGGTGTGGGGCAGCCCCCAGAGGTGCTGAGGCAAGAGCACCCCCTCCCCGAGGCTGCCTGCGTTCAAGGCCAGCTGTCTCTGCGCAGGTGAAGGCCGGAGGGCGTGAGGCCAGACAGACCCCACGGGGCGGAGTCACCGCAGTGCCGGCGCTGGGCGGCCGGCCTGAGGGGAGGGCGCTCCTGCGGGGACGGCCGGCGGAGTCCCTGCACCAGGGCTCGGTGGAGGGAAGCTCAGGGCACCGTGACCCCCTCCCCGCCCCCGTTTCGAAGGTACTTAGGAGAGCTCTCCACATCGCCCAGGTGGGTGGGGACGGTCCCCTCCTCCGCGTGTCCCCAGAGCTGCGCAAGGGCCCCGCCCCTCCTGCCCGGGCTCCTCCCACCGCCCTGTGAGGAAGGTGGGACCCTGGGTGGGGTGCCCAGCTCCCGCCGCCCCCTGGCCTCCAGGTGCTGGTGAAGGAGCTTCCCTGCCCCACCCCGTGGGGCTGGGCAGCGGGACATGCCTGGGCGAAGGGACGGCCTTGGAGGTGAGCGGGCCAGGCCCTCCCCCTGGTTCCACCGCCAGCCGGGTCTCTCCTGCTCTGGTGATCTGGCCCCACGAGTGGGCAGGAGCCTCTGGTTCGGGGAGGAGGAGGAGACCTGGAGCGGACCTGGAGCCAGCCTGCGGCCTGGCCCCCCTTGGCCCCTCGGACCCACAGACCCACCAGCGAGGAGACCTGTGGGTTCTTGTAACCGACTGGATTCGGGGGCTGCTCGTTACACAGCAAGCACTGATGAACACATGTCAATACGAAAGGTTTCCCTGCCCGACACGGCTCAGAGTGGCCCAGCGTCCCTGCCCAGGACTGCGCCCTGTCCCCACAATGCTGTCCTGGCCTCCGTCCGGCATCCACCGCGGGGCCTCAGGATTCTGTCCTGACTCCTCACCACCTTGTCGTGGCCCAAGAGGCCCTGCTGACCTGCCACGGGCGTGCCAGACACTCACTCACTGTAAGTCACGCTCATTCACACCCATATCCGCGCACTCAGACACACACCTGTGTTCACATGCATGCTCACACCCACAGACACACACACTCACCCACACTCAGACTCATATCTGCACACTCAGACTCACTTGTGTTCACACGCAGACACACTCACACACTCATATCGACACACTCAAACACGCACTCACCCACACCTGCTCAGACTTGTATTCCCACCTGCACACAGACACACTTGTGTTCACATGAACACACACCCACACGCTCAAATGCACACACATAGTCTCATATGTACACATGCACGTGCCGTCAGATACACTCGCACTTGTATTCACACTGACGGGATGCATGCACTCCCATCTGCTCACACGCACACGCTCATACACACACACATTCTCTCACACACTCAGGCTCCAGCTGCAGCCTCCTGGCCGTTGTACAAGCATTTCCTCTGTGGGGATACCCCGCCTGGACCCCGTGGCTATGCTGCCTCCTCCAGGAAGCCTTCCATCCCTGTTTCCCAGCTGCATGTGCTTCCTGTGTTGTGCATGTCCAAGCCTGTCACTGGTGGCAGGTGTGGTGGCCTGTGCACAGCAGGCCCTCACTCTGTGCCGACTGGACCACTGTTGGCCGTAGAGGCTGCTGGAGGGGTGGCTCGGGCCCTCACGAACCCAGCAGTGAGGTGGGGACTCTTTCAGGGGACCCCCTGGGCTGTCCCCAGGCCCTCTGTCTGAGGGGCTGTCTGAGCTTCTCATGAGCTTCCCATCCCAAGGACGCAGCAGCTGGGGCCAGGCTCCGGGGCTGTGACCGTGTGGGTTTGTCCTCAGGGGCGAGGGGGGGCGAGGGGCCCCACCCCCTGCACCCACCTCCTGCCTCCCCAGGGACGGCACCGTCTGGGAAGTCCCCGCTTCCCGAGATCCAGAACCAGGGAGCGGATGGAGCTAGGGGCCGAGCCCCAGCCACCCCGTCGGCCACATTAGCCCTCAGCCCGAGTGTGTGTCAGCTCAGCCTCCCAGGGTGAGGGACCCAGGGTCTGAGGTCACAGGGACATATGAGGGGCTATCTGACAAGTGCTCCCTGTCCCAGGGGCACTCAGACTGGGTGTCTGGAGGAGGGTGCAGGCACGTGCTCCTGACCCCTCCTCCCCAGGACCTTGTCAAGGCCTGTCCCTTCCGGCACCTGCACCAGGGGGTCCACTGAGGAAGGGGTCCAGCGAGTCAGGAACTAGGAGCCCACAGACTCCTCCCCTCCGCACGGGGGCATGAATCACCTCCTATGTCAAGGCGCCTGGCCCTCGGGTGGGTGGGGCTAGCAGGGCTCAGGTCTTCAGGGAGAGGGTGCAGGGGAGAGGCAAGGAGAGCCCGAGGGCTGGGCGGGCTGAGCTTCCTCAAAACCTGAGTCACGACTCTCCGAATCTTGGCTGACCCTCGCCTCCCTTGTCAGGTCTCTGTGCTTGTGGGGGGGCCGCCACCTCCCCAGCTGGAGAATCCATGGGGATCTGTCAGGTGGGCTCAGCCGGCGGACGCCCGCCGGGGGGCTGGGGCAGTAACTGCGGGCAGGACGACGGCTGGGCCCCGGTGCCAGGCAGCCAAGGCCCGCGGGGCTCGGGGGGGTTCCGTGTTCTGCAAGGCCCTGCGAATCTTGCCCTCTCCGCCTCCCCCGCCAACCCCGCTTTTAGAAAGCACAGCCCTGCTGTTAGCCCGGAGAATGGATGCAGGGGCGAGACCACAGGCCAGGAGGGGCGAAACGTCCAGGAGGGAGGGGACGGGACTCAGCGGGCAGGAGAGACCAACCCGAGAAGCCGTGCGTTTCATCAAGAACACCAGGAGGTCGCCGTCCACGGTGGTTGTGGGATCCCTTGCCAATGACCTGGCAAGTCCGCTGCCAGGCACGGGCCCCGTGGAGATGAGCGTCCAGGGCCCCCGCAGGCACCGGGGGCAGCACCACAGCCTCGCCCATGCTGGCTGCAAGCTGTAGGGGGCCCAGGCACCCCTGCACGGAGACAGGGGTGAATAAATCCCCCCATGGCCGCCCCTGCTGGCTGCGCGGGGCTCTCCTGCGGGGACAGGAGGCAGCCGGTGGTCTCAAGTCCCAATAGGCAAGGTTAGGGTCGGTCCGGGGGGTGGTGAGTGGGAGGGCGCTAGGGCTCTGGGGCCATTTCTGGGGCTGGTAGAGTCCTGGTTCGCGCCTGGGTAGTGGCTGGGCCGAGCGCTCCTTGTCCCAAGTCACCTTCCCGTATGTTGGCTACCCTTTGATTGAAAAAATCGAGGAGTTATATTTAAAGGGGGGTGCCCCAGGTGAGCCCCCCACCCCCACCCCGCAGTTACCTGCAGGCCCAGCTCCCTCTGGGTTTTGAAAGTTGAGATTTTTATCAGTTGGGAGCCAGCCGTTGGCCTGTCACCGTGGAGGCTGGGCTCAGGGACTTGCTGGGGCAGGGGAGGCCTTCTCCACCCTCAGGCGGGGTCCAGAAGCCTCCTGGGGGCTCAGGTAAGAGGGCGATGGGGACATGAAGCAGGTGACGTGTCCTGTGAGAGCAGCCGGCAGGGACAGAGCCCCTGGAAGGAGGGTCGCTGCCCGGCGCCCCGAGGACCCCTCCAGCACGGGCGTGGGGCAGCGGCCGGAGGAAAGGCATCCCGAGGTTATCTGTGTCCTGCTCACCATGGCAAACGCTGGGAAAAAGAAAAAATTCCATCGCACAGCCCCACAGTCCTGGCACGGGACAGGAGAACATGCATTCAGGTGAGGCTGGGCGCACGCCCGGCGTGTGTGCGTGTGTGTGTGCACACGGGTCCACGCACACGTGTGTGCGTCCGTGTGCGGTTTCCACAATGCATGCAATTGCCTCTAAAGAAATGGACACGTTCTTTAGAAAGCGGATGCTTTTTGGAATTTCAATGGGCTGTCTTAACAATGTCTGTTTAATTAGTGTGTTTTGAAGGGGAAATGAAGGAAAATTATAATTCATCTGAGAAAATGGTTGTACGTGCTCAGCTCTTCTATTGGGTTTCGGAGGAGCCGCCCTGGGTCCAGCAGAGCCTGTGCCCAGAGCCATCCAGGCCAGAGGAGGGAGGGAAGCGCTGCCGTGGCTGGAGGGGGTCTGGGGAACCCAAGGACAAGCGTGGGTAGGCCAATGTGCTCACCCGGGGGCCCGTGGGGTGCTGGGCCAGGGGCGTGACGGGGAGCAGGCCCAGCCCCTGCCCCCGTCCACAGGCTTCGTAAACCGGCAGCCCTGGGTGGTGGCAGCAAGTTTCGGTACAGAAGGAACCGGGGGGGGGGGTGGCTACCAGAGACCTGGGTTCGAATTCTGATTCCTTCCCCATTCTCCCCCCGAACTCCCCTACACTCAGCTTCCTCGCTTGTGAGATTTGCAGAAAGCTGGTGTGTGTGTGAACAAAATCAATCAATGACCAAGGAAGGGCTTCCCAAGTGTCAGGTCCTGGAGGAGTGTGGCCACAACGCACCTGGAAGGTTCCAGGGGCAGCTCTCCGGAGGGCCGGGTCTCAGCCGGGCTCCTCGGTGCTCTCCCGGCTCGGTGAGGCGGGTGCGTGCGGCTGGGCACTCGAGGCTGCACTGGGCACAGCCGGGTGCCCTGCCGTCTCCTGAGCCCCGCTCCCCACCACGGCCCACCCCCATGACGAGGTCCGGGGAGAGCCCTACAGGTGCATCCTGTCCACCTGGCCGGCTCCCGGGTCTCCCCAGTGGCCCACACCCTTCCTGAAGGGGCTCACCCCCCCACCTGCCCCCCATCTGTCCCCCCACCTGCCCCCCAACTGCCCGCCACTGCCCCGGTGGCTTTGGCCTGGGCTGGGGCTGGGGAGTCCCGGGTTCCTCCTCACCTGACCCGCCCCCTCTGCTCATTGGGTACCAGCCTGCCCAAGTGTGCCAAAGGGCTGCGGGCAACTCTTGCCCAACACACTCAGGTGTTGGCTCCTGGAGGAGGAGGTGGCTTGGGGGAAAGGTGTGGAGCCCCCAAATTCCAGAAGAGTCTGCATAGGTGGGGTCCATGAGAAGCAGCCTCCACAACACCCTCACTGCGCAGGGAGGCAGCAGCTGCCTCCTCCTGGATGCCCTCCAGGCGGACAAGGGCCGGGCCCCGTCCTCTGGCTTACCGGAACGGCCACCACCCCTGGGGGAGGTCGGGGAGGCCGACACGCTGGTTCGTGCGCAGCTGACCCTAGTTCCCACACGTGACCCCGAAGCCCTGCTCTGAGGGGGCGGCGGCACACACGGGCTTCCTGCAGGCGGGGCCCCAGGGCAACCCAAGCACTCTCCCCGCGTGGCCTTCCTCTGCCCACGCCCCCGTCCTGCCCGCCTCGGGCAGCTGTGACGCGGTGGCCGGCGTGCCCGCCGGCTCGGTCTCGCCCGCTCCCTGCCTCGCCGGCCGGCTCGGCCCAGCGCTGGGTGCCCACGGGGTCCGCACGGCGGCCTCCCGGGCGCTGGCTTCCCGGCTCCCCGTGGTTGGGCACCTGGGAGGCTCCAGCTCCTCGCAGCGTGAACCGCGTTGCTATAACCGTCTTGGCACGAGCCGCCTCGTTCCCCTCCCGCTCACGTTATTTCCCTCTTGCAAGGCCCCGGGTGTTTTCCCGAACACGTTCCCTTATGNTCCCGGGCGCTGGCTTCCCGGCTCCCCGTGGTTGGGCACCTGGGAGGCTCCAGCTCCTCGCAGCGTGAACCGCGTTGCTATAACCGTCTTGGCACGAGCCGCCTCGTTCCCCTCCCGCTCACGTTATTTCCCTCTTGCAAGGCCCCGGGTGTTTTCCCGAACACGTTCCCTTATGCTCCCAGGAGCTGGCGGGATGCCTCCCAGAAGCTGGCGGCCACCCAGGCTGCTGAGCCCTGGCCTCTCGCTGCGGATGAGACCGCCTGGGAGCCGGGGCCTCTCCCTTCACTCTCCGCGCGTGTCCAGCTCTGTGCCCGGCACCGGCTCCGCACGAGGCTTCCGTTGGGCCGGGACCCACATCCCCATTTCACAGATTCAGATGTGGAGGCTGAGAAGGTCAGCCACCTCCCCCACGTGGGGGAGGGAGCTGACTTTGACCCAGCTTGGTCTGACTGGAGGCCAGGGCTACTTACTAAGACCCCATCCTCAGGACCCTTCCTGGACCCACAGTGTCCTGTGTCCATCCCCAGGCGTCCACTCCGGTTTGTTTCCCTGTCCTGGGAAGTATGTCTGCAGCTCCCGTTCCCACCTGCTGTCCCATCTCCCAGATGCCTCATGGGGCTCACGGGTCCTACAGAAGCCTGGAGGAGCCTGCCTGGGCCACTTTGGGCACCTTTGCCAGCTGCAGGGTGATCCCTGAGGGCCAGGACCCAACTTCCCTGGTGGGGAGTGCTGTCTGGACGTAGGCCACCTGTGGAAGGCCGTGGCTCTCCCTCCAGCACCTTTGCCCCCACAGGCCTTGGCGAGAGCTAGCTGGGCAGGTGGGTAGACGCACAGTTGGTCAGGCAGACAGGCGCGGGGTGGATGTGAAGGAGGACGTGTCACAGAAGCCGCTGGGAGGGAGACACGTGAGCCATGTCTGAGCGGAGAGGACAGCTGACCTGCGTCCCACGCCCTGGCTGCGTGGCCGCCGGCTAGGGGGGCCTCTCTGCAACATCTCACCCCTGGGAAGGACACAGCAACCTCAGGTGCCTCGCCTGCACCCGTAGCAGACATGACTAATCAAACACGGTTCCTTCTCCTGCTGAGCCTGGCGCCCAGCCCTCCTCCCACAGCTGAGACCTGCTGATTGCCGTTGGCACGGAGGCCAGCCTGGCCATCCCCGCCGCGGTTCTTACCGAAGCCCAAACTCGTCGGCCCCACCAGCCGGTGGGCACCAGCAGAGTCCCTGGAGGGGTGCGGCTCGGACCCCTTCCCTGCCTGCCCCTCCCATCGTCCAGCCTGCTTCACTCACAGGACCCGCAGAGCTGGCTGGCCCCAAGGAGCTCGGTGCTGCCCCCCAAAGGCTCCTGGTGTCTCAGTTTCCCCTTCTGAGAAGCGAGCATCAACAGGACCAGGGCTGGAAACCTGCGTTTTTCACAAGCAGGTGCAGGACTCTGGGGAGAGTGCATCCTGGCCGGTCAGGCCCGTGGGCCAACGGGGGGCTGNNNNACCCACCCACCCCCTCCACGGGAGATAGCTTCCCTAAGAGCAGGTCCGGCCCGGGTTAGGGCACCTCCACCGGTAACAGTCACAGCCCCGCGCTATTTCAGGGCTCTCCCTGGGGAGGGGGCGTCTCACGTTTTGTTCCTGCGGATGGTTACACTGCCCCACACTGGGTGCGGCCAGCTTGGTCCTCTCTAGACCCTCCCTCCCCTTGCTCCACCCCTGACCCAGCTGCAGGGCCCCCTTGGTCTGGGGGGTCCCCCCGAGCCCTCGGTCACTGGGCCTTGTCAGCCCAACTTGGGGCCCAGTGTCTGTCACCGGCCCTCAGACAGCTGTGAAGGAGTGCTGGTTGCCAGGCCGAGACGCAGAGAGAACTCTTGCTTGGCTCACCGAGCCCTTGGCACGCCCTTGGGAGGTTGAGTGATCGGCTCTAATCTGTCCACTCGGGTCTGAAACCCGGTTCTGCCCCTTGGAGCTGTGTGACTTTGGGTGGTTACTCAGCCTCTCTGGGCCTCTTTTCCTTCCCCTGTGAAATGCACAGCCATGCACCTGCCTAGGGCATTGGGAGAATCATGTGGAACCAAGAAAATCAGGCCCAGAATAAGCCCTTTATGAGGATCGCGTGCCAGAGGCCTGGGGACACCCCTGCCTGGAGCCCGGGCTTGAGGCATCCTGAGCCACCGTGCGCGGAGTGGGGCCCGGGGCGGGGGGTTGCCGTTAACGGTGGTACCTTCCCCAGCAGCCTGTTCTCCTCCACGGGGCCTGCAGCCTGCGCGCTTTGGCGCCGGGTCGTGCTCGGTGCTGGGAGCCGCCGCGCCGCCGCCTCCCAGGTGGGGCCCACCCGCCCGCCGCTGTGGCTGCCCACACGCCGCCTCCACCCGCCAGGCTCCGGGCCACACACAGCCATGCTTCCCCCACTGAAAGTCAACAGACCCATTTTAGCAAACGTGGAAGCCACAGAAAAGCAGAAAGTTGTAAACAAAGTGCCCTGAGGCCCCCTGCCCACCCCTGGCCTCCGGGAGCCAGCTCCCCGGTCCGTCCTTCCTCGCTGGCTTCTTCCACTGCGGATGGTCATGAAAGCCCTCGCTTGGGCCCGGGCCCTGCACCCAGGTCTCTACCCTCCTGCCAACCTCCAGCCCTGCTCTTGTGGACGCTCGTTTCTCAGAAGGGGAAACTGAGGCGCCAGGAGGTGCTGGGGACCAGTGGGGGGCGGTGGGGGGACGCGGCGGTGCACCTGGCTGGCCGGGCCCCCTAGGCCTGAACCACCGGCTGCCTGACCCCGCCCGGGGGTCCTAGCCACGTGGGGCCTGAGCAAACGCATGAACGATGTTTACAAAGAGGGGAGCAAGGGGCCGGTCCAGGTCCCTCCCCGAGGCTCCTGCTGGAGGGCGGCCGGAGACGCAGCCGAGGTGCCCCCTTTGCCCGGT
Source organism: Ailurus styani (assembly GCA_002007465.1). Lineage (NCBI taxonomy): Eukaryota > Metazoa > Chordata > Mammalia > Carnivora > Ailuridae > Ailurus > Ailurus styani. The sequence goes on from LNAC01000337.1 coordinate 1,686,883, forward strand.
GGCGCGAGGCTGGAGGCTCCCCCGGAGGGCCAGGTGGGCTCAGCTGCGGGGGGCCTGTCTGGTCCCAGGCTTTCTCGGCGGCTGCATCCGGCGGGGGCAGAGGCGGGGGCCGCGGCTTGGCTGGCAGGAGCGCCCGATCCATCACCCGGGGCAGCAGCAGGCCCGCGGCGCCCCGACCCGGCGGCCCTCCTCGCCCCCACCTTTCCCGCCGCCCTCCGCCCCCGCCGCTCCCCTGGGCCTGCCTTCCCGGCTCGGCTGTCTTCCAGGTGAACATTCCTTAGAAAAATGACTTCATTATCACCTTGGGCAGCTTGGAGCTGGGGGAGGGACGAGTGTGACCCGGAGGGCCTGGGGGGAGGGCACCGCCTCCCGGGGCTCCTCCCCAGCTGGGGCCCCGGGGTGGCAGGAAGGCCCGGAGACCCCCACCCGGCGGGCCTGACGGAGACAGATCTGTGGGCCCAGGGGCTGCAGGGGAATATTACATTATGATAACAAATCACTCTGCTGATTGGAACTTAATTATGTCTCTTTTATCTTGGTGACAGTCACGCACCTGGGCTCGGGGCCGGCTGGGGCGGGGGACTCAGCCCCTGGGGATTAATGAACCCGAGCCCGCCCCCACCCAGAGGAAGCCACCGCCGCCCCTCCCCCTGGGCGGGGCAGGGGAGACAAAGGGGGCTTCTTCTGCCGAGAATCCCCAGTCACCAGGGTCTTGACGGGAAGGGTGGGCCATGGGGGTTGGGGTGACCAGGGGGTCTGCCCCGTCCTGCCCAAGCAAACCCAGAGGGCACACTGACCTCGGCCAGACTCCGGGGCACAGCCGCCGTGCGGGGGGCCTGACCCCTCCGAGCGAGCAGCCGCGGGGCGGTGGTCTCTCGGCTGCTGACCGCGGAGCAGCCCTGGGAGGGGATGGGTGGTGTCCTGCTCCCTGGGCCGCAAACAGGGCAGCCTGTCAGCGTCCACCTCCTGGGCAGGGAGGGGGCCTCGGCCGGCTCCTGCGAGCCCCAGGGTGGGCAGGACAGGATGGCGGGGCCCGGCCAGCTCGGGTGAGCTGGGAGCCCAGGCCGGAGCCCAGGCCGACGATGGCCAAGCCCTGTTCAGAGAGAAGATCCTACAAATAATCACCTTTCTGAGGGCAAGTGCACCCTGTGGATTTTTCTGGAACGGCTTTGATTTGGGAGCTCTTGTCCCAGGAACCAACGGAATCCCAGCATGCTGAGGTTTGGGTTGTAACCCTGGGGCGGCTTTTCCCAGCCCGGGGTGAGTTCAGATCCTGGACTGTACTAACCACAGAGGCTCGCGGGGGGGGGGGGGGGGGGGGTGGGCGGTGCTGGGTGATGGTCAGGTCCCCGGGCAAGTCCTGGGCCTTCCGGGGCCTCAGTCCCCGTGCCTGGAGCTCTGGGTAAGGACAACGTGCCCCTGGAGCTGGCGCGAGGCTGGATGGGAACGTGCATGCTTTCAGTTCCACGACCAGCCCCGGGGGGCCCTCGCCCCGGCCGGAGAGCCACGCTTCACGATGTCATTTTAGACTCCTCCGCTCAACCCTGCCAGGGTCCAGTTACCGGCCCCTCTGGACAAGTGTGGAAACTGAGGCCCAGAGGGGTGAGGGCGCCCACCCAAGGCCACAGGGCCGCCAGGTGGCAAAATCAGGCTTCAAGCCAAGGAGTCGGGCCCCGATGTCTGCTCCCGAGGGGGGCTCTCTGCGTGTCCGGCTGAGTGCACGTGCCCCACACAGGCAGACGCGGTCGGTCCCTGTCAACGTTTAGACGACCACGGGTCATTCATCAGACAGCAGGTCTTGTCTGCGCCCTGCCAGACACACAATAATGCTGAAGGGGGCGCACATTTGGGCTCGAGAATATGGTTCTCATGCCGGGCCCAGGACACACGCCGATCATTCCAGCATGACTCGGGCTTGGGGGGCTCCCTTGCCCCCCGTCGGAGAAGCTGGGACTGTGCATGTCACCCGGGGGGCTGCCTAGGGTCCCAGGTTGGAGGCCTCAGGGCCCGTCCCAGCGCAGTCCCTCACGGCTCCTGGCTCTGGGGTGTGAGGGGGGCCCATGCTTCGCCTTGGCCAGAGGCTGCCGAGGCGGTGCCGCAAGATCTGCCTCTTGACGGAAGCACCGGCCGACCTGGGCGGAAGGAACCGTGTTTCATAGACTAGCGGGCGGCTGCTGAGTCACTGCCCAGGGCGATCCGTCAGCCTGGCCGCTGATGGCAGGAGCGGAGAAAGATGTCATTGCTTTGGGGACGGGGAGAGGGTGGAGTGGGCCTCTGTCTTCCACCCAGTTCCCGGTAGGGGTGTGGCGTGGGGAGGGAGGGGCTGGGTAGGTGGTTCTGCCCCCCGATGAGTGTGCATGGGTTCAGCGTGTGCTTCTGTGGGCGTGCGCTGCAGGCGTGAGCATGCTTGGGTGTGTGCGTGCGCCCGTGGGATGCACGCACGCCCGTGTTCCCTGGTGGATCCGGGGCGCTCAGGGGCCCGAACCAACACGCCTTTCCGGCCGGGATCTGTGCCATGGTCCGCTCGTGCCTTTGAGTGTTTGCGGGCCAAGCACAGACCTTCAGGACTTGGAGGCAAGACCCTGAGCTGGACAGGGAACCCCAGATCGGCCATTTGCTGGCAGCCAGATCCCAGCCCCGTCCTTCTCCCACGAAGACGGTGCTGATGGCAGAGCCAGCGTCCCTGGCTGGCTGTGACGCTTCGTGGAGAGTCCCAGAGTCGCCAGCACCCGCCATCATCGACGACTGCGTACTGAGCGCGCATGTCGGGGATGGGGTGCTAGGGTTCTCCTGAGAAGCAGAAGCCATGGTGCGTGTGTGTGTGTGCATGTGTGTGCGTGTGTGTGCGTGTGCAGAGAGAGAGGGGAGGGGTTTGCTATAAGACTCATGTGACTGTGGAGGCCAAGAAGTCTTGTCATCCTCTATCCACAAGGTAGAGCCGCAGAGCCCGTGGTGCAAATTCCAGCCCAGGTCCTAGGGCCCGAGACCCCGGGGCGCCCCCTTGGTCGGTAAGAGTGAGCGAGCGCCTTTACCCCATCGGCTGATTCCAACACTAATCTCACCCAGAAGCACGGTCCCAGACACACCCAGATATCCAGACACGCCGTGGCCCGGTCACGTGGACACAGGAAATGAACCACCGTGAGGTCTCACTGGATGAGCGTGCACGGACGTGTGTGAGCACATCTACTCCCTAGGGGTGCCGAGTGTCTGCACTTGAATGTGCCCGGGCAGGCCAGTGTGCCCACGCGTGCTTCTCTGGGAGCTGTGCGTGCACACGTCTGTGCCCACGGGCTCACCCGCCCAGGCTGGGGTGTGTGCGTGCTCGCGTGTGCACCTGGGCGCCCCAGCATAGACAAGCCGCGTCTCCAGGGACTGCTGGTTTTTGGTGTAACTCCTGTGGCTTGGCTCTGGTAAGGCTCTGGGGGCCGGGCCATCTCCGGGCGGGCTCCGAGGCACAGGCCGGGCTCGGGGCCCCCCGTTTGACGGCTGTCCTGCTGGGCCTCCAGCTGCGGGTGGCGATGCCGGCTCAGATGGGGCTTTGCCATGGCCTGGAGGCCCCCGGAGGCTCCCTCTCTGCCCTCGCCATCCGCGCAGTGGGAGCACAGACACGAAAGAATCACGGGTGCCCAGGGACCCGGAGCTACACCCGAGCCCCCCAAGAGGGCTGGCAGCCCACAGCAGTCCCCGATGCCCACCATGGCCCTTTGCGAGGAGCGAACCAAGGCCCTGCCTGGGACGGCAGTGACCCATCTCCCCGCCGGCTCGTGGTGTTACGTTTGCTCCCAACGCACGAGAGAGCTCCCTCCGAGCCTGTGCCCAGCAGTGCCTCCCAGCCAGCGACCCTGCCGCGGCAGCGCGGGGCAGGCCCGGGCAGAGGTGGAGCCTGGCGCGGGGGGCAGAGCAGAAGCCTCCAGGACCCCGAATCTGGCAGAGCCGTGGGGCGCTGGTAGGAGGAGCTCAGGCCTCAGAGCCCTCTCGGGGGGCTGGTCCCCCTCGCGCGTTGCCGCCTCGGGTGGGTTTCTGTCTCCTGCTTCCATTTGGAACCTGCTGGCCCAGATGGCAGCCACCACGTGTGGCCGCCCCGCATGGAAAAGGCAGCTTCCGGCCACCTTCGCGCCAGGAGGCGAGCCCCCAGAAGGCGGGGCTCTCTCCCCTTCGTCGCCCCAGCCCTGAGCAAGCGGGACCGGCGTCAAAATGGGCCAAGCGGACGAGGGAAGCCTGACAAAGGCCCCCAACCTCCCAGGGGTGCTGAGAGGGAAAGGAGTTTATTCGATACGTCCCGTCCGTATCAGGCTCGGGGCGGCCTCTGGAACCCTAGCCCTGGCTAGAAACGGAGCTTCGGGGTGATTCTCTGGGGATGGTTTTCACAGACACCTGATCCCTGAGGACCTGACCCCGCGAGATGGAGGCGGGTGTCCTGGGTGGAAGCCTGGCTTCCATGCCTCACGCGGTGGCCGTCGCCCAGAGGGAAGCCTGTCCAAGCCCTGAGCCTCAGGTTACCCGACTGGGTGGTTTAAGCTGCAGGTGTGAATCTTCAAAGAAATCTTGCGTGGAAGCCCAGTCCGTGGGACCAATGGAGCGGCTGCCTTGCTGGACCAGGTGGGAGGTGGGGACATTTCAGTGAACCCCCAGGCCACTGTGGATCAGGCTGGTGAACCCGGCTGGGACAGGCAGAGGGGGCGTGGGTCACCGAGCCTCACTTGCTGCACACCGGCCCTGGGCTTGCTGTGTGCCAGGCTGGCAAGATGCTCGCACTCAGCTGTCTGGACCAATCCCCCTTAGAGATTCTTCCAGGAAAGGCATCAGCGCTGTAAGGCTAAGCGGGCGGGGAGGAAGATGTGCTGGGGCAGCCTCTCCCGCCTGGGCCCTCGTGGTGAGGAGGAATAAAAGGCCAGCTTGCCAGTCTCCTGGCCCCAGCTTGGCCATCAGACATGGGACAAGGAAGTGCCTCTTTCCGAAGACCACCAGGGAGGGCCTCAGTAGGGTCCTTTCCAACATGGTGCCCGAGGCCGCCTCTTACTGGATCGGTCTCCAGTACACTGCCTTGTTCCAAGCCTGAGCAAAGCATGGGTCCCACCCCCATCATCCTCTCCTATGTGGCTTTGCCTTGTGTCCACTTAGGGTGCAGTGTACCTCGGTGGGGCTTTGTGATGATGGCTGAAGCTCAGCTGGTGACCCCAGACCCACGGGGATCAAAGACCACAGTCCGTTCTCCCAGGAGGGAGCTGGAGTCTTGACAACGGTAACTGAGCCCTGCCACCACCTGCTGACCAACCCCCCCACCTGCTTTCCTTGCTACTAGAGGCCAATACCTAAAGGGCAGGGGAACGGGGCACAGGCTGCCCCACAGGGTGGGTCCAGCCAGCCCTGGGAAGGGGAGCCGTGTGCTGTGACTCAGTGTTCTCCAAAGAGACAGAACTGGGATGTGTGCATAGAGAGAGGAAAACATTTCTTCCTTTCTTTTTTTTTTTTTTAAGATTTTATTTACTTATTTGACACAGAGAGAGAGATCACAAGTAGGCAGAGAGGCAGGCAGAGAGACAGGGAGAGGAGGAAGCAGGCTCCCCGCTGAGCAGAGAGCCCGATGCGGGGCTCGATCCCAGGACCCTGAGATCATGACCTGAGCCGAAGGCAGAGGCTTTAACCCACTGAGCCACCCAGGCGCCCAAGAGGAAAACATTTCTTATAGGGAATTGGCACACAAGGTCATACAGGCTGCAGCATGGGCCAGCAGGTGGAGACCCAGAGGAGCCAACGGTGCAAATAAAGTGTGAAGGCAGCCACTGGAGAATTCACTCTTACTGAGGGAGGGTTAGTTTCTCTCTTTCTTTCTCAACAAACCACAAACCACGCCTTCAACTGATTAGATGAGGCCCACCCACATTCTCGAGGGCCATCTGCTTTACTCAGTCGACAGATTCAAGTGTTAATCCAGAAAAGCCATCACAGAGACAGCCAGAGTAATCTTTGACCAGCTATTTGGGGACCCACGGCTCAGTCAACTGGACACATAAAATGAAGCATCACATTTGTCATGATGTTTCTGCCTTCATTTCCCTCCTTTGTGTCCTTTCTCCCCAGGGCTGAGTCCACATCACTTCCTGAGGGCTTCCCTGTCCGACTCGTACAACCACGGAAAGTACTTTCTCACGAGGACGTCTCTGGACCTTCGGAGGCTCCGCCCACCCAGCTGTGAGTGCCTTGTGCACAGCCCGTGGGCCGGTAGCCCCAGTGCCCGTGAAGACAGGAGCTCGTGGCTCACCCCAGCCAGACTACCTGGGTATGTGTAGACGGAAATCCCCAACCTCCACAAGGGGCCAGCGGGAGCCAGCCTGCTGGCGGGGGTGGTCAGGCGTGGGTGGCCCCTGGTTTGGGGCGGAGTCCTTCCAGAGAGTAGGCCAGGCTGACAGAGCCCGAGCTGCAGTCCAGTCCACTTGTGCCCATGGACACGCCACTGCCTGGGCCCCGGGGCTCCCCACGACTATGTCTTGGAGTCCTCGCGGGGCTCCCTGCCGATGTGCCCACCCCCCCCACCGATCTCCACCTGACAGCCAGAGCATCGTTTAGAAGTTCACACCTCTTCCTCCAAAATGACCCTCCTCCTCTCCTCCAAAGCCTTCCATGGCTCCCTAGGGCCCTCAGAGAAAACTCAGATTGTACACATGTGACTGGCGAGGCACCATGGGACCAGGCTGCGCCCCTGTCCCACCCCTGCCCCCTACCTCCTAGCGAGACAGAACCACTCGCTGCTGGCAATGAGCCATGCCCTCTCCAGGCCTCTGCTCAGGCTGTTCCTGTGTCTGGTGCTCCTTCCCTGCTCACCCGACCCACCTGCTCATCCTTTGGGCCTGGCACTTCCTCTAAGAAGCCTTCCCAGGCTCTGCAGGCCAGGTGGGGGGCCCCTGCCCTGAACTCAGGCTGGCCCTAACACGTTGGGCGTGAGCCCCACGTCCTTCCTCCCAGAGCGTGAGCTCTGCCTGGGCAGGGTCCGCACCGTGACCGTCCGTCCCGGGGACGTGGGAGGGGCCGGCCGAGCGAGCCCGGCCTCCGAGCGGAGCAGCTCACGGGGTGAGTGAGGCAGGCTCCGAGGCTCCTGTCGTCGCGGCCCGCGGTCCCAGAGCTGCTCATACAACACATTCAAGACCCTCCGCGTTGGACGTGGAGACGGCGGGTTTCCAGGGCGCCCGAGAAGGGGCAGGACGCAGGAGCTGTGGAGCCGGCCCCGGGCCTTTCCACGGACCATACAGGTGTGCCGGCTGAGTTCACGGCCGGCAAAGCCCGCTCTGTGCACATTCTTCAGAAACACAGCTGGATGGTGGGGGGTTGCCGCTTTCCCGAGAGCCCCGCTCCCCGCTCTCCGGGGCCAGCACCTTCCCAGGGCATCCTGTGTTCTCCTCTAGAAGAAGGGGCCTCCCCAGGGGCCGCGTTCGGCCGGGCACGGTGCTCTCGGGGGCGACAGGCCCGCGCAGACGTGGACCGGGCGGCACCCGCGCCGCGAAGCTCTGGGGTCCTTGCTCAGGAGTCGCTGTGTGACTGTCCTCAGACCCAGCAGCCGGACTGTTGTGACTCCTAGTTCTGCAGGCCCGAATCTAAAACCCAGGGGCTGCAGGCCTTGTGTTCCCGGGAGGCCGTGGGAGAGGGTTCTTCCTGTCTCCTGGCTCCGGGGGTGCTCCTTGGCGGTGGCTGCACCCCGTCTCTGCCTCCGTGGGCCCGTGCGCTTCTCCCGTGTGTCCCCGCGTGGCCGTCGTCTCGTCAGGACTCGGGTCCTACTGGCTCGCACCTTCGCTGAGTGCACCTGCGATGAATGACCTTGTTCCCAGACCTGGCCGCGCGCCGAGGTGTGCGGAGCGCGGCGGTGAGGACCAGCGTCATCTTCTTGTGGTCGGATAGAATCCAACCCCTAACAAGTGACTGTAAGGGTCAAAACTCTCCTGCTCACAAAAGGTCCTGCCCTGGACCTGGCTCACTGTTGGTGGCCCCCAAGGGGCGTTGGAGTTCCAAGTGTGGGTCTGGCCCCTCAGCGGACCATGTGGCTTTGCCTCCTGATGGAGGGAGCGCCCGCCCCCCCCCCCCCCCCCCCCCCCCCCGCAGGCTTGGCCCCTGCCCCAGCACCGGGACAAAGGCTGGGTTGCCCACTTGGCCCTGCTCTTGGGTCAGCTTCCAGAGTGCTGTCTCGGGGGAGGCCCTGCCTGTGGGCCGCTGTCCCCTCTGGGCGCTTCAGGGCCCCAGCAGAGCTGGGAACCAGCCCTGGGGGCAGGAAGTTCCGAAGCTCCGTCCCTGCAGGAGCAGCGAGGCCTGCAGGCGGAGGGGTGATGGGGTGCCCAGGCAGCTGGGGGTTTGAGGGTGACTCCTTCCCACAGAGTCAGCCCATTGAGCTGGGCCTCCCCCAGCCCTCGAGAACAAAGCCCCAGGCCCCTTTTATCTTGGCTGCTGAGGTCCTAGAGGGGGGAGCAAACAAAGGCTTCCTCCACCCCCTTCGCCTCCTGGCCCACTCTTTTCTTCCCTTTAGCATGCATTTTAATAGGGTCAGACCAAGATGGATGGCCCCCACACCAGGAGAGGGGCAGGCCTGTCCTCCTGCAGGCTGCCAGGAGGAGGCGTCACATTGAGGGCAGAAAGCAAGTCGTGCCGCCCCCAACGTGGGCTTGTGGGCATGGGGGCGGGGGGGGCAGCCTCAATCTGAGTTCGAGTCTGCGTCGGCTGCCTTCTCCCCTCCCTCCGTCAACGAGGCCACGCGTGGGCCCCGCCCCGGTGGGGGGAGCCTAGGGGACCCCGCCCGCACCCCGGCTCCCGTTCTGGCCTGAAGGACAAGAGGTGGCCGCGGCCGTATTCGCAGGGGAGCCTCTGCTCTGTCTTTTGCTGATCCGAGCGCTCGTTCGCGCGTGACCCCGTTCATGACCTCCTCCTTTCCCTCGCGGCCACTGATTCATTTCCTCCGGGAGCCGCCGGCCTCGGGGTGTGCGCCCCCCCCGGCACGAGCCCGCTGACTCTCCAACAGCCCAAGGACGTGGACGCCTTCCTCCCGTTTCCCAGATGAAGAGCTGGGCCGCTGGGGGAGCGGCAAGGTCAGGAGCTTCGTCCGGGCAAGGGGCCCTCCCTGACCCCCGGCCCCTGGGGGCTCCCCCGTCCCTCGCGGGGGCCCTGAGCCGCAGCAGGCCCACGGACCAGCTCCCTCCTTCGAACATCCGGGAAGTGGGGCTTGGGACTGGGCACTCAAGTCTGCAGGCCAGTTCTGCCTTTGCTCAGGTACAGAAAGTGCTTTTGGAAATGAAAAGGGCCTGGTCTCCCTCCTGGGGTCAGGTCACGAATCGGCCTTAAAATATAAACGCAGAGCTTGATATCTCCCTTCACGAGAGGATGGTCCAGCAGCTGCTCTGGCTGGCGTCTCTTTCCAGGGGCCGCTCTGTTCCAACAGCTGAAGATGGGAACCCCCCAAAGCCCACCCAATGAATGGCTAGCAGCAGGTGGTGCAGCGGTGCGCTGGAATATGATGCAGCCGTAAGCAGGAGGGAAGCGCCGACCCAAGCTGCCGTGTGGCTGAACATCAGGAATGTCCTCTAAGCGAACAAGCCAGATGCCTAATTCTGTGTACATGGAAAGTCCGGAACGGGCGAATGCACCGAGGTGAAAAGCAGATGGGTGGTTGCGGGGGGCTGGGACTCGTTTTAGGGACGAAATGGGACGGAAATGTTCTGAAATCAGTATAGTGGTTGCACAGCTTGGTCAATGCACGAACGGCCACTGAACTCTATGCTGCAAGAGTGTGACATTTATATGTTCATTACACCTCGATATTAAAAATACCAAAAAAAAAAAAAGAAGAAGAAGCCATAGAGGGGACTTGTGGTCAGCCGGGGCCACACCTCCTCTCCGGCCAAGCAGAGAGCAGAGCAGGTCCTGTCCCCGGTGTTTCAGGCATTGGGTGCAGGTGCAGCCCTGGCTCGCCTTGAGCTGGGAGACGGCTTGGAGAGGGGGAGGGGATGGCGTCTGTCCAAGGTGACCGGCCGCTGCCCCTCTTAGCCCAGCTCCTTCATTTTATAGACAAGGGAAACTGAGGCTCAGAGAGGGACAGTGTCCTCTGGGCCAACCCTCGGCCCCGAGCTCTTTCCCCAGGCAGCCCCTGGGTTGACGGGTGCCTCTATCCAACAGGTGCACCTGGAGACCCAGAGTGTGGGTCCCACCAAGGCCGGATCTCCAACTGTCCCCTGGGTTTGCAGTCAAGGGCTGTGGCGTTCGCGGCAGGAGGGCTAGCCCCCAACACGCAGCAGTGTGAGGCCACAGTGACCATTTCTGCTCTCCCACGGTTTCGGGGGGCAGAAATGTGGGGATGCTCGGCTGGGCAGGCTGGCTCCCATGCTGTCGGCCAAGCAGACGTGACATCAGTGGGACTGCGAGGTCCACTTCCGAGGGGCGCGCATCCGGGGAAAGCTGGTGCTGGCCGCTGGCGGGAGGCCTGACTTCCTCCGCGCTGGACCCCTCTCTCCGTGGCCCTGCCACACGGCGGCCCCTTGCCCCAGAGCCCGAGGCCGAGGGAGAGGGCAAGGCAGAAGACCACAGCGCCATTTCCCCTGCGTCCTGGGACACACCCGGGGCAGGGTCACAGGAGCCGGGGCAGGGTCACAGGAGCCGCGCGGGAGGCTGCCCGCCACTAGCACAAACTCACGCTCCCGCTGAAAACCTCAATCAGCCCGAGCTCGTGCGTACAGCCTGTGCCGCCCTCTGGGATCGCCGCTCTGCGTCCCCACAAATCAACTAATTTCCTGGGAGGACTCCCGCGGCACTGAGCCTTGGGAGCATCTCTCCGCCCGAAGCCACATTTTTAAAGCTGCCTGACACGGTCTCTGCAACAGGCAGGAAGCCTGGCACCCTGAGCATCTATGGCAAAAACGTCCCCACGCACCTGCGACAGCGTGCACAGCGGCTCGGGCCGCCAGCGAGGGTGGCGGGATGCTGTGTCCCCCAGGCTAGGTTTCGAGGGAGGACTAACACCATGAAAATAAAGAGCGTCCACAGATCAATAAGAAGACCCTGTCCACTGCAGATGCCCACCGGCCCCGGGGGCCCTCTGCCCTCCCCTCCACGCCGCTCTGTGCCCTCGGAGGCTGACTCTGCGGACACAGTCCACAGCCTTGTCCTCCAGCCCCGGGGGCAGCAGCGAGGCACGGTCAAGGTGCTGATGGTCCTCTGCCTGATCGGCGCCTGCCAGGTGCCCCTCCCCCAGCCCTCTCTGCCGCTGGGTTTGGGTCTTGCCCCCTCCCGGCTGCCCCTTCAAGCCTAGGATGCTGACCGTCCCTGTCTCCAGCCCCGGTAGGGCCCTGCAAATATCCACTCCGGTGAGCACCCCTCAGGTTACCCGGCTTGGGACTGTGGACGTGGGGAGCCCCAGTGAGGCGCATCCCAGGCGGAGAAGGGGCAAAGCACAGTGGACAACATGCCCCCGCTCTGGCAAATTGTCTCTCTGCAAAGGGAACCCGGGCTCTGATCGGGACTGTGGACAATGTGAACGTGCAGTCCCATACCCTGGTCATAAGGGAAAGACACACTGAAACCCCAAGATCACACACACGTGTAGTTATCAAGACTACGGTGAAAGTGGGTGGCTGGTCCCTTCCTGGCCTTACCAGGTTGTGCAGGTGGGACCCCCGGTCATCGGCAGCAGGTGTCAAACCTGGCGGAGAGCACAGCTCTGACCACTGGTCCAGGGCTGGGGAGTGATGAGAAAAAGATGCACGGAGGCGCAGAGACACTCAGAGGTACTTCATCCTGCTCTAAATCTGCCCGCCGGACCCCACTGCAACCATTGTAAATACTAGTTTGAGTATTTAATGAGATAGGAACATGTGCGGGATGTAATTTTAATAGAAAAAAATAGGGTACAAAGGGGAGATAGAGTATGATCTCTAGATGAAAAAATACATAATATCATATATAAAATACATGATAGCATATAATAAGTTATATTTACAGAGAAAAAGACTAGTGGAAAAACCAGAGTATTAATAATGGCAATTTCTTCATGATGGGATTTTGTCTCTTATCCTTTACCTTTTTACATTTTCCAGATTTTCTCAGATGAATTACTCTTTTGTTGTTGCTGTTGTTTAAAAAGGAAAAAACTTAAGGGCGCCTGGGTGACTCAGTGGGTTAAAGCCTCTGCCTTCAGCTCGGGTCATGATCTCAGGGTCCTGGGATCGAGGCCCACATCGGGCTCCCTGCTCAGCGGGGAGCCTGCTTCCTCCTCTCTCTCTGCCTGCCTCTCTGCCTCCTTGTGATCTCACTCTGCCAAAATAAATAAATAAAATCTTTTAAAAAATAAAAAAATAAAATAAAAAGGAAACTACTTAAAAATCTGTTCCACGTAGGACCAAAAGCCGAGGGCAGCTCTCAGGCAGACGGCTGGACGAGCCCACGACAGCGTCTTCACGAAAACACACACTTGGGCGCCGCACTCTACAGTTTGCTATGTCTTTCCCTGGTGTCGTAGCTGGGTCTGTCCTGCCTCACTGTGTCACCTGGGAGAACTCTAGGCTCCACCGTCTGTCCCTGTCCGCTCAGACCTGGCGGGAACGCCTCCCCCAGGCCTCACACCCCCACCCACCCCTGCACGCCGTCAATCCTGACACCCTGCAGGGGGAGCCAAGGTTTGCGGGGCCTGAATGCTCTGCGCTGCGCCGGCTGTGGCTGGGGCCCCGGCGGAGGGCAAGTCCCCGGGAAACCTACACTCGGGAGCACTGAACGTCCCGGAAGGAGACTCTGACGGGTCACCAAGAACCGAGTCAAGGTGAAGGGATCAAGACTGGGATTCCACTCCTGCGCCTCCATCCGCTGAAAACAAGCTTCCTCGGAGACTCCCTCCCTTGGGAGGCCCCCTCCCCGCTGGGGGCCCCCAGCCTCCTGCTCACCATCTATCACTTCATTACCAAACCACAGACCCCCCAGAGAGGGCACCTCCGCCCTGGGCATGGCCGTGTCCCTGCTGTGCCACCCCATAGAAGTTCAACAACTTTCCCCTAAGTAGACACCAGAAGGAATGAATCAAACCAGACCCTTGCCAGCCCACGTCCCCCAAACAAGCCACAGGAGACTGAAGGGGCAGCGAGCCTCCTTGCCCCCGCGGCGTGCGTCGTGGCCCGAGTGGGACGCGGGCCCTGCAGGAAGGTCCCATCCCAGCTCCCGTTTCCTTCCCGTGCGCAGAGGAGTCCCTGCCCTGCCCTCCTCCCTGCCTCCCGCCGGCTGCCCATTCGGGGCACCCAGCTGGGGCTCATCCAGAAGCTGCGGGCCTCCCCGGGCTTGGCAGAAGGGGTAGCCGTTCCCCACTGTCCCTGGGACCCCAGCCCAGCCCCACGGCTAGACAGGCCTGCTGCTTTGCTTTTGACTTGTCATTGTCGATAATGCCCTATTAAAAGCTGAAAATACATTTTCCTCCTGCCGATCTTTTTCCTTTTCATTTAGCAAACATTGATTTTTTTCCCCCTCCTGCAGACGGAATAGAAATGAAATCACACACGTCTCTTTGGGGTGATTTAGTTGTCAGAGCCGGAGGCAGTGGGCAGATGCGAGGCTCCTGCTGTCACCTCGTCCATGGTCGGGCGCCGGGTGACCTGGGACAGTCATTCAGCCGCTCCCCTCCACTGCACGCCCCTCTAGAAAAGGGGACCCATGGCCTCTGTCCTGGGAGAGCAGGAGGCCCGTTCAGGGGAGCCTCCCTGGAGGCTCAGAGGAAAGCTTCTGTAAAAAACCAAGTTCAAGGTTGTGTCAACACCAAGCACCATGAAGTGGCAATTATCCAATTAACTTGATTAGTGTAGACAGAACCGCCAGCGTCTGCTCCGCATAGCCCCTTCCGCCAGTCTCCCGATCTCGACGGCCGCAGCAGAATGAGAAGGAACGTTGGAAGCCAGAGACCGGGCTTCCAGCTACGCCCTGACTGTCCCTCTCTGTGCCCTGATCTCCCTGACTCTAGTTGGGGCGGGGGGCGATAGAGCCTCCCTGGCAGGTCCGTGGTGAGGATTTATGGGCTACCCACAGTGAGAATTCTGGGGAGACTAGGGGAGCAGGTGCTTAAAAGGAGGGCACACAGGCAGGGTGTGGGGTAGATCCACTCACATCCAGGGCCTGATGTTTCCATGAAGGTCAGCGTAGGTAAACTCATCTGTGCCTCAGTTTCTTCATCTGTTCCATAGGGATTCTAATAGCCTCGGTCTCAGAGACACACAGCATAGGGTGAAGGTGCTGATGGTGATGGTGGTGATGGTGGTGATGATGGTGATGAAGGTGATGGTGGTGATGGCAGTGATGATGGTGGTGATAATGGTGATGGTGGTGATGATGGTGGTGATGGTGGTGATGACAATGATGGTGGTGATGATGGTGCTGTTGATGGTGATGGTGGTGGTGATGGTGGTGATGACAATGATGGTGGTGATGATGGTGCTGTTGATGGTGATGTTGGTGGTGATGGTGGTGATGATGGTGATGATGATGGTGATGATAATGACAGTGATAATTGTGATGATGATGGTGATGGTGGTGATGGTGGTGATGATGTTGATGGAGAGGATAAGACACCTTTATCATAGGCTCTCTGTACAACCAACCAAAGAAACAGCCTTGTCAAACAGCCCCTCCAAAGTGATCCCTCCCCCACTGAAAGGTGGAGTCTGATTCCTCTCCCCTTGAATCTGGCTGGCTCCACAGCTTGCTTGACCAGTAAGACCTAGTGGAAATGATATCACAGGACTTCCAAGTCTAGGTCAGATGAAGCCTTGCAGCCTTCCTGACCCACAGGCCTCTTAGAACATTCTGAGCACCCTAAGTTGTGATATAAGATGCCCAGCTGCCCCGAGGCACCGTCCTGGAGAGGCCACCTGTAGGCAACCTGAGCGATGGTCCCAGCTGAGCCCAGGCTTTTAGTTCTGCTGCCAAAGAACCACACGTGGGAGTAAAGCCATCTTAGAGTCTCCAGACCAGCCTGGCTGCCAGCTGAATGCCATCAAGTGAACCCAGCCAATGCCACCTGGAGCAGAAGGGTTGCCGAGTGCGGCCCCTGATGGGCTACCGAACCCAGGCATTGCGAAAGATCGTGAGACACTACATTCGGAGGTAGTGCAGCAATAGCCAACTGGAGCAGAGTTTCTGGAAGATTCTGGTGTCAGTCATATCCCAGAGGGGCATGCGTCTACAGGTGTCATGGACCTATGTCCCCTGCCTGGGCCTTGCCCTTATATGGGGTCCAATTTGGACAAAGAGCTGTGCAGCCCTCTGACTTCTCAGCATGGGGGAAGGCAGGTGTGTTTTGAAGCTGGTGGTCACAGAGATGTAAAATGTCATGGAAGGAAGGCCATGTATGGGCCTAGAAAGATCTCAGCATAGTGTGAAACAGGAATGGTCCCCAGGGCCCAGGGGGGCACCACCAGTGACCCCCAAGCACACCTGCTCAAGAGCAGGGCAGCCCTGGAGGACAGAACATGCCGATGGGTACCACCCCAGCAGCCCCGGGCGGTCCCCATGCTGACCACAGCCTGGCACTTTCTCCTGCCAGGCCCCATGAAAGAGGGAGCCCCTGGGGAGGGTAGGGTTTGGGGTTTGCTTCCTGGGAGGAAAATGGGAGTGGGTAGAGAGGAGGAAACAGGACTATGTGCCAGGCTAGAGGGGAGGAGGTGCCAAGGGCCATGAGCACAGACCGTGGTCAGCCCCATGCTCACAGAGCCTCAGAGCCCACCTGGGGCTTGAGGACTTCCTTTCCCACCCAATTTATAGATGAGAGTTTCAGGGGCCAGACCAAAGCCACAATCCTGGGACAGGATTTGAGCTGGGTCTGCCTGGCCCCCAGCCCATTTGCCCTGTGCCTTCCCGGGGCCACCTTCCAATAAGTACCAAGAGTTTGCACTTTAGGGGTAATGGGAGTCTTTCTGAGCTTTGCTCCATGGAAGCCCCCAGGTTTGGGGCACAGTGGGGGAGTAACCAAATCCTACCCCTTAGGTGAAATTCAGAGTCCTCTGATCACACAGACCCAGCACACATCAGCAGAGCCCACGGCTTGCTATGTGCGGATGAGGGTCAACTTTTTAACACATACAACCCCCTGCTTGTTCCTGACCTCAGGAGGAAACAAGTCTGTTTTCACTGTTAAGGGTGATGTTGGCTATACATTGCTTATTTTTTCTGTATTTTTTAAAAAGATTATTTATTTATTTATTTGACAGAGAGAGAGATTACAGTAGGCAGAGAGGCAGGCAGAGAGAGAGGAAGAAGCAGGGTCCCCGCTGAGCAGGGAGCCCGATTCGGGGCTTGATCCCAGGACCCTGAGATCATGACCTGAGCTGAAGGCAGAGGCTTTAACCCACTGAGCCACCCAGGCGCCCCTGTATTTTTTTTTAAGTAAGCTCTACATCCAAGGTAGAACTTGAACTCATGGCTCCGATATCAACAGCCNTTTTTAAGTAAGCTCTACACCCAAGGTAGGACTTGAACTCATGGCTCCGATATCAACAGCCGTGTGCTCCACCAACGGAGCCAGCCAGGGGCCCCGTATATTGCTTGTTTTTTACAGATTCTCTTTTGCAATTTGAGAAGCTTTGTTTCTATAATTTCTTACCTAGTTTTCTGAGAGTTTCTATCACGAACGGATGATGAATTTTGTTAAATGCTTTTCCGGATCTTTTGAAATAATCATATTTTTATTTTTTTATTTTTTTAAAGATTTTATTCATTTATTTCACAGAGGGAGAGAGATCACAAGGAGGCAGAGAGGCAGGCAGAGGCGGGGGGAAGCAGGCTCCCCGTTGAGCAGGGAGCCCGATGCGGGCCTCGATCCCAGGACCCTGAGATCATGACCTGAGCCGAAAGCAGAGGCTTTAACCCACTGAGCCACCCAGGGGCCCGAAATAATCGTATTTTTAAAAAAGATTTTATTTATTTATTTGACAGAGAGAGATCACAAGGTGGCAGAGAGAGAGGGGGAAGCAGGCTCCCTGCCGAGCAGAGAGCCTGATGTGGGGTTTGATCCCAGGACCCTGAGATCATGACCTGAGCTGAAGGCAGAGGCCTAACCCACTGAGCCACCCAGGTGCCCCTGAAATAATTGTATTTTTTAATGAGTTTTCTCCTTTCATCTGTTAATAGGGTGAATTCTGTTGGTTGTCTCTCCAATGTTAAACCCACATCGTGTCCCTGAGATACACTTCAGTTGATCATTGGGTATCCCTTTTCTATATTGTTGGATTTAATTTATTAAAAATTTGATAAGGACTTATATAAAATCTTTGAGAAAATATTTTTAATGAAATCTTGCATAAAACACTTGAGTGACTGATGGAATTCGTCAGCGAAATGTTCTGGCCTTTTGTTTTGAGGAGATATTCTATAATAAATTCAATTTCTTTTATAGCTATTGGGCTGATCAGATTTTCTGTTCCTTCTTGTGTCAATTTTATAAGGTGTCTCTTCCAAGAAATGTGTCGGTTTTGTCCACATTGTCTTTTTTCTTGGCATAATGTTGTCTACAGCATTCTTTCATTAGTATTTATGGGGTCTGTGCTGATAACCTCTCTTTATTCCTGACACTTGATGTTTTTTGGTGCTTTTTCTTTTTTTCCGGATCCTCCTAGCCAGAGGTCCATCAGTTTCCTTGATAGTCTCCAAGACCCAGTTTTTGGCTTTGTTCATTTTCTCTGTAGCCTGTTTCTATGTCATTGACTTCTGCTCTTTATTCGCGATTTTAGACCTTTCCTTTTTTCCAATATAAGCATTTAAAGCTATGAGTTTCCCTCCCTGTACTGCTTTAGCTGCATCCATGAGTTTGGCTGTGTGGGGTTGTTTTCGGATTGCAAATGCATTGCCTGTACTCGGGGAGGGCAGGCTGGACCCCGGAGCTCTGCCCCCATCCATAATCCTAGTTCCAGGCTCTGGGAAAGAAGTTGGCTGTGATGCTGCGAGTTCCCTGGGCTGCTGTGGAGAGGACGGGGTCACCTGCTACGTGTCTCTCACATGTGCCTTTCTCCACCACCCCACCCACCTCAGACCTCGCCACCCTCCTCCTCAGAAGCCGTCTCGCCTTCTCTGCTGTGACCCCCATCACCACTGGCCACGTGACTCCATGTGACTGGCCACATTCATGTCATTGCTTCAGGCCACTGGTCACACTCCCTCGAGCCTGAGTCCGTTCCTCTCTCTGGACCTGTCTCCTCATGGGTCTAGGCAGTGTCTCGGCCTTCCCGGTTGCCTTCGGTCTGTCCTTCTTTGACCTTAGAGGTCTGTCTCGCCTCTTCGCCTAGGCTGTGGGTCATTCCTGCCGCCTGGTAACAGGAAAATATTCTCATCTTCTCTTCAGAGCCAACCTTGCAGAGGCCCCATTGCCCCATTTCACAGACAGGAGTGGAGGCTCGGGTGTGTGGGGTCTCGTCCAGGCTCCCGGGCACGGGGCTCCTCTATGGGGGAGCGGGAAATCCTACGCAGACCTGCCTGTGGCCAGAAGCCGTGACCCCCCCCACGGGCTGGACGTGCTCTCTGTGACCACCGGCACCGTCAGCTCGAGGCGGACATGGAAGCGGCACGTGTCCTTGGGTTCCAGCTGGGGATGTGGGTGGGTGCTCGCGGGGGCCTCTGCAGCAGAGGGGACCCCTGCTCCTGAGAAGTCCCCAGCAAGGGCTCTGAGCCAGCCGCCGAGCTGGCAGAGGAGTGTGGGTGCACTGCTCACGAGACAAGAGCCGGCCTCCTGCGCCCCACACAGGGGATCTTGGGGTCCCTGGGAGTTCCGTGTCCTCTTCCAACAGTCAAGTTTTAGTTTTTATTTTATTTATTTTTATTTTTATTTTTTTTTAAGATTTTTATTTATTTATTTGACACAGAGAGAGAGATTACAAGTAGGCAGAGAGGCAGGCAGAGAGACAGGGAGAGGAGGAAGCAGGCTCCCCGCTGAGCAGAGAGCCCGATGCGGGCCTCGATCCCAGGACGCTGAGATCATGACCTGAGCCGAAAGCAGAGGCTTTAATTCACTGAGCCACCCAGGCGCCCAAGTTTTAGTTTTTATTAAAGCCAGATGTACGAAGCGTTTGTTTGGTATGTACACCGTGCCCTGATCTCCAAGAGCATTGGAGGGGCACCGCGAGCCCCCTTCTCAGGCGAGGAGACTGAAGCTCAGAGCCAGGAGACCCAGCCAGGCCTGCCAGGCCCCTCGGGCCGAGCCGCAGGTCCCTGCAGCCTGCCCTGGAGTGCCCCGGAGGACGTGGGAACCTGATGCCCAGAGGTGATGCCCTTTGGGTTCCATGTTGGAGGGAAGAAGCCGAAAGGGACCCTCAGGGTGTCACCCTGGGCCAGCGGAGGCCGGCCGCAGCCTCGGGGGGACACCCACATGGATGCCAGCCAGGACTTCTTGGCAGCCCCACGCAAGAACCTGGACCACCCCTGTGTGTGTGCAGGGGGCAGTTAGAGAACTTTCTGGCACCTTCCCTCATGGGACCCAGAAGACCCAGGGCCGATCGCAGGGTCCGCTTGAACGAGACACGAGGCTCAGAGTTTGCACCCTTGGTGAGGACGACTGACCCCGTCACAGCAGTGACCCTCGGCAGGTAGCACGCCCCTACCGTGCGCCTGACCCTGCGCTGCGCCTCTGAGCTTCCCGCCGCCTCCCAGGAGGGTCGTGCGGCCCTGGCTTGCAGGAGGAGGAACCAGGGTCAGGGTGGCCAAGGGGCTCCCTCGAGCCCCAGCGGCCTGTGGGCTGGGCAGAACAGGGGTTCCACCGGGGGCTGCTTGGAAGGCCCAGCGCCCGCTCTGCGCCCCCCAGCGCGGCCCCCACGACAGGGCGGAGGGAGAGCTGCGGTCCGGACGGGCACCCCGCCTGCCTCCCGGTCAGAGAGGCCTGAAAGGCAGCTTGAGCCCGAGCTTGGCTCTGAGGGGAGATGTCCCGGGAGCCTCTGGGGGCTGGTGGTCCGGGCGGAGGGAGGAGAGCCGGCACTCATTCCCCTTCAGAGGGCCGAGGGGGTGACACGGCCAAGAAATCCCATTGGTCCTTTGCTTGGCTCCTTGGTGCGAGGGGCTCCCAGACAAAGCGGCTCCCGGGGCAGCGGCGTGATGAAGAGCTCAGGCACTCAGGGAGGCCGGGCGGCGTGGACCCCAAGAGGCACGAATCCCCCGTAAGCTCTCGGGAAGGGGGGTCCAAGGCCGGGCGGGCAGCCTCCCTCCCTCACTCTGGCGTCTGCTGGAAGCTCCTGGCCTTGGGCAAGCCCCTCCTTTCTTCTGGGCCTCAAGTTCCACTTTCAGTGGTCTCGGGCCATGTAGCTCACTAGTTCTCTGGAAGGCGGTCTGGGCAAGGGGAGGCTCTTCTAGGGGCTCAGGGCGGGGAGGGCCCAGGCGCTGAGCTGCCCTGGGGTGGAGCCGGGGGGTGGGGTGGGCAGGAGACCCTCAGCCTCCCGCCCCGCTCTGCCTCTGGGCACCAGGCTCCTGAGAGCGCCCGAGACGAGCTGCGGTCTAAGGCGAGGCCTCTGCAACCTGAAGCCTGGCTCCTCCTGGTAACATGGGGCCGACCAGGTATCTATCTTTGCGAGTGGCAGCCTTGAGGCCACTGCCACCTGAGGGCCGGTTCCCCTGGGCTCAGACTCGCCGGACTCCCTGGCCCCTTTCCACAGCACCTCGGCTGGGTGTGCAAAGCTCTTCCAAACCCGAGCCCCCCCGTTGCTCCCTACGGAGCGCCTGGTGCCTCCTCTCCCTGCCGTTGTCCCCAGCCCACCCACCCAAGTGCGGTCTGACCTCCCCACCCGGAGGCTTTGCCCTCCCACGTCCCCTGGCCAGGCCTGGCCCACCACCAGCCCCTTGGAGCACTGCGCCTGGACACCTGGCCAGAGGGCAGGACCTGCCTTCTGCGCGTCTCTGACCCTCATCTCGTTCTCCCTGGGCTTGTGTCCTGCCCTCTCCCTGGGCGGCACCGCGGGATCTGGCCCAGGGGACATGTGTCACCTGGAGCTGGAGGGAAGAGGGGCCAGGGCTGTGTTCTCCCTCCTCACTGCCCCCCTCCCCAGGGGGCCCTGCTGAAGGACGGTGACATCTGCAGGGCTCTGGAACACCGTCCCCGCAGCTCAGGACCTTTTGGCTGAGCCCAACCGTTCACTGTGCTGGCAACAGACAGCTTGGAACACAAGCCAAGTGGCTTCTGCGTCAGCTTTTAAAACCACTGAAATGATCTCACTTGTCGTTCTGTGGTCCAAATATTTTGGCCATTTAGACACAACCTTCTGTGCTTGTGAAATTAAGTGTATTATTAATCCTGCCTGGCCCAGTGACAGGTGGGCAGATCAGATAAATATCCTCACAGCCAATCAAGGGGCGGGTGAACGTGTTCTTATCTGGACAAAGTTGAAATGGATGAGGTCGGGAGGCTGTCACATGGGGGCCACGGGGGTGGGGGTGGGCTGGGGGCTCTGAGCGGGGACACGGGACCCGCGCTGGGATTTCAGACACATTTCAGACAGGCCTTTGTTGACCCTCCTTTTTTCTGATCGTATAGAAATAAAGGCTCATTACAGGACAGGAGAAAAAGTACAAAGGAGGATCGGAACGCTCCCCAGCTCTGTTGCTAGAACCCAGAACTGTGAGCAAACAGAGGTGGACGCTGGCAGCTTCTGTCCAAGACTTCTGTGTTTGCGTTTATGACCGGAGTCCTTCCATACATAACTTTAAACTGCTGGTTTTTTCGCTTGGCGATACCTTCCTTCTAGCCCACGGGTGTAATTAGCAGGTCCACCCCAGGCTGTGAGGCGGCGTGCCACCTCCCTGTGGCCCCCGACCTTCCTCTGAGCCTGCGTCCTTAGGACCCGGCACGGCCTGGGGGACGCCGGGCTCGGACTCGGGCAGGGTCCCCGCTCTGCTGCAGGTCCCGCCCAGCTGCTGCTGACGGGCGCATCCCCAGGGGAGAGTTCTGGAGCCCACGCCCGTGGGGCAAGGGGAGGCGGGCTTATGTCACGGGGGAGGGAAGCGAGGTTGGGGGAGCGGAACCTCGCTGAGTCTGAACCCCAGGAAGCAGCACCAGCTGGACCATCAGGGCGATAGCGTTCCCGGTGGCTAACGTCTCCTTCAGTGAGCTGAGAGGACCAGCAGCTGGGCTGTGGCTTGCCAGCCAGCGACAGGGGACCAGCGGCCCCGGGCGGGCGCCACGTCGTGCGGGGACAGCCGGCCCCCCGGGAGCGCTCAGCCGCGCTCTCTGCCCACGGGTGACGCGGGGCGCAGCGGGCAGGGGCTCGCCTCGCTGCTGCTGTCGCTGTGCCGTCCAGCCAGCTCGGAGCGGCCCCCGGCCTGCTGGCAGGCCCTTCGGTCCGTGCCCCCCACCTTCCCAGGAGTCAGGCTCCTCCAGAGCTGGGACCCGGGGGCCCACCCAGCGAAGCCCAGCGGGCGGGGAAGGGCCCCGCAGCAGCTCGGCTCCCACGGGCCCAGCCGCGTCCACGGGCGCGCTCCACTAGAATGAACCCGCAACTCCGGGGAGCCGCGTGTCAGCGGCGGCACAGTCTGGAAATTTCTGCCACGTGGCTTCCACTGGGCAACACTGGAGCCTGGCCTTGGGCACGGAGCCTTTCCAGGCAACTGCTGGGCTCTGGGCTGAGAGGTGTCCCGACGGAAGGTGTGTGGGGAACTGTGCCCCAGCCGGGCCTGATAATCCTATTAGCCAAGCCGTTTATCAGGCGCTTGCTGGGGGCAGGCCGCGCTGGCGGCTTTCCAGACAGGACCGCCTCTGATCCACGCTTGAACCCCACAGCGTCAGTCGGGGTTCCCTCCCAATTCGGGGGTCTGTGACTTGGCCGGGACGGGGTGGCCCCTCGGGAGTAGGGGGTGGTGGGCAGGCTGGGGGGGCCCCTGCTCCCCCCTCCCCCGGGGCGTGGCCCCTCCCCCGTCTTCCACCTGCCCTCCCACACCAGGGTCATTGAGGACACAGGACCAAGCGAGATGGGAGACTCCCTCCTTCTGCGGGTTTCTCTCTGTTCCAGCTGCTGTATCCATTTCTCCATCCCCAAGAGTGGGAGGTGGGGGGGTGAGGTGGAGGAGACAGGCTTGTCCAGAGGCACGTCGGGGGTGTGTGTGTTTGCTAGCTCACTTATCCCTGAAAATATTTTATGACAGTCTTTTTTCTTAAAAAAGAAAAATTATTTTTTTAAGGGGAGAAAATAGTCAAATGTCGTTCAGTGCATCTGAAACCCACTGGTCTGGGGCAGTTGCCCAGGCTGTGCACTGGACTGGCGACCCCCGGGTCTGCATCTCCCCCTTCTGAGGTTCCACTGCCCCATGGCAGGTGGGGACCCTGATGCTCACATCCCGGGGAAGAGCGTGAGAGCCAAGGGGGCTCGGGTGGCACCTGGGGAGGGCAGCCACGCCATTCCTCGAGTGCCCACTTGGTGCGGCGCTCTGTAGGGTCTGTGGGTGGAGTGGGAGGAGCCCGAATCACGGGGGTCTAGTGCTTGAGAGGGGCCCCAGGGACTGGAGACATGGGCAGCAGGAGCTCCTGGCCAGTCCCGGTGTTTATGGGCGGAGGGGGGAGCCGCACACGTGACCGGCCAGCCCCGCCTACAGAGCAGGAGGCTGGGAACATCAGGGGCAGGGGGCCTTAGCAGGAGCGGGTCTCCCCGAAAGGGGAAAAGTGAGGGTCCGTGCCTGAAGCAGAGGAAACACGAGCTGTGTCCCTTGGCTCGCCCGCCATGCTCCGGCCTGGTGCTCTCCTTTCCCATCCTCCCGTCCAGCCTTTTCTCCCCGGGTGGCGGGGTGCTGAGGCCAGCGTGCAGACCCCAGGCACTGTAAGCAGTTGGGGCTGGGGCCCTCCTCCCGGGTGACCTCCTTTCCAGGACAGCCCCGCCCCTCCCGCCTGTGTCTCAGCTCGGAAGCTGCTCCTTTGGGGAGCTGGGACCCTTATTAGTGGGACAAACAAAGGGCAATTGTCACCATGAGCTGGTAATTCATCGGGCTGGGCTCGGACCAGCTCCGTGATGGGGCTGGGGGCTGGCGGGTGGGACCAGGTCGGGAGGGACGGGCTCGGGGGTGCTGGAGGTGGGGTAAACCTCCCTGCGATTTTCTCAGTGCCAACTCTTTTGGGCACTTCCCAAAGCAAACCCTAAAAAGCTTCCTGTGAGTAAATGCCTGTGGGTATTCAAGGGGCCGTGACACGCCCCCATCTCCCCCCCGCACCCCGCCATGCTGAAGGCACATTGCAGGGGTTCATAAGCTAAGGTCCTGAGAGGAAAGGATGCTTCTCTAAGTCGAGAAGGACCGAGCCCAGAGATAGAAAGGGGACCCCGAGAGCCCCCCCTGGGCTTGGAGATGCAGCTCCCTCCCTCGCCCCCTCTCCCTCCCTCCCTCCATGACCATTTCCAGCTCCCATGGGGGGAATAGAAAGCAGGTGATCCTGGGTCCCTTGCCTTGGGAATATCAAAGAAATAGACCTCACGGAGGCACACGGGGTACAGGCTGCTGCGGGGCACAGAGAAGCCCTAGCCAGACTTGGGGGGCGGTGTGCCGGGGGAGGGTGGTCGGCAAACTGCCCAGAGCGTCCCCCGGGAGTTGGGTCTTCCAGCCACTATGGGCTGGCCAGCAGTGGGCCGTGGTCTCGACTAGCTGTCCTGCTCTGCCGGCCTGGGGGTGTGGTTGTGGGCAGGGCTGGGTGCTGGCCGTTGGGAGGAGGGGAGAGCCTGGCCCGATCTATTAGGAGTTTGGACTTTATCCGCCCCACAGGGGGGAGCACGAAAGAGCTCTGGAGCAGGGAGTGACTGACTTGGGGGTCGGCGGGCAGAGGGTGCTGCTCTCCGCCGCGTGGAGGCTGGGGACAGGCTGACCAGTCGGGGTCTCCGGCCAGAGACGGTGGGGCCCGGGCCTGGGGCAGCCTCCTCCGTGGGGACCCCGAGCCTCAGCCTGGGGCAGGCTGGGGGGCCCCCCCGGACGGATGCCACGAGCCGGGCCGGTCTCCGCCCCACGTGCGGCGAGCCTCGGCTCTTGGCACAGTGGCTTTCGGTGTGAGCACCGAGGAGCATCAGGGCAAACTGTTGGGTACTTTTCCCATTCTTCAGGGCAAAACGACTCGGTTTTATGGCCGCTATCAATAAGCCTGCCCGCTCCGCACTGCCGCAGCGGCCACGTATATAATATCTAAACCACATTGGTGGATGACAGAGACGTACGGATATTTTTAATCCCAACAGGCTATTACGGTTCATATCATGTCTGTCAAATAAATATTATGAATCATTTCCCGTTATCTTTATGGGAGCAAGTTGACTCCATCAGTGAGATTGGGCACGGTGGCTCTTCCCTGAATATTTATCTACCTCTTATGTATATGTATGTGTACAGAGGGAGATTCATGGAGCCATTGTTGATAATAAATGCCCCCGATAAAACACACCGCCTTCTCGCCGGCCGGCCGGCGTCGGGAGGGCACCGCGGGCGGAGCCGGGGAGGGGCATGCGGGCCTCCCGCGGGCGAGGTCGGGCCGGGCCGGGCTGCGGTTCGGCTCCCGCGGCGGATCCCGGGGCCCCCGTGCTCGGTTTCGCTGTGTACAGGTTCCCCGCGTGTGCCAGGAAGCGTCCGGGGCTGGTGACTCTTCTCTTCCACTTTATCAGAGACCACAGAACGGAGAGGGCCACGTGAGGGCTGGTGGCCGAGCCAGGCGGTGGCCTCCCCTCCCGGCACCCGCCCCGCCCCCCAGAATCCCCGTTTGGCTGCCTGGCCCTTGGCTCTGGAGTCTGGTCTTGCCTGGCCCTCCCCCTGCCCAGCTGACCGCCCCACCCTGTGAGGAGCAGGGCCCTGGAGGAGCTTGCTCAAGGTGGGGTCAAGGCCTGGTGGTTGTCCCGAGGCTTCCCCTGTGAGTCTGGGGCCCCTGGTGCCGAAGCCCCCGCATAGCCCAGAGCCGGTCACTGCTCCTCTCAGCCTCAGTGGCTCCATCTGCAAAATGGGGAAATGGGCGTCTCAGTCGGCCGGGCCGGGTGGGTAGAGGGGACAGTGCCTGGCAGTGCGCGCAGACCTGACACCAGGGGCACCCAGGAAGCATCCGTGTCGTCCCCTGACTCGGAACTCCTGGAAACGCGGGCCCTGCCCAGCCTCCCCACTGCCCCCGCCTCCCGCCAGGCAGCTGGTACTCCTTCCAGGAGCATCTCTTTGGAGGGTCCTGGAGGGGACCCACCCGTTCCCCGAAATCCTGGTCCTTCTTCACCAACCGGCCCTGATCCTCTTAGGCTCACTTGAATGGCTTTGCCCAAACTGCCCTTAGCCTCCTGGAGGCCTGGAACTGGCCTCGCTCCCGCGATGGAGGCCACCTTCAGAATACCCGATTCACGCACTACCGGACCTCCTGTCGCCTGCGGGTCTCGGGGTGTGGGGCCAGCCGACCTCTGGGGCCGGGAGCTGCCCAGAGCTGCGGTGGGGGCGCTGCGGGGCTGAAGGCATTTCACAGAGGGCCGGAGCCAGCCTCCTCTCCTCTCCCATGCCCCCTGCTCCCCGCTCTGTTCCCCTCCCCTCTCCCCTCTTCTCCCATCTTGCACCTTCCCTCCATCAAGCCGAACACGCCAGAGGCCGGGTGTGGACAAGCAGCTTTCCTGTGTCCTCCAGACTGGCGAAGACAGAATGTGACCAGGGGCATCTCCATCAGGCCTCACTGGGATTAGGGGCAAACTCTTGCCTCTCCGGGCTTCCTCCTCATCTTCCAGCTTGGGTCACCTGTCACCAACGAAAGTGTCACCCCCAGAGGAGACGTACAGTCGGCGAGAGAGGGCCCTCTGGGCCGGGTGTCTGGGGACAGAGGCAGGCAACCCACCCACGAAGATAGGCGTGACTGCCCGAGCCCCTCTGCTTGCTGGGGGCCAACGACCCCGAGCCCCTGTGGGGTCCTGCGGGTCAGCCACTCGGGATCACATGAACCCTCTTTAGGGGAAGGGACCAGAAGCAGCCGAGGTAGCCCTCGCCGTCCCAGGAACTGCTGGGAGCCGTCCACCCAGACACCAGCCTCAGGGGCCCCTGCCCGGCAGACGTGGGCCTTTCAAAATATTATTCACTGAGTGATTCTGGAGAGCGTTTACAAGGCTGTGCCGAGACAGGCACATGAAATAGGCTGAAGTACCTAAAAAAGCATCCTTCAGGGATGGTTTAAAAGAATAAAAAAAAAAAAGCCCCAAACAAAAAACCCTCTTAGATCTCAGGTTGTAAATAGATGAATATTACTATAAAAACATTTTTGGCTGCAGAAGCACACGGCAGGAAGGCTGGGGGCGGTTGTTTCCACGGTTAGCTGGGCCCCGGCCACTCCCAACGGGGCAGCCTCCGGCCCGGGCGGCGTCCTGCGGGGGCCTTTCCACCACGAGCCCGGCTTCGGGGCAGAGCGAAAAACAGAAATAACAAACAGCACGGGCATTTTCCACCAAGGAGACGGGTTTGCTGAGGCCCCCCTGGCCGTGGGCAGTGGCTCTGGGGCGCCCTGTGCCCCACACCCCTGACTTCCCGGGAGGCAAGGCACCTGGGGTCAGTCTGGCATCTGCGGGCCCTGAGGCTGGATTTTAAGCGGGTCTGTGGTCTCGGACCCCGCATCCGCTCCACCGTCCCCGTGACGGCAGGAGCCCTGGAGACAGGCTGACGGCTGGGGGACCCCTCCTTGGATTTCCCTTAGGAACAGAGGGCCCTGCACCCCCTCGCCTCCTCGCCTCTCTGCCTTCCCTGGGGGTGGGAAGCCCACGTGGAAATTGGCCTGCGTGTGGCTCCCTGTCTCCAGGCCCCGCCGATTCCAGAGTTTTCCGTGGCAGGGGTGGGGCTGGGGAGGGGCTGGGAGCCCCGGGTGCCAAGCTGCCCACTGCCAGAGGTGACTTCAGATGCCTGAGCCCAACCTCACAGGCCTCCAGGACCGGCTTTCCCACAAGCGCCCAGCGAGTTCCGACCTGCCCTCCGAGCGGGCTGCCTGCTGTTCCTTCCAGGAGCCGAGCACCTCCCACCTCCCGGCCAGTGCTCACACCGGTCCTGCCGCCTGCACAGCCCTCACCCCTGCCTCGACCCAGTGAAAACCTCCCTCCTCCAAAACCCGGCTGGAGGACCAGTGGTCCCCGGAAGTGCCTGGGGCCCCTGGCTGCTTGGGGCCCGGTGTCCGCACCACCTCCTGGGTGCCCGCGGCTCTGCGCCTCGCACGAGATGCCCCTGTAGGCATGTCTCGTCTCTGGTTTGGGGCAGGGGCTCCCGGAGGGCCTAAATCATCATCTCGTAATAGTAGTAGTAGCGGTAGAATTAATAGCTGAGCTCGCCGAGCCTCCTCCCACTCGTGCCAGACTCTCCTTGTTATCTCATTTCATCTGCACGGTGACTCAGGGAGAGGGTGTGTCATCCCTACTTTGCAAATGAGGAAACCGAGGTCCAGGGAGGCCAGCGGCCTGGCCTGGCTACACGGTGGGAGAGGGGCAGAGCTGGGATCTGGCCCATGCCTGTCCACCTGGGGCCACACCTCCCTCTGAGTAAGGGCTCCGCAGATGTTTGTTGAACGACTGAATGATCCACGAGATCGCTCACTGCTCTCTCCCCCGCCCACCCACCCTCACTGTCCGGAGGCCCAGGGCCTTGGGTTGTGGATCGGCTGTCCTTAGGGGACATGGTAGGAAGGCAGCTTCACTGATGCTCACCGGGGCCAGTGGGGCCTGTGCAGGCTTTCACCTTGGCACCCTTGGTGGCCTAGAAGGTCCAAGGACAGCCCCTGGGTTGAAATCCTGACTTCCCCTCACTGCTGTGTGACATGTTGCTCTGCTACCTCTCAGCCTGTGTGTCCTCCCCAGTCGGGGGACTTGTAGTGCCCACGGCCCCTGGGTTGTTGGGTGACTCTGTCAAGCAAAGGAGCGGGCACTGTGGTCCCGGCGGGCTCCTCTTCCCCGGTCAGTTGTGTCCAGTCGGGTCCCTGCGTGAAAAGGGCATCTGGCCTCTTCCGTAGTTGGAGGGGCAAGGTCTGACGATGCCGGACAGTAGGTCAGGGTCAGAAGGGGCACTGAGGGCGTACCATGGCCACGGGCACGCCGGGGGGGGCGCCGGAGGCAGGCCCGAGAGCTGGGGATGGCACTCGGCTCGCTCCCCACACATGTGTGTCACTGCCCTTGTCTGCTCCTTGTCAGAGCCCTCCCTGTGTGCTTCCCTGCCCCCAGCCCTGGCAGGAGGAAATCAGTTTTCGAAGCTATGCCCCGGGGAAGTGAGGAAGGGTGTGATAGCAGTGGATGAGGGCCCCAGTTAAACAGGCTGGGCTGGAGGGAAGGCGGGGAGCTGCAAGGGGTGGGGGGGACGGTCGGCAGGGGGCCCAAGAGCCAGCAAAGGGAGGCGTTGTGCCGCAGGGGAAGGGACGGTGGATCAAGAAGCCAGGGGGACGGTCCAAGCCGGGGCCAAGGCTTGTGGTTTTGCCGGCTGGGGGTGGCGTAGGGGGTAGCTCTCCAAACAGGGCTTGTTCCTGCCCCCAACCCCCTCCCTTGCTCCTGCCTCAAGGGCAATGAATGAGAGGCTCCCCAGAACAGGTGACAGTGGCCCTCCCGAGACCTAGCTCCTGGCTGTCGGGGGGGGGGCGTGGGTCCTGCCACTCCCCACTTCCCAGAGGGGAAAGCAAAGCCCAGACGGGTGGCAAGGCTTACCCAGGGTCACACAGGTGGCAGCCAGGCAGTAGGACTGCCGCCCTCGTCAGGGGCCTCGGTCTCTGGGCATTAGGGCCATCCACACTCAGTCTTCACCTCCCTCTACCGTCTGCAGCCCCCTGGCCCCGGGGCCACCATGTGCAGCCGGGTGCCTTTGCTAATAAGCCTCTCCACCCCCTGGATCCGGGGTGTCCGCGGTAAAGCTGGGTGCGGCAGAGCACCAGGTTCGTGGGGGCTGGTGGGGAGGGGGAGCCCCGGCCACAGCTGCTCAGCGAGGCTCACCCCAAGCAGGTAACGCATGAACCCCAACTCCTGACGCCCAGCCGTCCCGGGCCAGCTGCTTCCTTTCGTTTTTAAACAAACAAATGAGGAATTTAAAAGTCAGGGCAGAGAAGGAGCCCCGGCCCCCAAAGTCGGCACCCAACTCACGGCGGCTCCTCCGCAGCGCGGCTGCTCCCGAGAGGCCCCGAGTCGGGCCAGCGCGCAGGGAGCTCGCCCCCTCCAGGCTGGCCGCCGGGGCGGGCGCGGGGCAGGGCGGGGGTGCCGGGCCCGCGGCTTCCCCGGGGCGTGAGTGGGGGGCGGCGGGGACGTGTCCAGAAACTGCGGGGCTCGCGGGCGGAGGCCGAGCCGGGCCCCCGCGGGCCTCAGTTTCCCCACGTGGCGGCGGGCGGGGGCGGCGCGCGGCGCACCGG
>LNAC01000337.1:1718598-1731466 GCA_002007465.1 Ailurus styani
TTTATGAACGAGCGCCGGGAAGGATATTAATTTGGTGGTGGGGCCGGCAGCCAGGCTGTCAGGCTGGGTGAAGGATCTGTGCTGAATGGAAATTAAAACAGCTGATTATGAATGAAACCCCTCGGTCAGTCGCCACTCCTGCCTGCCCCCGCCCCCCCCTCCGCCCCCGCCCCCGCAGCCTGGGGTGCAGTTTGGCCACCAGGTTGGCAGTCAGGACCCAGCACAGCCGCAGGGACGTTTGCTGAGATTGGGAGGTGGGTGCCCTCCACCCTGCCACCAGGGGTCAGGGGGAGGATCTGAGCCCCCCCAGACCCCCCTCAGCCCACTCACAAACCGGGTGCTGCAGGGAGACCGGACCAAGGTTCGTCCGTTTGTGAGATCTAGGAAGACCCCCTCTCTGATTCTGTAAGATGCAGACCTCCAAAGGCGCCAGCCAGGTCGCATGAGCCTGGTCCTCCCCGAGGCCTCCCGGGTGGGCACTCACACCCGTTTTGCAGATGAGAAAACTGGCTGGGAGAAGCTGAGGCCACAGGATGCAAAGTGGTGGATTTGGGATTTGAACCCCTGGTCCGTGGGAGCCCGTGTGTGTGGAAGAGAAAGCTAAGTTGTCCTTTCCCCCTCGGAGGCTCTGTGCCGTCATGCGCATACACGCAGACCCAGCTAGGCCCTCCCGGACGATGCCTTCTGGATCGAGAATACTCCGCTCTGTCTTTGCTCCCCGCCCCCGAGGTGGCAGGGCCCTGGCTGGGGGCCGGGGGCAGGAAGGGTCTCTGTCTCCGACGTCCTCGGAGGGTCCAGGAGTTGGCACGGGTAGGGCCCGGGCTGCAGGGTGGCGGTGCTGGAGTCGCCATGGAAAGGAGAGGTCCTGCTCTGAGCCAAGGCCCCAGGAACCCAGATGGGTCCCTCAGGGACTCAGGCTTTTCCTCCCCCAGGCTGGTGGCCTCCCAGCAGCCCAAGCCCTGGGCTTGAGTGGAGAGTCCTGGGCTCTGATGACATTTTATTTTTTCTGAGCTTGTGACCGGCTCTGAAGAGCCGTGGAGTTGAAGGGCCGATTAAGCAGCTACTTGCCCAAGCTCTTTTGTAAACACAGCCTAATCCCTCATGGGGGTGAGTGTTGGAAGGCCCGTTCACTCGTCCAGGGCCCGGCTGGCAGCCCGGGCCAGCCCTGGCGCTGCTGGGAAGGCCACACCGCCTGCCTCCTGGGCTCGCAGGGCCTTGGGCAGAGAGGGCCTCCTCCGCCAGCACCCACTGCCTCCGGGCTTGGTGGGGCTGGGCACTTGCCGTCACCCACGTGGGAGTGTCCTGGCCGCTGTCCGCTGAGCTACCTGGTGAGGGGCGGTGACGAGCCCCTGCTTCCTGCCCCTGCTCCCCAGTGCCCCCCACACCCATGGGGGAGACCTGCATTGCCACCCACCTGGGTGGTGAGCTCAGCCAGGAGGCCGGGCCTGCGAGGGAGGCCCAGAGGTCTCAGCCTGGCCAGACCCTGCTGGGCTAGCAGTGGCTC
The DNA here is from genome assembly GCA_002007465.1 of Ailurus styani. NCBI lineage: Eukaryota > Metazoa > Chordata > Mammalia > Carnivora > Ailuridae > Ailurus > Ailurus styani. The sequence continues at coordinate 1,720,103 of LNAC01000337.1, forward strand.
ACTTGCCTGGGGAGGAAGGGGCGGCCCGTAGCAGAGTGATAGGCCCACTGGCCAGCCTCTGGGTGGTCCCTCCCCCTCTCGGGGACCCGAGTGAGCTTGGAACCCTGGTGAGGGGCTTCTGGTAACATCAGAGCCCCGAGGGACCCAAAATAGAGCACATACCGGGGCCTCCCGAAATAACAGGGTCACATGACTCTGGGGAGGCCGGGCTTGGAGTCCGGCCTGCTGAGGCCATTCTGTCTAAGGCCTGGGCACTGCTGACTGTTGGGGCGTTTGTTTTGGTAAACTCCGGAGGGGGCTCTGTTTGTTGACAGGAGAAGTGTCAGGGTGAGAAAAACAGCCTTCCTGCGGCCTGACCGTGGCCGAGGCCTTGCAGCCTCCAGGCTCGCCTGGGCCCAGCGTGCAGCCCTGACCCCCTCTGCCCAGACATGGGTGGAATGAGCTGGCCCCAGGAAGGGCCCTGGGAGGGCCGGCGGCCGGGAACTAGGGTTAGGCACAGTTGAGCCAGCAGGCCTGCTCACCCAGCGGCGGCTGCCGGAGACTTCCGGCTGTGTTTCCAGCTGTGTCTGTCCTTCAGGGCCTGCGGGACCCGCGCCTCCTCCAGGTGGCCCTCTGCCTGCTTTCCCTGGCCCCCACCCCACCCTCTCTGCGTCCTCTCCTGGGAAGGGAGGAGGGGGTAGCTGTGGCACTGCGCGGGCACGGGATGGGTGATCGGGGTGGGTCCCCTGCCCGGCAGGGCTGGGTGCGCATGCCCCCGGCTCTGGCATCAGGGGAGTGGCTCCGAGGTGATTCTGGGTGGCACAGACTTGGGCTGCGTGGAGGGTGGCGAGAGTCTTCGATGCCCAGAGCCTGCGGAGCCGCCCGCGGAGGTGCACTTTCTTGGGCGGTGTGGGCTCTTTGCACTGTTGCTGTGTTTCAGGGCTGTGCTCTTGGGTGCCTGCGGGGGGGGGGGTGCGTCCCCTGGAAGAAGCAGCTCCTGGGCCCGCTCCCATGCTCTCCACCAGACACGGAGCCGGGGCTGCAGAGCTGGCCCAGGCCGGCCCTGTCATCGGGCGGAGGCTTTGTAAGCCAAGATCTGCTCCTCCTTCCCCTCGCCACGGGCTTCGAGTTTGCCAAGTTTGTCTTTTTTTGTTTTTTTGTGGCGGGCCTCGGTGACCAGGGCTTTAAGGTGTCCATTCCCGTGAGACGTGGCCATTGGCGGCGCTAGGGCTGGGGCAGGGGTCCAGGCCCTTGGGACTCGGGGTGTGTGGACTCAGAGCCTGGGGGGCTGGCGCGGCTGGTGCCCATTCAGGGGTCACCTTCGAGACCTTTGTCCGGGTGCTCATTAAGCGGCTCGATGTGAGGGGTGCTGTGGAAGGTGGGGGAGAGGGCTTGTCCCGCCCGTCCTGCCCCTCCCCTGCACGGCCCTGCCTGCAACACTTGTGTCCAGGGAGATGCGGTTCCAGCCTCCTCCCTCCCTGCCCTCCCCTCCCAGGCATCCCCTTTGTCACTTGCTCCCCACACCCGCTCTCTCGGGAGCGACCCGGCCGGCCATCCCTGGGGTGGGGGGCAGTGAGCGCGAGGAGCAGCACCTTTGCAGACGGCTGTGTTCTGTTCCTGGGCTGATGGTCCAGGCCTCTCCTTGCTGCCCGTGTACGTGTGCATGTGCATGTGTGTGCGCGCATGTGTGTGTCTGGGGGGGGCCCTGCCTGCGTCTCAGAGCCTCAGCTGTGCCTCTGTCAAATGGACGTGGGTGTTGGCTCCTGCCGGGCTCGGGGAAGGCAGCCTGTCCTGTTCCCACGGCCCGTCTCCGTCTCCGGAGGTGAGGTCTGTGGCCAAGGGCTCCCTGTTGCTCCTGCCCGGGTCAGGGCGCGGCCCAGGTCTGCAGCGCAGGACCCACCTGGACCCTGAAGCCGAGAGGATGGCCGGGCTCTCAAGTGCAAGGCACGGACGCCGAAGAGAGGGCGCCCCCAGCCTCTGTGAGTTGAGTGAGCACGGATGTGGCCCCTCGGCTGGGTTCCCTCACCCCTGCCCTGTCCACACTGTGAGGCCTCTGCTGGGCGCCCCCTCCCCCCCAGCCTGGCGCGAGGGGTTCGGAGCCTCACAGCCGTGGCCCAGCGCCTCCCAGACGGGGGACCGCACGCTGGTGTTCCAAAGCGGTCGTGGCGCTCGGCAGCCGAATGAGCGCGAAATGGGGCAGAAAGCAGCTAAATGAAATTGGCGCGGCCTGTGCAGGGGAGGGGGGGGCGTGTACACGAGCGTGCAGCGCCTGCAGGGCCTGGGTGTGTGCACGCTCACACTCCCTCTCGGACACCGCTGGCCACACCGCGCTCTGGCCCTGCCGTCGGGCCCTGCCTGGTGCTCTCTGCCCAGAGGCGTTGGTTACGCGTCCCTGTCTCTGTGTGTCCTGTTGTCCCCGAGACCTGCGTCCCAGTGTCCCCACATCCCGTGTCTCTGTGTCTCTGTGCCCCTGGGTGAGCGAGGTGGCCTCCTGGGGCCCGATTTCCTCGTCTTCAGAATCCAGACGGACCCCCGTGGTCCTTGCCCACCCCGTTTGTCTCAGCCTCTCCCGACTCGTACCAGGTTCTGCGCTGCCCCTTCAGGGGATGCTGGTGGCTCCAGTCTCTGGGCACCTGCTGTGGACACAGGACTTGATTTTCGAGACCTCATGGAGGCTTCATGGAGGCAGGCTCAGTGAGCCCTTCCGTCCTGGCCTTTGCTGAGCCTCTGGGTGGGAACTGTCGCCCGGGACCGGAGCGCTATTTCCCCGAGGCCTCTTGACCCTCAGGCAGCATGTCAGAAGCCACTGGCCTGGCAGGGCCTGGATGTGCACCCAGTCCTGGCTCCCTCGGAGCTCTGTTATGGATCTTGGGGCCGCAGGTGAGTGAGCGTTCCGTTCTGTAGGACCCAGCGGAGGGTTGAAGCTTCACTGTGTCTCTCTGTCCCCTCTTACCACTGAAGGCCCTCTGGGGAGTGGAGACCCCTGATCCTGGTCCAGGGTTGTCTTTGGTTGGGGGGGGCGGGGGGTCACCTGATGGGCTGGAAAGCCATGGGTGGGGTCAGCCGCCAGAGGCCAGCCTGAGGACCCTCATGGCCTGGGGCGCACCTCGTCCCCGCACCGGGACTGAGCCGTCTGGCAGCAGATTCCTGAGGGAACCAGGCTGCAGGTGGCTGGGCTAGAATGGCCACACCGGGTCCCCAGGGCAGGGCGGGGCCGTGTCTCTGTGATCTTCATTCCCAGCGCACACCTGAACTGTGCACACATGTCCACGGATGCGTGCACACATGCGTGTGCACACACAGATATGCGTGGGCACACACAAGCCCCCCCCCCCCCCCCCCCCCCCCAGTAGTGCAGGCGCAGGTGCACACGCCCGGTCTTCCCAGCCTATCCTAACAAAGCCTCAGCGAGCTTTTCTTTAGGACGACCCAGGCCTGCTGGCTGGGCTCCGTCCACACGGCATCTGGGGTGTAGCTGCTGGGTGCTGGCCGGGTCCTGCCCTCCCGCGGGGGTGGGTCTGAGGAGCGGGGCCTGGCGAACCCTCCCGTCAGAGCTGGTTCTGTTTCTGTCATGGGCTTTGAAGGAGAGGTGGGATTGCAACAGGTGGTGGGGGGAGGGGTCCTCCGGTGGCAGGGACAGCGGAGACAAAGGCCCCGAGGCCCGGCCTCTAGGCCCGCATGGCTGCCGCTGGGACAGGCAGCGTGGGTCCAGGCGAGGGCCTGGGGTGCAGGTCTGGTGTGGGAGGGCCCGGGGCCACGGGGAGCCATGGATGGGGTGGTGTCCGTAGTGGGAGTTAGGCCTCCAGCTGTGTGCAGTGAGGGGGCTGGAGGCGGGCAGGAGCTGGAAGGAGGAGGGGTCTCAGGTGGGCCTGGAACCCGACTTGGTAGGTGTCTCTCTGTGTGGGCTGCTGACCTTGCCCTGGCTGGGCCAGTCCGTGTGGCGACCTCTGTGGGGTGGGGTGGCGGGGTGGAGGGGGGTGGTCAGGCCGCAGGGCCGGACCGCGGATCTCTGCCATCCCTGATCACAGGGACAGGAGAGGAGTCGTTGCCCTCTCTGCCCGTGGCTTTCCTCCCTTCCCTTTCCCCCTTCCTGGCCCTCAGGCCCTTGGCCTGTGTTTGGGGGCAGATGCTGTCCAGCCTGTGCTCCCCTCCCCACGTTAACTAAGATATGCCAGGGCCTGGGGTGCTAGGGGGGCTCTAGGAAAGATGACAGAATGGTCCGGTGATCGAGAAGGGCTCAAACCCAGGTCTAGGAAGACGACCAGGTTGGGGGGGACAGGCTGTGATGGGGGCAGGGCAGGGACCTGAGGGCCATGTTGGGACTGGCCTGGGGGCTGGAAGCACAGGGCCTCAGTGCGAGGCATCAACTCGGGGTGCGAGCCCCTGCGATGTTCTCGGTTGGCTCTAGGCTCCGAGCTCCTGAGGTCGGTGACTCCAAGCTCTTCTAGCTGGGGCTGGGGATGAAAAGGGAACTCTGGGCCTGAGACCCTGCTTCTGGGGTGACCCAGAGCCTGGCCCTGGCCTCCCTGCACCTCCGTGGACCCATCGTGGCAGCAGTGGTTTCCAGCCGTGACTCAGTTTCTCTGCTGTGCTGGCACACAGGGCCGGTGGCGACGGGTCTCAGGAGAGGGAGCCTCCAGCGTGGAGGGGAGGGGAGGGGAGGGGAGTGCGAGCTGGGCCCGGGCCAGGCGGTGTGTAAATCCTCCAGCGCAGTGGATAAACCCTGTGGAGTTCAAAGCCGGCCCCGGGTGTGGCCTGCTGGCTGTAATGAGGTTACTGATTCAACAGGCTTCCTGGTGCTGTGGCCCAGAACTGAGGGAGGCTGGGAAGCCCCGGGGAGGGATCTAAGTATCCCATAATTGACCAATTTAGCTTAAGTGTCCGCACTGGCCCCGGGCAGAGGTCAGGCAGCGACAGCCCAGGTGGCCAGTGTCGCGGTGCTCCCGGGCTCCCGACGGACGAGCGTCTTGTGCGGAGCTCTCTGGAGGGGGTGCCCGCGGGGCCTGGAGCCCCCGTCTCCCCTCTGCACTGTCTGTGGCCCCGGCTCTCGGGCCGTGTCCTCAGCCACGTCCTCCTGGGGGCCCGCTGGTTTTCCCCGGTCGGAGCCGGGGTGTGTCTGGTGCGGGTTCGCGCCGGTGGGCACAGCGCGGGCTCAGTGCCAGGCCGCCGGGGCTGCAGCCGCCGTCGGAGCCGCTGGCCCTGTGCCTTGCTGTTTCCTCGTGCCTCCCACGGGGTCACTGTGCTGCCTCACGGGGACCCTGCGGATTAGGCGCCCGTGGGGGGGTGCGAGGCTGCGGTGGCCGAGCAGGAGCTTGGCCCGCGAGCTCTCCTCGCGTGCAGGCCGCCCCCCTGCCGTCCCTCGTCTCGGAGGTTTTCTGGGGGGGGGGCCGTGTCAGGGGTGTGTGGTCGTGCGTGGCTGATTCAGGCCTGGCCGTCAGTGGCAGCTGGGTACCGGCCCTGGGGAGGGCGCACCCAGTGTCCTGGCACGGGGCTGGAGGGGTGGCCCGGTCCCCGCTTTGCAGTGAACCCAGGCCTTGCGTCCGGAGGACCTGCTTTCCTCGTTGTTTGCCCTTCAGAGGCGGGGCCGGGCCCTGGGCGGCACTGGTCAGGGGCCGTCGGGGTGCCGGTGGTCGCCGCAGTGGTAGGCGTGGCCTGAGCTGCCCCCCCCGGCCCACGGGCTCTTTTGGCCCCGGTTTTGGGATGCAGGCTTCAGGTTCAGGGAGGTCGGATGAGGTGCCCGAGGTGCTGTGGCTGGTGAAGGCCCAGAAGGCTAGCCCTCGCGTCGAAGCCGAGGTGGGGGTCCTTCCCGGAGACAGCGGATGCCGACTGCGCACCCCCTGGGGCTCGGCCCTGTCCACAGCGGCTCTGGGTGCTCTCAGCAGAAGCTGTTGCTGCGTCTCCTGGGAGAGGCTCGTAGGGTGCGCTCTGGGTGGGGGAGGTCCCTTGGGCCCCCTGGTCCTGCCCTCCTTGGGGGCGGGGCAGAAGAGCCGCTTCTGTGTGGAGGTGCAGCCCCGGGGGGCGGGGGTGGCCCAGGTGTGCTCTCTGACCGGCTCGCCGCCTGCCTGGGCAGGTGCCTTCTTTCCTGGCCTCAGTTTCCTTGGGGTTCTCTGGCTGCCGGAGGTCTCTGCCCTTCCCTCCTGGTACCTTGGCCTGGTTCCCATAAGCTGGTGGCTGTCTGATTGGGGTGTCCCAGCTGGGACTCAGCTTCTCAGGAAGTGGCCCTCTGTCCTCCCTGGGTTGAGGGGGACAGGCCCTGGGATGGGGGTGAGGTGCCTGTGTGCCGGGAAGCCACGGGCTCTGCGTTGGCCAGGGTGGGGCCTGGGGCCACCCTGGCGGGGCCTGGCTCTGGGTCTGAACTGGGAGCGTTAGGGTAAAACACTCTGAGGCGAGTGGCTTATAACGGGGAAATCATGAACCTTATGACCAGGGGCTGGGCATTGTAAGTGGCAGTGGGGGCCGGCCGCCACCACCCAAGGTCAAGCCAGCCTCCTCTCTCCTTGGGCTCTGATCTCCCCTGCCTGGAACTCTCCGTGGTTTTCCATCACCCCCAGTGTGGAGGCCAGGCCCCCCTCGTGGCTCTGGAGCCCCTCCTGTCTCATCAGGCACCACTTACTGTCCTTCCTTGCCTTCTCGTGTTCACAGCTTGCTGCTGGGCGGCTGCCCCGAGTGAGGTCTGAGGGCCGGCTCTGAGTTGGAATCTGTGCGGCCCTGGGTTGGCAGATTCACTCGTCTGGCCTTCAGTTTCCTCACCTGTAAACTGCCTGGGGAGGCTTCACAGGAGAGGTGTTGTTGCAATTGGGTTTTGAGGCATGAATAGGAGTTTGTGGTGTGGGCTGTGGAGAGGAAATCAAGGTAGAGAGAATGGGTGGACCCTCCCCGGGGGATTTCTGGCCTCAGGGATATGGAGGGCAATGCCCCTGTGGATATCGGTGGGGTCTTTCCTGGAGGATTGTGGAAGAATCTGGCTGTGGGCCAGGCTACCGTGGCTCCCCCCTTGCTGGCTAGGTTCTGGGTCTGTGCTGGTGAGGAGGCATGTGAGCACTGGCGGGTGGTGGTGATGGTATGTGTAGTCAGCTGGTCTGGGAATGATTAACCCTGTGAGGAGTTTTGGGGGGCAGGGCCTGTCTGACCTGGTGGACCCCATTCTGGCTCCTGGCAGCCCCTCTGCTTGCATGCCTCCTTGCCTGATGTCTCCTCTGTTTCCCAGGCCCTGAAATGTCCTGTCTGGAGTGTGACCCATACTGGTCCCCTACCTGTTGGACTCACTCAGAGCCCTGGTTCCCGGGGTGGGTGGCCATTGCTGGGTCCCTCTCTGGGCAGAGCAGCCAGGGGGCCCTTTCTTCACCCCGACTCTGTGTCGCCGTATCCTTGGTCCATCCCCGCGGTGCCCCCCTCCCCCCACTGCGGCCCCTGCCCCTTCCCCGGTGGCAGTGAGGTGTCATTTGCCCGGGGCCTCCTGTGTGCGCCCTGGGCTGTCCCCTCCCTGCACTGAGGAAGGAACTGATGAGGCCAGAGTCCACGGGAGATGGTGGAGCCGCCCCCACCCCACCCCTGCTCCTGGACTTTCTTCCCAGGACCAAGGTCGGGAGGAGGGCGGGGAGGGGGGAGGGTAGGCACTGGGTGCTAGGCTGTGACCCCTGGGGCGGGGCGGGGACGGCTTTGGCCTTCCTGGGCCCACGTGGAGGGGCAGGGGTGGCGGGGAGGGCGGCCAGGGCCTCCCTCTTCCTTTTTCTGTCTCGGGGGCACAGGGTCAGGGCTCCAGCCCTGCTGGCTGGCCGGGCCCACCTGGCCCCAAGGCTGGGGCCCCAGGGAGCCTTCCGCGCAGAGGGCCGGCCCCTCCAGACTGTGGGCCCGGGGAGCGACGGCTCGCTTAGGGCCCCCGACTGTCCCGATGCACCCCTGCCTCGGGAACACGGCACCCCGCAGCCCGGCACTTTCTCCCTCTCTATCTCGGTTCTGGTTGGTGAAGGGGAAGGAGGGAGGTTGGAGGAGCCAGAGGTGGGGTTCGCGGCCACATGTGGCTGCTCCCCGCCAGGACCCTTGGCAGGCATGGCGCGTGGGGCACGGCTCCGTCCTCTGTGGGTCCCTGAGGCCGCGGCCGCCCCTCCTCTGCTGTGTGGGGGGGGGCCCAGGTCTTGTTTGCGGCCGAAGCTGCAGTGCCAGGTGCTGCCCTGGCCTTGCGCAAATGTTTGTTGATTGAATTAGTGCCCTGCCGATGCCTCCCTGCCCTCTGTACTTCAGAGGGACCGTGGGGGGAGCCTACCCTCGCCAAGTTGGCTGTTAAAATTACTACCCGTGTGGAGAATCACCCTCCTTCTGGGGGTCTGCTGACCTCCGAGGGAGGGGAGTCCTGTGCTGTCCAGCCTGGTGCTGATTCCTGGGAGCGGAGCAGGGACGGTCCAGATGATGGGCTAGGACCCTGCCCTGGAGGATCGATCCCCCCTGCCCTTGAGGGAGCCTGCAGCGGTGTGTGTACCTGTCCCTGGGGCCAGCCCCCCCAGCCCCCCGCTCTGCTTGCTCGAAACGCAGGGGCTGCTGCTGCTGGAGATATCCGGGCTTCCCCTTGGGCTCAGATGCCCAGATGCTTCTGGGGAAGAGCCCTCAGCCCCAAAGGGCCCCCTGTGTCAGGACCTGGTTCCTTCCTCTGCCACTAAGCACAGCTTGTAGAAACTGGGTTGGTGGGGGGTGGGGGGATCAAGGCCTGGCCAAGAGGTCCAGAACAAACATCTCGCCTGCCTGTTGTTCATCCGTCTGTCTGTTGTATTGGCTGCGTGTCAGTAGGCATCTGGCTCTGCTGGGGTGGCAGAGTTAAGTGAAGCCCAGCCCCCAACGGGGTGAGCGGGGGTGGGGTCAGAGAACAGAGATGGACCCAGGGCTGCCAACTGACAGTGGGTCACCTTGGGCCATTTTTAAAATTTTTTTGGGTCTCGGTTTTCTTACGTGTAAAGTGGGGCTCATGGCGTATCAAGGCAGGTCACGCGCGGTGAGTGTGGTGCTGAGGTTGGCTGGTCTCATGTCACCACTGCTCTCAGTCTGGGGGAGGAGATGGTGTGAGTGCAGTGGCAGGAAGGCACGCTGAAGGCACGCGGGGCCTAGGAGTATTACCAGCTTGCCCTGGGGTTTGGTGGGTTGGGCCCTCTGAATTGGGTCCTGAGGGATGCATAGGAGTTTGGGAGAAGTTAGTGTCTGTATGCTCAGACCCGAGTATAAACCTTGTTTCGTTAGGGGCCACCCCAGAGCAGAGCTCCTCGAATCCGCCTGTGTGACTGGAGCCAAGCCACTGGGGGGAGAGGGGACAGCTGGAGTCGGGGGGCCTGGAGGGGGCTCTGGGCCTTCTGCCTCCAGGAGCTTGGAGCCACTGTTGCTGTGTCAGAAGCTGGGGAGGGGGGTGGGTAACCAGGTAGATGCGGCCTCCTTGCCGGAAGAATGATGCTCCTTTTACCCAGTGCGGAGAGCCGCAGAGGGGCAGTCCTAGGCTGATCGGGGCTTCGGTGCGGGATGTCCTCAGCCCCCAGGAGAGGTCTGGCGGGCAGCGGCCGAGCGGGGCTGGCACGCAGGGCAGAGGTCAGGGCTGGGATGTGCGGTGCCGGCTGGCAGAGGAGGCAGGAAAGCCTGGCAGTGGGAGAAGGTCACCCCTCCGGCCCCACAGAGAGCAGAGGTGGAAGCCGGCCAGGGCCCCAGCCCCGTTGGAGGGCTTCGTCCAGGCTGTGCACGGGGGTGCAGTAGGAGCTGGGCTTTGGAGGCTAGACCGCCCCCCCCCACCTTCCCCTTTCATTTCTCAGCGTTGCTGTTTGTGGTGGGGCCTGCCAGCGTGGGGCTCACTGCAGAGCACCCCGAGGAGGAGGGAGGGGGTCCAGCCCTGCCGTGGGGTACGGGGGCGTGCTAGGACTTCATCGGCTCTGGCCGGGCTCCCGTGACTTGTTCCCACTGTGCCCTCTGCCCCCAGCTCTTGGATGGTCTGTGGGAAGGTGTGTTTGGCAGCTGTTGGAAGTGGTTCCTTCCACCCCTGGTCTCTTGCCGCGGTTAGGGGACCCGGCCGGGCTCTGGCGTGTCCTCCATCGCCAGGCTGGAGACCGCGTTCCCCCAACCCCTGCGCCCGGGACGCGCCTCGCTGGGCACCTGTCTGGTGCGTGTCGGGAGGGCTGGCCCCAGGCACCTGAGACACGGGAGGCCTGTCCTGGGCTCCTGCTACCTGTGCCCGGGCTGCTGGGCGGTGCGGACCACGTGCCTTGGCTGAACGGCCTGGTTGGGTCCCAGCTCGGTATCCACATCTGCAAACAGGCCTCACGATAGCTCCAGGGTGCCTGAGGATTGCAGGAAGCAGGCAACAGCCTGGGGCGTGCAGGACCTCTCTGGGCCTCCCTCGTCCGGCTGGAAGGGCGGGCAAGTGTGCAGGCGTGGCCCTCGGCCTGGGACCCCCACCATGCGGTGTTCAATGCCTGCTGACTTCTTTCTGGCTGTGGTGGGATGAGGTTGACAAAGAGAAGGGGCCACGGCATTCAGAGGGCCGCCTCGCCTCATGGCGTGAGCTGGGTCCTCCCGGCCGCCGGCGGGACTAGGGATGCCCAGCCCCGCTGACCAGGCCCAGGGTCCCAGGGCAAGGTCGTGTCTCCGGTACCTTTGCCGGCGGCGGCTCTGGGGAGCGGCGTGCCCCCCGCACGCTGCTGTCTGCTGCCCGCCGCCCAGTCCTGAGCCTTATCTGCCCATGGGCAGTGAGGTGGCCCCCGCGTTGGGCAGCGGGGCGGCGGGCGGGAGGGGGAGGGGCCGGCCCTCGAGCCCACGCTGGCCCTGGACGCAGCTGATAAGCTGCAGAGCTCCTTATCAGAGGGGCAGCCATGTCCCTCCCCCCCTCGGCCCCCGCTTCAGGCCGGCCCTGAGGCCAGGCCCCATGCTCTGGCCAGCCCTGTGGCTGAGGGGTGGGGGGCAGGCCTTGTGGGGGTGTCCTGGGACCCAGAGTGAGGAGAGGGCCTGCCCCGGCCTCCCTGCCCTGCTGACCACACCCCTTGGTGTCCCCTTCTCTCCCCTCTGCCCTGTTTTACGGAGCTAGGGGACCGTGGTCACCACTGTTGTCCGCCCGGCTGCCTGGACTCATGCTTGGTGCGTGGCAGCCCCCACCAGCCAGAACCAGGGACTGCGAACTGGGATCCGGGTGAGCGGCCTCGGTGCCTGCAGCAGGTGGGCTGCTGAAGTCTCTGATCTCGGGCTTGGCCCCGGGACCTGGAGGTCAAGGGGCCCAGGGTCTACCTCTTGTCCTCGGCTCCCAGCCACGGGGACCCCCACCTCCTGCTTTCTAGCAGGCTCTGAGGGGCTGTCGTCGGCTGGACGGTGCTGGGCATGCGGCCCACTGCCCCCGTGTTCTTCCCACCCCCGCCCCCACCCCCAGGG
>LNAC01000337.1:1738422-1765989 GCA_002007465.1 Ailurus styani
CCCACTCACCGTCAATGCATAATGCATGACCAGGGAAAGTGAAAAGTAATTAGAGTCTCGACTCACCCGCTTCATTGACTAAATCTGGGTCAGCGCCTGGCACAGATAAGCGCGAGTGGGTGCCGTGTGGCGGGACAATGGCGATGCTGCTGCACCCGCTTTGCGCGCTGTGCCCAGATGCCCCCTCCTACAGGAAGCCCTCCTAGATGCCACCCCCCCTGCCCATGGGAGGCTCTTTCCCACGCCTGAGGCCCAGTGTCTTCTGCGTCTGATGGTGTCTTTTCCCCATGTTCCCTGTAGGGACCGTGGTGGGGGCTGGCAGCAGCTTTTGGGGTGGGGTACGTGGGGGCGTGGGACAGCCCCACGTGATCTGCCAGGGACCACACAGGACCTGCCTGCAGTGCTCACTCGTTCCGAAACTCTGACCCCACTCATGCCGCCCTTTTTCGATCTCCCACGCGGCGGGCATGGTCCTTGGGATGAAGGCCCAACTCTGGCCCTGGCGCTGGTCCCTGCTGGGGAGGCCGGCCAGCTGTGTTCATCTGCTTCCTGATGCTAGAATGTTCCCAGTCTCTCCCTGCTCACAGTCTTTGCACGTGCTGTGCCTCCTGAATGCCCTTCCTCATGTGGCCCCGTGGCCCCCGTTTTCTTCTCTCTGATCTCACTTGGGTGTCACCCCCCTAAGTGCTGTGGCCTCTCCCCCCGGTCACCCTCAGCCGCCCCAGCCTGCTTCTGTCCCTCTGAGGCTCTGTTGAGGGGGCTCCTGTCTCTTCCCCTGGCTGGGGTGTGAGCTCTGGGACTCCGGGTGCCCTAGGGATGGCTGGCATCCGTACGTCTTCACCACAGTGGGTGCAGGGAGAACATGGCTGAGCCCCCACTTCTGGGGTCTGCGGCTGCCCCTGTCTGCCTCCTCCCATTGATAACCTCGCAGGGACTGTCGGGGACCCTGAGGGAGGGGGGAAGGGAAGGCGCTGCCTCTGGGGGCTGGGCCTTGCAGCCCTGCTGGGCTCTGCGTAGTGAGAGCTCTCGGGGGCCCCGGGTGCTTGGGGTTAGTGTCTGGGTAGAGGGGCAGCCGTGGGGGGCCTGGCCACGACCCTGCCACCTCCTGATTCTTCTCATCTTACTGAAGGGGACATCCGAGGTGTGAGGGCTGGTGTTCTGCCTGACTCGAGGCCACCGGCAAAGGTTTGAGAGGTATTGGGCTAGACCCGGGCTTTGGGGGAGGACCCCCGGCCTTGGGCCAGGTCTCGGGGGGGGGAACCTCTGGCTGTGGGGGGGGGACCTTGGGCCAGGGGGAAGGGCCCTGGGTGGTCACTGTGGAGGGGATAGGCAGAGGTGAGGTGAGAGCCTAGAAATCACCATGGGACACACAGCACGGGCAGCTGGGTGCAGAGCCTGGCACATAAAGGGTTACAGGTTGAGGGAAGTAATAATGTTTCTAATTTTCCGTTGTGATTTAATAAAAATGTAAATCTCGGGGGGGAGGATGACCCGGCTCACCATGGCGTTGACCGAGATTAATTGCGGACTCCCGGTGGTCAGCCTGCCTTTGTCTCCGCGGCCCTGAGCCTGGTGCCTCGGTCGGCCCGGGAGGCCAGACAGCGTGGGGCACACACCGCCTGGGCGGACGCGGAGCCGGAATGTGGGGGGCCGCCGCCGCGGGAGCGTCAGGGCCCCTGCTGAGGAGGGAGGCCCGAGAGGAGGCTCTGCTCTGACCCCGGCACCCCCGTCTCCAGAGGAGCTCGGGGGCTCGGCCAGGATGGCCTGGGGCCTGCGGTGACCATGGTCAAGTCCCGGGTATGTGGGGGCGCCGTTTGGGGTGAGCTTGGGGGCTGAGGGGCGGGGCGTGCAGGGCCCCGACACAGGAGTGAGCTCGGCCTGCGAGGGTCAGGGCAGGGCGGAGGCTGGGTCCGGCCCGAGGTGGGGGGCGGGAGTCGGGGCTGGCGGGGAGACCCAGGTGGGGCACGGCGGGGCGCTGGGGTCGCGGGGCTGTCCTGACAGCCATGGGGAGCCCCTGTGGGCCTCCGTGGGAGCAGGGGCTCTGGTGGAGGCGGAGACCCCGGCCGCTGGTGAGAACGGCCCAGAGGCCCCGAGGAGGTAGGAGCGCACAGGTGGACCTGGGCGTGGTTAGGGCCGCAGCCGAGAGGCCAGGCTGGGGTTTGGGGGGCTTGGGCTGCCCGCGAGCTTTGGGCCCTGGGGCTGGTGCTGTTGGCGGGGCAGGGGTGGAGTCTGGGGTCTGGCTGGGCGGTCAGATGGCGAGGCGGCCCGGGGCTGCGTGGGGATTGGACTGATGTCCAGGCTTGAGGGAGGAACGTGGGGCTCCGGGGTCTGTGGTCAGAGCACAGAATGTGCTCGGGGTCGTGTTTTGTCAGCCGGCCGGGGGCTGGAGGGTGAGGACGGGTGGCGGCAGGGTCACGGTGGCCCTCGCTGGTGTGGTGAGCACCGTGTCCGTGGGGGGCGTGGGGGTGCGGCAGGAGCTCAGCTGAGCGAGGGCGCCTGGTTGCGGTGGCCACACAGTGTGGCTCCAGGCCCCGCAGAGTTCAGAGGCCACGGGGACTCTTCCTCAGGTGGTCACCTCCCTTCCCGAGAGGGGGCACTCCCATGCGTGGGACCCGCACCTGCTCCCGGGGTCCTGGGGCTCCGTTGTGCCTGTCCCTCCGCTGCTGTCAGGCAGCGAAAGTCACTGGGACACCTCCCGGATGCTGGACACGGAGCGGGCCAGCCGGGCCCGGGGGGTTCCCAGTGAGAGTGGAGCTGTCCCGACTCCAGCTTTGCTGAGCGTGCGTGGCAGAGGTGGCGTCTCACCACGGAGAGAGGCTCTGGGGAGGGGCCAGTGAAGGGACCCAGTGAAGGGAGGCCCGCGTGCAGGGGCTGGGTGGTGCCTGGCCGTGGCTCGCTGCATGGCAGGGACCTGCTCTGCCCCTGAGCTCAGGGTTGGCGGCGGGGGAGAGAGGAAGAAGTCTGACCAGAGCTGCAGACCCCTGCTCCCTGCCCCAGCCGGGCCCGGAGCCACCACCCCTGACACCGGTGATAGGGGGCCTTTGTCCCCCAGCTGCCCCGGCTTTGTGCTTGGTCCCCTGTGCACTGTCAGTGGTCCTGCTTAGCCTGGCTCCGGGCAGGGGACACCTCAGCCAGGGTGCAGGGCGTGGCCGGGTTTGGTGCGTGGGGACGGAGGGCATCCCTAGGTGAGCAGTAGGGTATAGACGGGGCCTCTGGGGGCTCTGGGAGTGAGCGGGCTGTGTGTGCGTGGGCCTCACTGGTGGGCAGGGACCCGCCCGTGGGGCCAGGGGGTGCGAGTGTGCTGGCGAGGTTTGAGCTCTCTAAGGTTCTGTGGGACTGAGCAAGTCGTGCCCCTGGGGGCAAAGGCTCTGCCCCTGGCTGTGGTGACCAGAGGGCCTGGGCTAGGAGCTACGGCTGCATGCCCATGAGTCCCCGGGGCCGAGTCTGTGGGTGTCGTCTGCTGGGGAAGGCCGCTTCCTGGGGGGCTGTGCAGGGGGGCGGGCGGGCGGGCAGGTTGCCCGTGACGGAGCTGCGTGGACAGCATGCGCCATTGCGTTCTGCCTTCAGTGCTTCCCTCTCCTCCTGGCCGGGCCTGCCCTGCCGTGCGTCCTTCGCCGCGCCCTGGACCCCCGCTCAGCCCTCTGTCCGGAGCACGCGCGGGCCCGGGCTCAGGAAGAGCAGGCCCAGCAGATGGCCAGGCGGGCTCCTTGGCCCAATNGGGCGGGCTCCTCGGCCCAATGATCCCGGGAGGCGTCCTTGCCCCCCGTGCACTTTGATTGAACAACCTGTCCGGGGCGACCAGGCAGCTGGTCAGTGTCAGGCTCACCCAGCAGGAGGCGTCGAAGCCGTCCAGCACTTCTTGGGGGAGGGAGCAAGGCAGGGGAGGGAGGGGACGGGCCTCGGGGAGCCCCTGGGGACTGGTTCTGTGGAGCTTCGGCCTCGGAGCCCCTGGGCCCGTGTCCTGGCCCCCACTTACCAGCCGGGGCTCTGGGCGGCCCACTGTGCCTCAGTTCCCTCGTGGGTAAAGGAGGGTGCAGAACCGTGTGGACCACGTGTGGGGGCTGGAGGCTCCCTGGGGGCTCCCTGCAGACAGGCTCGGGCTCCCTCGTAGAGGCCTGAGCTTCCCGCCCGGCCGTGATGGCACCACGAGGGTCGTGGCCTCCGGCCCCGCTCGCCACGTACCTGTGCGGAAAACAGAAGGCACCTGCTGGGCGGGGAGCCTTGCTCTTGGCGCCCGCCGGGGGTGAGGCCGGGGCCTTGCTCCAGCCGCCCTTCCCCTCGTCCTCCTCAGGGTGGGGGTCTCCTGGCCACCCTCGGCTGCTGCGCCTTTGGACGGTTTTCTTCTTTGCTGCGAGGCGGTCGTGGGCAGGAGGTGGACCAGCCGTCCTCGCCCTGCTGCCGCTGCACGTGGGGACACTTCCCAGGGAGTGGGGGGTCCTGGGCCCCCGCTGGGAGTTGATGCGCCACCCCCCGTCGGCTCTGCATCCTCGTCCGGGCCTCCGCGGGTGTCGGCACTGCTGGCTGCACGCAGTGGCTCGGCGACAGGGCGAGGGCGCACTTTGTCCAAGGCCAGGCGTCACGTGCCTCTCTCACCTGGCCGTGCTCCTGCTCCTTGGCAAGGGTGGGCAGAGCGTCTCCTCTCCTGCCTCAGGGTCCCCTCCCGGGATCCAGGAGCACCCCACTCAGCCTTCCAGAGGTGTCTTTGCAGCCGCGATGTGTACCTGCCCGCGTGCGAGGTGGTCCTGGCATTGGGGGCTGGGCGCCCAGACGTTGTGCTTAGGAAGTGGAGTGCTGGGGACAGGGCCGGTCCTTCTGGAGATTGGATCCGAGCTGGAGGACCTGCCACGGCAGGACTGGGGCCCGGGGTCATGGCTGGTGACCTCGGGCCACAGCGCCCTTCTGCCAGGACTCACCCACCGAGGCCCCCGACCAGCAGCAGTGCTCACGACGGGCCCGGAACAGGACACAGGGGAGGCAGAAGCCCGTGGCCTTGGGGACACGTGGGGCGCTGGCTGTGGGGCAGGCGGGTGTCCAGCGCCCACCCTGTGGGCTCTGCTCCTCCAGCCTGCCCTGACTGTGTCACCCCAAACTCGGTGTCGTCCTGGCTTGGGGAGCCCCTGCAGAGGGCAGGGATCCGACACCTCGGGAAATGTGATCCCCTCCCCGGCCTGTGAATATTTCATGAACGGATTAAAAATTGAAGCTGAACTGTCCACGGCTTGGGGAGGGCGGGGGAGGGGCGCCGCTTCCGTGTCAGGCCTGTTGGAGTGTTTTTCCTGATGACAGAGCCACGTCAATTAGGAAGGGCATTGCGGTTTACAATGGCATTCTGTGGCCTTCTTTGATTAAGGCCAAGACGTAATCGGCCGTCGGCTGCTGCGAGTGAATTCTGACCCTCAGGATGAGAGGTGATCGGGGCACAGAGGGGTTTGTCGGAGTGGGTGTGCGGGGGCCGCCTGGGGGCTGCGGCCGGGCCTGGGGCGCGTGCAGGCATGGGTGTTGCTGCGGGCGTTCCGGTCTGTGCGTCCGTGTAGGGCTGGGGCGGGGGGGGCGGTCTCTGTGCGTGTGTGCTTGTGGGTGCACGTGTGCGGGGCTGGGCGGGGCCGGGGTGGCTGAGCTCTGGCTGCCTGCTCCTCAGGAGCCCCGAGGTCACGCGGGCAGCGTGGGGCTCGCGAGGGTCCCGGAGCGGTGTGTGACGGCTAGGCTGGTCTTGGGCGCAGCACGGGGACAGTGTCCTGGGGCTGAGGGAGAGCGGGCCCTGTCCCGGGTGGCCGGTAAGACGAGACGGGCAGGCCGGCTGACACGGGGCCTCCGGGGCTCTCGGAAGGGCAGCGCCGCGGCAGGTGGGCGTGTTGGAACCCCCCGCGGGCGCACCGGGTCAGGAGAACCGCGCGGCGGTGGCATCCCGCGAGGCCCGGTGGCTGCTCGCCAGGGCCCTCCGGGGTCTGAGAGGCCGCATCTGGGCCCCTGGGCGCCTCTCAGGCTCCAGGGAGGAGGGCGTAGGGGCCCCGCCCCAGGCCCCCAGGCAGGCAGTGCGGGGCCTGGGGGTGCTGCCCTGCCCCTCCCCGCTCACCTGCCCAGCAGCGGGCAGAAGTGGCCACTCGCCAGGCGGCAGACCGCCCCAGGCCCGGTGTCTGGACCCGCCGGCCTCCCGCCACTCTCCTGCCGGGCCTCGCTCGTTTCCCGTCGGTGGATCGGAGCTGATGCCCGCTGCTGACGGCGGCCGCAGCAGCTCCTCCCCTGGGCGGGCTGGCTGGACTCGGGCGTCCCTTCCGCCGGGCGCGGGGACCGCGGGTGGGCCGGGGGGCCGGCGTGCGGCGCCAGCACGGGGAGCGGCTCCACGCTCCGTGCTCGCTGCCCCGTGCCCATCCCGTGGGGTGCGGAGAGGGGTCCCCTTGCTGTCAGCTGCGAGGGCAGGGGTGCCCCCCTCCCTCCGGGGACGCTGAGGTGAGGCCTCAGCTGGCCTCTTAGGTGGGGGGAGGTGGGAGCTGAGTCACCCCAAGTGTTGGGGCCCCTTTGCTCTGTCTCCCCACGCGTGCGACCCCGAGTCTGCCGTCTGCCTCTCCCGTGCTTTCGTCTCTCCCTGGGGGCTCAGCTGCGCTCGCCGTGGGGGCGTCACCAGACCGCACACCTGGCTGGGTCCTGCGGTCAGGGGGCCGAGTGTAGTGCTCCCGGCCGTGTTGTGCGCGGGGCGGGGGTTCCTGGGGGCCGGGGACCCATGGAACGGGCCCTGCTGGGGAGGGGGCGTGCTCGCTTTCTTAAAGAAGTAGAGGCCTCTGGAGGGTGTTCTCCCATTTCCCCCGAAGGTGGCGTTTCTGGCGGCCCTTGGCTGTGGGGGCCCTGGGAGCCCTGGGGCCCGGGCTGTGTGCTCACACACCTGTCCGTGTGCGTGTACATGTGTCCGCACGCAGATGTGCTCACACCCGTGCACACTGGGCTCCTTCCTCGAGGCCCAGCCACAGGCATTGCTGCCTTTAAGCAGACCTTCCCTGGGTTTTGAGAGTCCTGGCTTGGCCCAGTGATTCACTGTCCGTTTCTGGGGGTCTGTGTATCCCCGGCACGCACCGAGCCCTCCTGTCCTCCTGAAGGTGGTGCGTGGGCCTCCCCTCCCCCGGGGCCGCAGGTGGTCTGCCCCTTCCTTGTCCGTCTCTGGGCAGCAGGCTCGAGTCACCCTCTGTGTGGTGATGCCCCCTGGGAAGGGAAGGGGTGCCTTTGGCACGTGATTCATTTATAGGGGTGGGGGTACCTTTTGGGAAGTCGTGCCACCTGTGATCTGAGATTCCTGACCTCTGTGAGTTGGGGTGACGTTGGCAAGACCCGGGACAGCTCCAAACATATCCTCAGGCCGCACTGGGGGCAAGCGCAGGGGCCTTGTCTGCGTTCGGGGGAGCGTGCCCGAGGTGCCAGTTCGGAGGGGGCCGGGGTGCTCCCCGGGCCTCGGGAGGAAGCGGGCCAGGACTCACACCATGCGTGCTCTCGTCTCCGTAAAATGCGTGCCCCGCACCCCTACCCGGGCAGGCAGAGGCACATGCACCCAGCATTCCCGCTTCGATTGGCGGAGCGGATGGGGCACAGGGGCGAGGGGTCTGGGCCCTGAGAGCGAGCCAAGCTGCGCTGGGTGGGTGGTGTCCGCCCGGGAGGACGGGACGGGAGGACGCTGGTGCCGTGTGGGGCTGGCCTGGGTCCGCCGCCTCCCCCTGCGCCTCCCCGGGGGCTCTAGCACGGGGAGCTGAGTACCGGCGCTGTGTCTGTTTTTGTTGAAACATGTGCAGAATTTCGCAGGGCCTGCTGCCTTGGTTAGTCTGCGTCATCTCCCCGGGAGCAGCCTGGCGCGGAAGGCCGGCAGGGTCTGTGGAGTGTGGGGCGAATGCACCGACCCCGTTACCCGTGAACTGTAGCCTTGAGCGGGCCAGCCGCCCTTCAGGCCCAGCGCAGGACTCTGTGAAGCCCCGGCCCTGGGCGCACCCCAGACCGACCAGATCGGCAGCCCTGGGGGCGGTGCCTGGGCCCTGGGGCTTCTTCATGGCTCCCCGGCAATCCCCACCTGTGACCGGGTGGNTGGGTGGAGGCCCACAGGGGCCCTCCCTCCGGCTCCGTGCGTGCGCTCGGCTTCACGTGCGTTGGGCATCGCGTAAGGTTTAAGTCTTCAGGAGCTCTGTTGCTGTAAGTCTCAGCTCAGGGTCAGACCTGCGTCCCGTGCTGCAGGCCCTCGTGTTCCGCAGGCGACGGTTCCTGAGCCCCCCGTCAGTGGCAGCGCTCTGTAGACCTGTGCACACTGCCTTTCCCTGCCGGCTCCCACGGGCCTCCTGGGCCTTGGACGGCCTCGGGGCCACAGGCAGTCTCACTGGGCAGTTTGGGAGCCTGCCCCAGAGTTCGGGGCGGTTGGACCAGAGGGACCCCCAGACACTGGCTCCCCTGCTCGCGGGAGGCTGCACCAGCGGGGTCTCACTTGTGGAAAGGCCCAGGACACCTAATTCCACGGAGAACGTGCCTTCCTCTCTCATCTGCCCAAGTCGGCCCTTGAGGTCTGGATGGGGCTGGGGCTGGGCATCCGTGAGCCCTTCTCTGTGTCCTGGGCTGCTTGTGTCTCTTTGCTCCCCCCAGGGTCCGACCTTGCGTGGAACAGGTGCGGGCCCACACCCTGGGATCTGTGGGCTTCCTGGGTCAGTGTGAGCAGCGCTGGGTGGGCCGGCTGGTCTGAGCTCCCCAGCAGGGCCCGGCGGCCAGTCCACTGTGGAGGGGACAGGAGCCCTTGTCCTGCGGGTCCCGGCAGGCCGACACTATTAGCGGCCCAGCCCGAGCCTCAGTGGGGTCCCGGCGGCGGAGGCGGCAGGCGGCACTCCCGGCCCCGCCCCTCCCGGCCTCCGCCTCCTGGTTTGCCCGCAGGAGGGTCGGTTCCCCGCTTCTCCGTTTCTCACTGGGGCTTCAAGGCTCAGGTGGGGCAGGGAAAGAGAGGCACAGGGGCGATCGAGGGGGGCCGTGGAGCCCAAAAGGAGAGCGAAGATAGCACATGTCTGGCCAGGGCCCCGGGGGGGCTGCTGAGGCTGGGGGAGGTGCCCGGCCTCTGCTCCCTGTGGTCTCCTGCTGGACGGCCGCCAGGTACTGGGGACCCCGCAGAGGACAGGCAGGGACCCAGCCGTCACACGGCCTGCGGTGCTGCTGGGGACTTTCTCCCGGTCCCTGGGCTCTGCCCGCCCCGGGGTCTGCGTGTTCTGGAAAGCTCTGTGGCACCCTGGTCCCAGGGGGGGAGGTTTTGAGGTTGGCCTGCCCTCTGGCGTCAGACAAGCCCTGGGTGGGGGAGGCCTGACCGTGGCTGGGTTTAGGGGCAGCCACCTGCCCTCTGGAATGGCTGCTGGGCCTCCCTATGGTCCCCAGAGAGGCAGGGCTGGGCCGCCCGCCGGGAGCTGGTGGGGAGGGCACGAACCCTGCTGGGCTTGGTTGCTTCCCTCCTGCCCAGGGGGGCTGGGGCAGGCGGGGGGCCTTCTTGGGAACCCCCTCTGAGCCTGGCTTTCCTCCATGGCGAAACGGGGAGAAAAAGTCCTACCTGGGGTTTTTGTAAAGTGGCAAAGAACTGTCTAGCTCATACCTGGAACGCAAGTAGGACATGGGAGTCGGGCCAGGCTCATGAGGAAGATTCCTGATGGATGGCCAGGGGCTGAGGGGCCCCACTGTGCGCTCCGACTGTGTACAGACCCCGCACGTGAGAGCCGCTGGGCCAGACCAGCCCCTATCCAGGGAAGGCTCGGGGACAGTGCCTCACGCAAGGGCACACGTCCCCCTCTCCCTCTCCCCCCCGTGAAGGGCCCAAGAGCTCTGGGTGCCAGGCACGTGGTGGTGACGGTCGTGGTTAGTGGCTCGGATGGGACCCCCTTGAGCCGTGGACTGCGAATGGTGGACTCTCTCATCACGGTCCTTCTGGAAGAAGGTGGCAGGTTTGTCCTGTAGTTGGGAAAGAGCGGCTGTGTCAGGGGGTATGGCCACCCCGCCCCAGCCTCACCCTGCCCCGCAGACAGCTCAGCTCCCCCCCTGTGACAGAGGGCGTCTCCCTGGGGCCCCACTGGCCTGCCTCCTCCCAGACCAGCACCCAGCAGGCCCTGCAGGCGCCCCCGGGAAGCCTCGGGCCCTGCACAGGGCTGGGGAGCCGGGGAGACACAGCGAAAACAAAACAAGACTCCACCCCAGCCCCCAACCCCCAGCCCACACCCTGCGTCTCCTTATCTGTCCCACAGCCTGTTGCAATGGCTTGCTTGGTGCGGTGGAGAAATGCGATGGAACAGATAGTCGCTGGGCGAGGAGTGTCTGGGCCCGTCCGACGGGTTTGGTTCCTGCCTCAGGTGGAGCGGAGAACCTGGCCGGAGGTCACTGCCTCGGAGCAGGCGGCCGGCTCCTGCCTGCTCAGCCGGGCTCCTGGCGCGTCCTGGGAAAGGGGGCTCTGCCCCGAGCTGGGTCCGGCTGCTGTAGCGGGCATGTCCGCTGCTTCCCTGGAGGGTGGGGGGTGGAGGGTCAGAGAGCTCTGCCCGTCGGCTAGGGCTGTTCTCAGTGAGCGCAGGCGGGGGGACGGCCGCGTCAGTGGAGGGTGGCAGCTTCTGAGGCCCCATGACTGTCCCTCCCCCCAAGCTGTGGCCCCGGCGTACAGGGGGCTGGCAGGACATCATCAAGAGCAGATTTCGGTAGAAAATGCCCTATCCAACCTGAAGTCAGATTTCTGTGAGCCAGAACCTTCTGGAACGCAGACATGGCCAGAAGTAGGCAGAAAGGGCTTTCATCAGCTCAGAGCCTATGTTCTTAGAAACTTGTATACAAATCATGGTTTCTTCATAAGTTTATCAGTTTTGCCCTGGTGATCTTTGACCTGTCTTATCATAGGACAAGATCTTGGGGACAGTTTGCAGCAAACCTGAGTTCAGGGAGAAGTGACAGGCAAGGAGGAGGCAGAAAATACCAACTGTGACCTGGGCCACCCAGTGGAAAGCTGGGGACACCTCAGCTACCCACGGTGCCCCAGGGAACATGGGGACGTGGCAGGGAAACCGATCGTGGGTGGCCCCAGGACCTTTTTGACACTCTGGGGCATGGTTGGAGCGAGGTGTGATGTGCCTGTGTGTTTTCATGGACAGACCCTGGTTATCATCTCTTTCACAGTGGTCCCTGCGGGAGGCCCTGCGTCACTGCTGTGAGGGCGGCCCCCAGTGGACTGGCCCTGGCCCTGGCCCCGGCCCCCGGCCCAGTGTGAGTTCCCTGGTCAGAGCTGAGACTCAGGCCCTGCCCAGGCCAGCCTGGGTGTCCTTGCCTTGTGAGGGTCCTGGGCCTGACGAACCATGAGGTGGGCAGGAGGCCAGTCAGACTGCAGTGGCCGCATTCAGGCGGGAGGTTGGTAAGGGTGTGGGGTCTAGTTGGGGTGAGGGGCGGGACCTGGGCTGTTGCAGTCCTGGGAAAAGGCCTCCGTTAACCTGGCCTGGGGTGGAGCTTTCGGGAAGGCTTCCTGGAAGAAGCGACAGTCTGCATGCAGGTCGAGCCAAGGGAACAGCATATCCAAAGGCCCAAAGGTGAGAGGCAATTCTGGGTTTGCGTGGGGAGGTCAAGAGCTGAGGCCCTGTCCGAGGTCTGGAGAACGGTGGGAGCCTTGGGAACCGGAAGGTCCAGTACCCCAGAGTTCTCCAGGAATCCAGGGATCTGGCTTTCCAGGCTTCGCTTTGGGCGTGGCTCCCGCAGAGCCGGCAGCAGGTGCTGCCTCAGCCGTCCCCCACCCTCCTCCCGCCCGGGTTGGGTTGTCAGCAGGACCCGCAGGGCGCTCCACTCTGCCAGGGACAGGCCGTTCCTGGGGCGGGCCTGGGCCAAGGCTGGGGTCTCTGGGAGATGGCAGCGGCCGCCTCGGGGGTGTTGGCAGGTCTGAACGTGGCCTGTGTGTGAAAGCATGCTGCACAGACGGGCGGAGGGCCAAGAGCCCTGCGGTTGGCCATGGTGAGCTCAGGGAAGGGGTGGGGGTCCCAGGACGGAAGGAAGGAAGAGGTGCAGAGGACACCCTCGCGGGCCCCGCCACCTCCTTGCCTCCGCAATGGCAGAGGGGCCCATTCAGTCATTCAGGGAGCACTGATGGAGCATCATTCAGGGAGCACAGATGGAGCACTCCTGGGTGCAAGAGAAGCTTGGGGTGAGGCCTGGGAGGAGATGGGGTCTGCAGCCAGAGATTGGGGGGCTGGGCGGAGGCCGGGTGAGGCCTGGGGTGCAGAAATGGCCTTGGAGAGCTGTTCTTGGCTGGGGTGAGAGCAAGGGGGGTGAGTATACCCTTTGGGTTGGGCTCTGGGGGTCCCTGCTCCATCCGAGGGTGCCTTAGGGCCAGTTTTGAAAGCCACTGATGTCACTCTGCAGCTGGGGAGACTGAGGCCAGCAGTGGACACCCAAGGGCGTGCAGAGCCTGGTAAGGGCGTGCAGGGCTCGGTGGCTTTGAAAGGGCTGCCCGGGGCCTCTTCTGTTTTGGAGCGTGCTCTGACATAATGATCCGGCGGTAATGAGCTCATTAGTTGCTGTGGTGGCCCCCCTGCCCTGTCCCCCAACTGGGCACTTTACTTTCCTGCCTTCACTTCCCCCTCCTCCTGCCTCTCTGCTCTCTCCAGTGCTCCTGGACGGCTGTCCGCCCTCCTCCCAGCCCCAGCCCCTCCTCTCAGGACACTGAGTGTGGCTCTGGGCTGCGGAGAGTGGGACCCCGGGGCAGGTGGCTAACGAGCCTCTTCCCATCAGCGGGCCTGGACTGATTTTTCCTGGATTGACGAAGACCCCTTACTCACTTGCTAATAACACGGTCAGAAACCTGGTAGTCCTTCGTGGCCCGAATCCCAGGAGAGGGCAGGGTCTGTGTGGCCCTGGGGTCTAGAACAAGCTAGGGTTGAGCCCTGGTGGGGGCAGGCGGCAGGCTGTACCCCCACTCCCCCTGGGGTTTGGAAGGCCCCGTGACCGCCTTCGAGCCCCGGCCCCAGCCCCAGGATGCCCCCCCGTTTCCCTCTTGGGCAGGACAGCCTGGAAGGGGCTCTGGGCGGGCCTGGCCTGGGAGGGGAAGGGGCTCACACCGCTGAGGCTCCTCGTCACCGCACCGAAGGGCAGGGGAAGGTCCTGGCGCCGCTGGGGTCCCGGGGCTGGCAAGGGGGCAGGGAGCCAGGCAGGGCGGCGGAGCAGTGACGTCGTGGCCGGGCTAGTTTCCTCTCGGAGGTGGGCTGTCCCTACGGCCCTGCGTTCTCTGTGTCTTGCCCGGGGATGTCCCAGGGTCCCTGGGCTGGGCTGGGAGCTGTGGGCCGCCTGACCCGGCCGTGGGGCGCAGGGACGGCGCCGGTCTGCCGCCTGTGCTGTGACACGCGGCACATTCGCTTGTCGCCAGGGGTGGGGGCAGAGCAGGAAGCAGCTGTTCCTTCCCGCTCCCACCCCTGCCGATCACGGGATGGTGCCCCGTGGCCCCGCACCAGCCCCGGGGTCGAGGGGGGCGCCTCGAAGGACTGGCGCGGAGACGGCCTGGGCCCAGGGCCTCTCGAGATGCTGTCGCCGCAGCCGCTCACGGCGGCGCTCGGTCTGCCGAACGTTCTGGAGCCACGGGCCTTGGGCAGGGAAGGAGGTGCTTTGGCCCCCGGGGCTGCCCTGTGTGGGGCCAGGCCTGGTGTCCGGGGTCGCTGAGAGAGGTAGTGCTGGCCCGAATCTGCTGGGCGGATGGCCCCATCCGGGCCCTGCGAGTGGGGCTGCCCCCAGCAGGGCCGTGCAGGGCCCCCCGGGACTGCTGTCTGTGCCCCGGGGAGGCTGTGGGGCGGGGGTCCTTCCCCAGTGGCTGTCAGAGCCCCAGCGGAGCCCTGTCTTCCTGGTCTGGGGTCCAGGAGCCCCCTCTGGGCGGCATGGTTTCTGGGGTGCCTCCTGCCAGAGGAGCCCCACGCTGGGCCTGGCTCGGGCGCACAGCTCGCTTTGGGAAGCTCCTCCTCTCCCTGGCCCTGCTCGGGTCTTATCTGATGCGAGAGAGTGGGCCTTCTGGTGTCACACTTGACTTCCCCACGTGCCCTGCCATCTGACTCATCAAATTAACGGAGTGACCATTTTGCTGATTTGTTTATCAGCTAATGATTCCTGGAACTTTCTCTGGGTCAGGCACCTGGTCCCAGAGCTAGAGGGGAACTTGGAGATCCTGTTTAATGTTCTCATTTCACAGATGGGGAAACTGAGGCCTCGCTGTAGGCGGGTGGCTGCTGTTCCTGTCCCCTTCCGGACGCTGCCCTGGGTCCCATGACCAGCTCGAGCTGAGGGCCTACTGCGTGCAGGGGCCCCTTTGAGGACCTGCCCCACTGTCCTGTGCGTCCATCCTGTCCTCGTCTCCCTGCCCCGCCCAGCCCCCGTCCATCCGAGGGGGGGTGGATGCGGGTGACCCCTAGGCCGGAGGGCATGGAGATGTTGGGGTTCCCGGGGACGCGACGCCCCCAGCCCAGTTCCTCAGAGGCTCTGCGCCCTCGGTGGTGGTGCTGTCGTTCATTGGCAACGAGCTTTTTCGTTCTGTAGTGTGTGTTTCCTGACTGCCAGGCAGGCTCCTAATGGCTCTGATTAAAATCAGAGGGACTCTGCACGTTCCTTGTTTGGAAGCGACCTGAGGCCTGTGGCTCTCAGGGCTCCCCTCCATCTGCCTAAGTGACCAGGTGGTGAGGGGACCGTTCTGAAACAAGCACTTAGCGCCTGGGGGCCTCGGGTGTCCTCCCGGTCTGACCGGGGTCAGGGACTCCCCTGCCGGTCTACAGCAGGGTCTGTCCCCTGCAGCGAGCACCCTCCGGGAGCTGCCGGCTTGCTGGCTGGAGGCTCAGCTCCTCTGGGGCCAGCCCTGCAGTGTGGCCATTGAGCTTGCGCCACCCCCGCTGGTGGGAGGAGCTCCGGCTGTGGCCCTCTCCTGGCCTGAGCTCGCCCCCTGCCTTGCACCGCCTCTCCTGGCCTTTGTCCCACTTCCCCTGGTGGTTGGGTTGGGAGGGGACAGGGCTCCGAAGGGTAAGCCGTGCTTGTCTGAGCTGTGGTGCCGCCGCTGCCTTCAGTGGGTCCCCATCCCTCCTGGGCAACCCTGCATCCCTCAGCCCCTGCCCAGCCTGGAGCCCCCCGCGCAGGTGCAGGTGTGCCCCCAGCCCAGACCGCCCCCACGTGGGGCTCTCGCTCCTCACCTGTCTCGGGCAGAGGTCTCCGCCTGGGCTGGGGACCTCTCCTGGACCCCTTGCCCAAGTCGGGGCCCCCATCGGATGCTCCTGCAGCCCCCAGCATTTCTTCTTGTGCCTCAAGCTCCGTGATTTGGGTGCTTTGTCCCCACCTGACTGTGAGCCTGGAGAGGGCAGGAGCTGAGCTGGCCTTGTGGCCACTGCGCACCCGGCAGCCTCCATGGGGCACACCAAGTGAACGCATGATATGGTCCGAGGTGGCAGAGCTGCCTTCCGGAGCCTCCCGAGCATCTACCCTGAGCCAGGTGCTGGGCTGGGCACGGGCGCACCCGCAGCCCAAGCCAGGTGCTGGGCTGGACGTGGGTGCACCTGTAGCCAGTTCCTCTGAGCAGGGAGACCAGAGGCCCCACTGGACGGAGATGCAGGCTCTGCTCTGGGGCCGAGCCCACCACCGCTTCCCGTGCGCCCCTCATCGGCTGTGCCCGAGCGGGGCTGGTGGGGCTCACCTCGCTTCCCCGCACCCCTGAGCCCTCGCCCTGCCTCCCTCCCGCGCCGGTCTCTTCCTGCTGGAGCTCTGCTGGTGAGGCTGGCGCCCTTCCCCTGTTGGGGGTGCTGGGTGCTCATTTCTGCAGCTCTCTGTCGGGGGACAGAGACCCTCGCGGGGGGGGTCACCGTGTCCGGCGATGGATGTAACCCACGTGACGGCTGCGGGCCCGTGGGCAGCGGGACCTCACTGCACTCTGTCCCTACACATCCAGCCAGGGCAGGCCTGCTTCCGAGGCGTCCCCTCCCCGGCAGAGCCGATGGGCTGTGCTCCCACCCCTTCTCTGCCAGGAGGGAAGGGGAGGAAGGCGCCCATTTAGAGGATCAACTAATTTCACACCTCACTGGTTTCCCATCTGAGCACCCATCCCTGGTGGGCCTGGGGTGGACCCGCGTGCAGGCTCTCGCCCCTCACCCCTGCAGGGGCTCCTGTGTCTGCTGGTGCTTTGCTGCTGTCTGGCTTCTGGGACTCGGGGGCAGCATTTCTGGGAGGGCCCCAGGTGGTGCTCATGGCCAGAGGGCTGCGGGATGTGGTGGCGTGGACGCCCCGTCCTCCGTGTTCATCTGTGCTCGGCTGATAGGACGGTGCGGCTGCCCGTCCCCCGCAGCACGGTCGGCGCTGCCCTTTCTGACGCACGGAGCACCCCCATATCCAGGGCAGTGCCTGCTCTCCGGCGCCGATGGCTGGGGGCGGGGGGATGGCTTTCAGGCCCGTGCGGCCCTGTGACCTGTGAGTGGGCCTTGGGTCGCCTACTTTGTCCTCTGGCCTTGCTTTAGTGGTGCGGGGAAAAGCCTTCCTTAAGAACTTTCCAGCTAGAAGACCCCAGCTCATCCTGAGAGAGGGTGGTTTTCTCCTCTCGCCTTGCACCTCCTCCCGCCTGCTCTCCTAGACTCTGCACGGTGGTGATGGGACTGATCTTGTTTTCCCTCTAAATCTGCAGTGGAATGAAGACATCTCATTGAGCTGAGCTTCCGAGCTCCACGGCGTCTTGTTCATGAAATCCAGGTGTTCACGGACGGGGTGCAGAAGCCCTGGGTGGGCGGGGCAGAAGGCTGAGTGAGCGTCCGACTTGGGGGCACCAGGAGCCTTGGCTGGTCTGCTAAGAGGCTCCAGGAAAGGCCTGGGCTCGGTGGCTTTGTTGACAGTGATGACAGCAGCCCCTTTTGGGCCCCAACATTTTACAGCTTGGAAGCCGAGGCGCGTCTGACCTTGGCCTCCTTCGGACCCTCTGGGTGGCTTCCTGTTGGAGGTGACCTGGGCTGGGGTCTGCCAGGCAGGGGCGGGGACGTGGTGGCCATAGGGCGCCCTGGGAGTTGGGGTAAGGCCATCTGTGGGGCTGTGCTTTGCTCACTTCTGCCCGTGGTGACCTTGGGGCTGTCTGGGAGCCCGCTGGGGTCTCCCCTGGTGCTGGCCGGTCAGGGGAGAGGAGCTGGGCGTGTGCGCTGCGAGGGCCCAAGGCGGGGCTGGCCTCTGGGCCCTGGCTGGTGGTCCTGGTCCTGGTCTTCTGAACACTGTAGATGAGGGTGCCCATCCCTCGCCCGTCACAGCGGAGACAGGCTGGAGAAGGCTGTGCCCCGTCCCCGTCCCCCTGTGTGTGAGCGCCGTGCAGGTTCGGGTGGGGAGCGTATCCGGGGTCAGGCTGCGGGCTACCCACCAGGCCTCGGGAGAGCATCTGCGTCTGCTGCCTCGTGGGGTCCTCTCGGGAGCCCCCTCTAAGAGTGAAGAGCTGGAGACTCAGGGCCACACCCTGGCAGCCCGCCAGTCCTTGGCCAAAGCCCCTCTGTGCGTCTGCTGCTTCCTTTGGGGGGCGTTGGGGCCTGGGTGGGTGAGCCAGGGAGGCATTTGGGTCCTGGGCCCCGGAGCGTGGGCTGACCCTGCCTGTGTGGACAGAATTTGGCAGGTACACCTGCTCCTAAGAGAAGCAGCTGCCCCACGTGTTCCCGCAGGAGACCTAACTGTCCTTGGCTTATCTGTGGCTTTGCACGCTCCAGCCTCCGTGTGGACAGTGGGCTCTGGTGCAGTGTGCGGCTGGGCCCCCAGCCTTAGCCATTGCTGGCTGGGCGAGGCGGGGTGCCAGGCCCAGCGGCTTGGGCTGTGCGTGGACTGGGTCCTCACCGTCCCTCAGTGGGACAGTTGGACCAGTGTTCGTGTGTCCTTGGTGGTTACAAACCCTGGCCGGGGGTGGCTTCAAGGGGCCAGGCCGACTCAAGGAGGGGCACTTGGCGTGCTCCGTAGACGGAAGGGAAGATGCATCAAGCAGAAAGCACCCCCACCCCCCATCGTCCTGCCCAGCTGAGGCCCTGTTTGGGAGAAAGGTCCCGTGGGGGGTGGGGGGCTGGGCCCGCCACGGAGGTGCATACAGATGCCCAACAATGCAGCTGGGGCCTCTGTGAGTTGGAGGCTCAGGCGAGTGACTTCCAGGAGCATTGTCTGTCTTGGCTGGAGCCTTAAGACCATAGGGGTTTCTGTCTGGAGTCTGCTTGCACCCCTTCCTTTCTGGAGGGCTCGGGGTTGACACCTCAGCCTCTCAGCCCAGCTCCCGGGAGCTTCGGCAGCAGCCTTGGGAGAGGTGCCTTGCCAGTCCCGGAGGGGACACTGAGGCTCGGAGATGCCAGGGTGCCAGCGGAGGGGCCATCTGTGGTCCCGGGGGGCGGGGTGTCTCCCCTGTCGGCGCCGCCTGGGTGGTCTGCGACATGTGGGGAGGGGGGAGCGGCTGCCCCTCCCTGGGCCACGGGCCTTGGCATGGGCTCAGGAATCCCACATTATCTCAGGCCGCGTCCAACTTGCTCAGCAGGGTGCGGGGCTGCTCCCCTCCTGCACCGGCCACATCTGGAACCCATTATCTCGGGGTGTCGGCGGCAGAGTAGCCGGCTGCGGCGGGCTCCCGGGCTCCAGCCGCGGCTGCCCCCCGCCCCGGCCCCCTCGGACAGGGGAGGCCAGGAGAGGCCGGCCTGGGGCCAGCATGGCTGTGGGAGGCTGGGGAGAAGTGCGGGCCTCCCCTCGAGGAGCCGGGTGGGGCCGGGGAATGTTTCTGGCTGGCCTGGTCTTCCAGCTTCCAGAAGCAGCACCTGGAAGTTCAGTGTCGGGGTCTGAAAGGCCGGAGGGACTGTTCCCAGTGTGTGGGGAACTGAGGGCCGGAGAGGCGGGTCCCTTGCCTGAGGCCGTGCAGTGTCCGGGGACCCACGACCGACCACTGCCTCCTAGATGCGGGCTCCTGCCGCACCGTGGAGGCCGTGGCCCTAGGAGGGGCAGCCAGGGTCGTGGCCTTGGGCCTCGGGGGGCAGGTGGCACAGAGCGGTCCAGGAACCAGCCCCCTGGAGATGAGGCTTGAACCCGGTCAGGCTCTCGGCCTTGGCCAAGCTGTTAGGCCACACAGAGAGCACGTGGTGGCCTCCTGTCACCGGGGCCTCTGCGGGGTGTCCTGGGCATTGAGCTTGCCTCCAACTTGCCCACCAGTGCAGTGAGTGCGGGGGACAGATGTGCTTGCCGAGGGTCACAGAGCCATCCTTGGCACCTGCAGGAGGGGCCCCGGCATCTCCGAGCCTCCGTGTCTGCTCCGGGACTGGCAGGGCGCCCCGAGTGGCGTGTTAGCATTGCTGGGCATCTGCACACCTCCACGGTGGGCCAAGCTCACACCCTGGCCGCGCTGTCCTCTCCCTCGCCAGGTGCCCCCCGAGGACCCGCCCCGCCTGTCCCCGGCAGCCACGCTCGTTCCTGGGCCCTGGCTCAGCCGGCAGCTTTTGCTGACCCTGCAGGAACTGCTAATGAAGCTAATAGTTCCCAGAGCTCCCTGACATCAGTTGATGGGATCGGGCTTGCTGGAGAGCCTGGGCGAGAAGACGCTCCCCGCCTGCTTGGTGTGATTTGTTATTAAACCAACAGTGCTCGGTTCGTTAGGAAGCCATCTCTGCCGTCCTCGACGTGCCGCCACGTGCTTGTGCTCCAGGCCCCGGCCGCGCAGCCAGGGCACCTGCTCCCGGGGTCCCTGGGAGCCTGGCTGCGGCGGGTATGGATCGGGGCCCCCCCAGGCCCTGGGGTCCCTCCCGCTGTCTGGGGTGAAGCGGGGCCTTCCCTGCCTGAGCCAAGGGGTCCCGGGCTTGGGGGAGCCCCGGGCCCTCGACCTGGGGGCTAACAGCCTGCCGCAGGCGAACGGCACGGGGGGGGTCACATTAA
Source organism: Ailurus styani (assembly GCA_002007465.1). NCBI lineage: Eukaryota > Metazoa > Chordata > Mammalia > Carnivora > Ailuridae > Ailurus > Ailurus styani. The sequence continues at coordinate 1,758,295 of LNAC01000337.1, forward strand.
AGCCCCGTCTCTCCTGGGGCCCTGCCTGCGCCAGCCCGGGTCCCCGGGTGGGCCTGCTCCCTCCACGCCCGGTGTCCCCACGGGCTCAGCAGAGGGCTGCTCAGGGCCTGACGGGGGTGTGAGCAGGCCTCCGCGAGCCGCTGAGGCCCCTTCCAGAAAGGACAGCAGCTGCCCTCGCTCTGGCTGTCCCGGGGTTCGGGTGAGGACGCCCCCAAGGGCCCGGGGTTTCCGTCCCAGGGCCAGACAGCCCCCGCCATGGGGGCGACACGCTCCCTGTGGAGCGAGAGGCCCGGGCAGCGGACGTTTCTGGAGAGCTGGCTGTCCTGCTTTGAGTGAGAGGCAAGGTGTGCCAATCCGTGGGCTGCACTCGTGTGAGTGTGTGCACGTGTGTGCATGCGAGTGTGTGCGCATGAGTGTGAGGGCCTTTGGGGCCCTTTTGTCCCTGCTCGCTCCCTGTCCAGGGCCTCTTTGCCCCCTAGGGGCTGCCCAGCGTTCGGAGTCCTGGGCCGGCTTCCCCTCGGGCCAGGTGGGCGCCCGTCCCCAAGCTGCCCCACCGTCTCCTGCAGCCTCGTGGTGCTGAGGCGGGAGGGGGTGGGGGGGAGGCTGAGGCGGGAGTCCCGTCCCCCCCGCCAGCTCCTGAAAGCTTGCCTGTGTCCCGCGCACTCGGCTGCACGCATACACGGGGATGTGCACACACACACGCACACACGTGTGCACGTGAACTCGCATCAGACCCCAGACTCAGGCGGGTGAGCGGGGAGGCAGCTGGGCCTCACGCCACCAGGCAAGGTACTCTGCTCTCTCAAGTGCCAGACCCTCCTTGGGTGGAGGATGTGGGGGTGCTGGGCCCGTGGTGGGGGGCACCTGGTGGCCGGGCTCCCTGCGACCCAGCCTGGGTCTGGCCCTCGGTCTCCTGTCCTCACCGGGTGTCTTCAGGCACCTCAGAGGGCCAGGTGGGGTGACGGGTTTGGTGTCCTCCACCTGAGCTTGAACCCGGCTTCAGTGCCGCCTGGCGGAGCCCACTCTGTCCCCGGCAGGCTCCCCGGTGCCGGCTGCTCCCACAGCCGGGGCGCCGGGCCCCCAGCACCACCCTGGGCCTCCCTGCCTCTCCAGCCCCCGTTCCCTTCTGTACTTGTGTAGGGTTCACCCCGTGTCCCCCGCAGTGGGCTCTCTGCTGTGTCCCCGCATCTGGTGTGACAAGGCGGCTGGTCTGCATCCGAGGAGGGGCGTGTGGTCCCCCCTCCTTTGAAATCCCGAGTCTCTGGTGCGGCCAGGCTGTTTGGAGCCTTTTGGGACTTCAGAGCTCCCGGTGCAGTGTGACGGCCGAGTCATCCGCCTACGTCACCCTGAGCTGTCCCCCGCGGTCGGCTGGCCATTGTGCTGAACTCTGGGCTGGGGGCTCCCGGACAGAAGTGTGGCCCCGGGAGCCCCAGGCGAGGCTGCAGGGCGGCTGGGCCTGGGGGCCTTGTGTGCCGCAGCGGAGCTCGGACCCTGGAGCGGGGGGCCGGAGGGAACCCTGCTGCCCCTGGGCCACACGTGCTGGGGGAGGTGGCGGCCGGTGGCTGGCAGGGGGGCTGTGCCATAGTTATGGAGGGAGGTGCAGTGTCCTGTCTGCCAACTCATTTGGGATGACTCCCAAGGGCCTCGGCTGAGGCTGCATCAAGCAGACTGGGGGTGCCCGTGCCGGGAAGCTTCGCCCCGGGAGCTGGAGAGAGAGCTGGGTGCGGGGTTCTGGGGTCGGCAGGTGGTCAGGCCCCGGGCGAGTAGGCCGGCGGTCCCTCTTCCTAGGGGTTTACGTCTGACGCTGGCCTGCCGCCCCCCTCAGGCCCCCACCCGACTGGAGCTCTTCCCCCTGCTCTTCCCGTGGCGGGGCGCGGGGTCCGAGTGGGGTTCCGGCTGCCCTGCTCCTTCAGGTGAGGCCTTGGCTGAGTCCCTTGTCCTCATGCGGCCTCCGTGTCCCCTGCCGTGCGTGGGGTGGGCCTGCCCTGAGAGCGCCGTGGGACCCTGTTCCTGGAGCACAGGGTCCCCCCGAGTGGCAGCTGCTGTCCTTGGCCCCCGCTCTCGGTTTTGCTTCGAGTTGAACCCAGGCGCGCTGGCCCCAGGCCGGCCCGGCGGTGGGGCGGACGTGCGCTCACTTGGAGCGGCCGCCGTGTGCACGGTGAGGTGAGCTCACGCTGGCTGGGCGCCCCAGGGCGCCGGGTCGTGGGCGAGGGCCCCAGAGAACGGTCGTCTCCGTTTCGTGGCCGTGCACACAGGCCTGGAGCAGAGCCGGGCGGCTGATTTTAGGCCCGGTACCCCTGGCTCACTGGGCCTGGAGCCCGGCCCTGGGCTGTGGGAAACAGGCTTGGTACCTTTGAAATGATCTGACCCTTGTCTCTGTGTGTCCCTGAGAACAGGGGACGCCACCGAAGTTGGGGGACGGAGAGAGGAGCTGAGAGTGCTGTGCCCGAGGCCAGCCCCCCCTCCATGTGGCATGGCGTGGTGGGCGAGCGGGCTGACGGGAGGGCCGTGGCCCTTTCCTGGGTGCTGGTGCGTGTTGAAACCGGTCGCTGACGCGGCCAGTGGTGTTGAAATCCAAGTGCTCGTGGGTTTCCCCACATCCTGCCAGCCCGTCATAGGACCCAGTGTTAGGACCTGGGGTGCCAGGCCCAGCCTAGGCCTCCCTGTCCAGGTGCCCGGCTCCCTGCTTCCTCCCTGGGAAGATGGGGACAGGCTGCTATCCCGGACTGCTGTCCAGGCTGATGGTGTCAGGACAGGGTGACATGACCCTGGGCCCACGTAGTCCTTGTGACCTGCCCATTTTAGGTAGAGCATTTGGCCTTGGAGCAGAGAGGGGCAGGATTCGAACCCAGGGCCTGGAGTCTGCACCGTTGCCGCCCTCGGGGCAGGAAGGAGCAGGGAGGGGAAAGGAGCAGAGGCAGGCGGGGGACACGGCGCGGTGAGCGCGCACCGGTCTGCGCCCTCTGACGGAGTGCCCTGGCTGAGCGTGTGCCCCTTTCGGGCTGACCCCCTGGCAGGGAGACCGTGGGAAGTGGGGAGCCTGAGGTGACACTGGGGGGGCATTCCTCTCGCTTCGCCTGGAGCAGGGCCCGGTGCCTGGACCGCCCTGCTGAGGACAGACGGCCACCACGGGCGCAGTCACCGCTCGTCCGCTGCGCTCCAGGCATCCGGCCTCGGGGGGAGCGAGGGGTCTCCCTGTAACCCCTGGGGTTCGCGTTCGCTGCTTGGCGTTCAGAGGGGAGACGCATTAGAGAGCCCGCTGACCTGCTGGGCCCACACAGCCAGTGGGTTGCTGGACGGTGAAGGCCGCTCTCTCTGGGATCCTTCCAGGTCAGACGGGGGTGGGGGACACGGTACAGCAGGAGGGCGCCCTCCCGGGGGCACCTATCAGCCCTGCTGCTCTGAGCGGGGCCGCCTTGGACAAGGGGTCCGGGATCCCCAAGGGGACCCTGGCAGCCTGGGCCTGGTGCTGGCCGAGAACGCTTCCAGCACCTGGTTCTGTGGGTGAAGGGAGCAGGACAGGGGCCCGCGGGACAACGGGACCCCCCGCGGCGGGAGGGGGGGCTGGGCTTCTAGGAACCTGTGGTCAGGCCTCGCCCTGGTGGTGGCGTCTGACTGCCGCTCGTCAGCAGGGGAGGGGCGCTGGAGCCTGTCTTTTAGGAGGAAGCAGGTGCCCAGAGAGGATGAGGGGCTGGGCCTGGGCCACACAGCGAGGCAGCCGCCGCGCCCGGGGCCGTGGGGAAGGGGGCATCGGGAGCCCCATGCTCTGGTGAGGTGGAAGTCTCCGTGGTCGGGGCGAGGAGGGTGCTGTGGGTTCCACTCGGGTGGGAACCCGTGATCCCCCGCCCCCGCCGCGGCTCTTACTGAGCACCCGCCGTGTGCTGGGGCTGTGGTCGATGCCTCCTGTTCCCGCCGCTGCAGGTCCGCGGGGCGCCGGGCCCCGGGCTCAGCGCGCCCCTCACTCGTCCTCACACAACTGCGCCTGGAGGATTTATCAGCCCATCTTCCGGATGAGAACACTGTAGCCCAGAGAGGTGATGTCGTTTCCCGAGCCTTGGGCCACGAGGGGGTGGGACTGGACCTGGGCCCCTGGTCTCAATGCCTCCTGCTGCGAGGGGTCCCCTGCATCCATCTGGCGCCCTCCCAGTGGCAGCGACGGGGGTGTCTGTCCCGTCCTCACGGGTGCAGGGATCGTTTCAGGGGGGATATAGGAAGCCACTGTGTTGTAGCTGGAGGAAGATGAGCAGTGCCTCTTGCGGGAAGCCCTCCCTGATGTCAGTTTGCAGACAGTGTGCCTTTCCTCTGCTGTGCATCAGTGACTGACAGCTCTGTGGGCTCCCAGAAGAGTCTCTTTCTGAGTCTGGACGGCACATCCCTGGGCAGGGCCCGGCCTTGTCTCTGCCTGTTCCTGGCACGGGGGCAATGGAGGAGCAGGTGGGACTCACGTAGGGAGCCGGAGCCTTTCTAGGGATGGGGGTCCTCAGACCCTGTGGGGTTGAGTCCGATGCCTGCGGCCCTGCCTGGCCTGGATTGGAGTTGGAGCCGGGGATGGAGCCCAGCCTGCTGGCCGTGGGCCACCTGCTACTCACCCCCGTGGGGACAGATGAGGACAGGCCAACTGCGTGGTGCCCCATCCACTTCCCCTGCCTCCTCCTGACCACTTTCTTCGTAGGTGATGGTGTCTCTTTGCTCAGAGAGCTGGTTTAACTGCTGGATTTACACAGCTTGTCATGGCCTTGGGGTCTCTGTAGAAGTCAGTGCTTGCTTGGCTGGCTCTTAGGACCAGGGTGAATCCTGCGGTCTGGACCGGCCCATTCCTACCTTTCCCTCTTGCCTTCATCTGTGTATGTAGTAAGTCTTTACACGGGATCCCTGTATGCCAGGTCCTAGGCTAGGCTCTAGGCCAGGCCCCAGGGACGCCTGATGGACCAGTGAGGGCTCCTGCTCTCGGGAGCCCCCCAGACTTTAGCAGCCTCAGACAAGCCGGCTTGGGGCCCTCTCGGGGGTATGTGGTGGAAGAGGTCCTTACTCTGGCTGGGACGATCAGGAGGGCATCCTGGAGGAGGTGTTGTTTAAACTGGGTTGGAGTGAGCAGGAGACACATAGGGGAAGTTTCGGCCCAGGGAACAGCCTGTCCAGGCCTAGAGGCCCGAGAGCTGGTGTGTTCCTGGAAATGACCTGGTTCCCAAGGCTAGGGGTGGAGAGTGGGCCAGCCCGGCAAACAGCGAGAGGAGGGCGGGCGGTGGCTGCTGTGCCTGTGGTTGGCCCGGGCCCCGCAGGAAACCTTCCCGCCCCCAGAACCGCAGTGGCTCCCGAGTGCTCGCTCGGCTGGCACAGTCGGGGTTTGGGCGATGGGGCGCTTCCTGGAGGGAGACTGGGGGGCCCCTGGGGGAACCTTGGCCGTTTCTGGAGCTGGGGGCGTGCTGGGGGCGTTGGTTCCGGGCCGCGGGCGGAGGCTCCCGGCAGGCCCCGGCCCAGAGTCAACCCTGGTTCATGTCCAGGTCAGCCCAGCGACCATTCAGATGGGCCGGCGTTCGAGTTCGCCAGGCGGCCTCTGGTCGAGGTCAGGCCTCTCATTTTACGGCCGAGGACACAGGCTGGAGGCAGATGGGTGGGTGGGGAGCCCTGGGCAGGGAGCTCCTGGCCCCTCCAGGACTCCTTCCACCTCACCGGGGGTGGGGGCAAGGTAGGAGGGGCTCTGGGGGTGGGCGGAGTTTGGGAGAAAATCAAATCTGTGCGGGCGTGGAGGGGGCTTTAGGGGCTGACAGGGAGATGCTGAGGTTCTGGAATCGCCCCCCCAGAAACACCCCGGACCACCCCCCCATGGCTCTGTCATCAAAGCAGAGAACGTGAAAGCCAGCCACGGGGTCCCACCCGGCTCAGGCTGGTGCCCCTGGCCTCGTGCTCCGGGGCGGCCTTTTTCTGAAGGCGGATACATAGCGGCCTATGTCTCCGTTTATATTTTAAGCAAAAATGGAATACGGATTTTTGGTTTTTGTCAAAGTAGTGATGTCCTGTAGGAAGGCGCCTGCCCCTTGGGGAGGCAGGAGGAGGCCTGGCCTCTTGGGACTGACCAGGGCTTCTCATGGCCAGCGGAGGGCAGGACCAGAGCGCTCGGGGAGCGGACCCAGGCCCCCAGGGCTCCTGTGCTGGTCAGGGGCGTCCGGCGACCCCGAGGGCACCGCCCGGGGCGAGGGGGGCGTAGTCGGGGCGGCTGCGGGGCGCAGCAGGGCGCGCGTGCGGGCGTGTACGGCTGTCTGTCCAGCTGCACTGGCCTCTACCCCGCTGTGTGGTCAAGGCTCCCACCAGGGCCCCGCTGCCCTGCTCTCCTGCCTCTCCTTCCGCGGCTGCCCCCTCTCCCCTCTCCCCTGCACCTTGTACCCGGGAGACCCTGGTCTCCCCGTCTGGCCTGCCGCTGACCAGCTGTGTGGCCTTGGGCGGGTTGAACCGTGTGTGGCGGAGCCTCACTTTCCCGTCTGCGAGAAGACGGCGATGCTCGTAGAGTTTTTGAAGGACTTAGTGAGAGCCGTGTTCTGAATGTGCTGTGCTGGGTCCCCCGCGTTGGGAGTATCAGAGGGCACTGACCGCACCCTTCCCTGGCCGGACGGGGCTCCTGGCAGGGGCTCTGGGGAGGGACCGGCCCAGCTTCCCGCACCGGAGACCGAGGGGCCTGGGCTTTGGGTCTGTGTGGGCTGCGGGATTTGAGGGAGGCAGTCAGCCGCAGTGATGGCCAAGGGATTTGGGAGCCAGTGGAGGGCTGCAGTGGGGGGGGGGCAGGACACACGCTCTTCCCCAGGGCTGGCCCGGCGTGCGGCTGGGCTGAGCCTGGTCCGCGTGTGTGTCCTGGCCCCACTCTGCCCTTCCTCCTAGACACACTCTCTGCTGCTGTTCCTCACGGGCCAGCAGCTCCCCTGGAAGCCCTGGGACCCCTGGCTGGTGGGGGGCGGAGGGAGCCTAGTGAGGGGTTCGGCGCCGGGTGCAGGGACCCTGCCAGGCTTGCTTAGCGTTTGGGACCTCGTGGGGGACAGAATTCCAGCCTCGTTGCTTCCAAGCTGTGGGACCTGGGGAGCCCTCCCTCTGTTCCTGGGGCCCCCAGGCCGTGCTGGCGGTTAGGGCTCTCGGCCAGCACCGCGGATGGGCTGAGCTGGGGACCCTCCAGTCACCCTGTGCCATCTCCGAGTGCCGGGCAGTGGCCCACGTTCCTGACCACCTGACCAAGGAGCTGGGCGCTCTGGCGCTGTCCGTCCGGGTGGGGCCCAGCAGGGCGGGGTCCTTGTCATGCGGCCCCCTTGGCTGGAGGGCCCTGCGTGGAACCACCCAGTACTTCCAGGCAGAACCATAAATGGCTTCGCCCGCTCAGGTGCAGCTCTGGCCCTCTGCCTGCGGACCCCATGTGGCCCCATCAGCCCCATCAGCCACATCACCTCTGCCTTGACGGCTGTCGCTCTCTCCGGCTCTTCTTGGGCCTCATGTCAGGGGTCCTTCCCGAAGCCTTGCCCACGTGGTGCGTGGGTGTTTGGTGATGAAGCAGGCCCATGTCTGGTGAGGCCTGCGGGGGCCGGCCGGGTCACCCGGGTCCCGGCGCCACCGCCTTCTCCAGCACGGGTGTGTGCGGGAGCGTGGGGTGGTGGGGAGCCGGCCCCCAGCGTCAACACCATGTAACGAAGCAGGGTCTCGCGTGGCCCGGCCCACACG
>LNAC01000337.1:1770129-1784548 GCA_002007465.1 Ailurus styani
CCGCCTCGCGAGCAGCAGTAGGTCTGTGGGCTCGGGGCGTGCCGGGGGCCGGGGAGGGGCCTTTCCGGGGCGTCCCCGCGGCTGCGGGCGGGTGGGGCGGGGAGCTCCGATGGGCGGGGGTCCCGGTGTCCGTGCTGTGAGCGCTCCGGCTGCGGACGATGTCCTTCCGGGCCGATGGCAGGTGTGGCGGCCCCTGAGGGGTCCCCGGCCCCACCACGTTCCTGCCCCCCACAGGTGGCACACCCTTCTGCTCCCCATTCTGCTTAGCGCCTGGCATGTGCTTGGCATTTGCTAAGGGCTTGAGTTGCTTCGGGTGGGCCTGGTGCTGCGACCCCCGGGGGCCCAGAGGCTCCTGGCCATGCCCCGGGCCGGCCCTGTGCTGGTGGGACTCTTGGACCCGTGGCCGACATGGAGGTGGCTCCTCTGCTTATGTGACCGGGCCGGGGAGCTCTGGCCTCCCTGGGGGTGTCAGCACACAGGTGGGCCGTGGCGGGGACCGCTGCCCAAGCCACACTACCCGAGACCACCAGTCTGCGGGGAGTTCCCCTGCCTGCCCGGCTGGGCTTGCTCCTTGTCCTGCAGACACGGGAATAAACCTGTGTTGGCTCTTGGTGGGGGGGGCCCACAGTCCTAGACCCCGCTGGCCACCTGTGGTGCGGAGGGTGAGCCAGGGGTGGCACTGGGCACCTTTTCCTCCTTGGCCGCCCCGAACAGCAAGAGTTAGCTTTCCGGAGAGGAGACGCTGTGTAGAAGGGAGCTGACCCAGTGGGATGGGGGCCAGGGGTCTCACAGCGACCACACCGCCCTGCCCTGGGGGTGCAGCTTGGCTGAGTGGCCAGGCCAGAGGGAGCTGAGGAGGAGCTGGGGGCCCTGCTGACCACAAGCCACAGCGGAGCTGGTGTGTTGCCTCCTGGGCGGAAAGCCCCCTGTGGGCTTGGCTGTCGGGCCTGCTGCGGCCAGGACCTCGCCCCACCTGTCCGCCGGGTGAGCTTATCCAGGTGTGGTCCCGGCCCCGAACCAGACGGGCAGGCCCTGGAAGGCGTGGAGAGGAGTGAATGGGGGATGGCGGCCCACACAGAGGAGGGCAGCGGCGCCGGGCCCGTCTGGCCGGGGCCTTGCTCAGGTCAGGCTGCCGCAGAAGTGGTTCTGGTCGTTATCGCGAAAACCACGTGTGTGTACGGCCTAAAACCCAGACCAGACGATGACACGGGTGGTGCCGTCTCTCACCCTGGAGCGGGGAGTCCCGGGCTCCTCTACCCCGCAGTGTGATCCCGGGGCCTTCCCTCATCCTGGAACCCCGGATTGGGCAGACACTCATGGGGTGCAGAGGGGGCTGAGACGTGACGGGGGTCCCTGGTGACAGGATTCGGGGGGGGGTGACAGGCCGAGGGGACGTGAGCACCAGGAGAGCCTGTCGTGGGCCTGGAATCAGGAACGGAGTGGGCTCCCCGCGAGCGTGGACCTCCGTGGGCAGAGGGGAGACACTGCCGCACCCACAGCTGGCTGGGTTCCAGGTGGAGGGTGGCCTGAGGCGGGGGCAGGTGTGGGGCACACTGGAGTGGGCTGGGGGCAGGGGGCCGTCTGGGCCCGGACGCGAGGACTTTGGCCCATCTGCAGGAGTCCTGCCGGAGGAACGGCGGCTGCCTGGGTTTCCGCGTGCCCGAGTGAGGGCAGTGGCACCTTCGTGCAGGCCCACCTGTCTCGGCATGGCTGCCGGGGTCCCCGAGTGCTGCCTGCGCAGGGCTGGCGGGTGCTGTGGCCCCGTGTGGACCTCCAGCCCCATCCCCAGTGCGGTGATAGGCCAGGGGGATGCGAGTGTGCGGGCACCGTGTGGGCGAGGGGGCTGTGCTGCTCCGAGCGGCCTGCGTAGCCTCGGCCCCGGCGTCTAGCGGGGACGGACCCAGTCAGACCTCGGGCTCCTTGTCGGGCAGGGACTGGTGGGGCTGACGGCTGCGTGCCGAGGTCCCCGGGCCCCCACTCCCCCTGCCCACCCCTGGCCATGGGCTCATGGGCCACAAAAGGCATCCTGTGCCCTAGAAGAATGACCTGTTGTGTGGCTGAAGAGCGGCTGGGGGCCCGTGAAAGCTTCCTTCCCTCCTTCCTGAAGACCCTCTCCCCTCCCAGGCCGAGTCCCTGTGGGCCGCAGAGGCGGGGCCCATCCTGGCCCGCGCAGGCCCTGCTTCCCTGGCTCTGGGGTGCCTCGTGGCTCCCTGCGCCTCCTGCAGTCAGACTTCACCCTGGCCTCCCTCTGTCTGTCCTGTCCGGGACTCTCGGCCTCTGGGCCTGCACCTCTGCTGCCCCTTCCTCCTGCGGGACCCTTGCCTTCTCAGGCTCCGTGCCGCATCTGCTGCTGGGGACGAGGGAGGACAGTGTCGCCAGCCAGGCTGGGACAAGCACCGCGCGTCTGGACGAAGAAGCCCTCGCTGGAGGGGGTGCTGGCTGGCAGCGTTGGGGTGGGGGGCGTGCCCTGTCTTCACGGCAGCGTGCAGCTGGGCAAGGGGCTGGCCCGATCACCTGAGCTGCTGGTGGCCAGGCAGCTGGCTGGCCGGGGAGCGGGTTGAGCTCCGGTCCGCTTGCCCTGTTCCTCTGTCCCAGGCCCCGGCAGGCGGTGTAACCATCTGCTGCACCAGCTGCGGGCCCGGACCGCCACGTCTCAGATTGAGGAAACATGGCTGGGGTCCCTGTCCTCTTCCCAGAAGTGCTGGTTTCCGCCAATAGGAGCTGCCTGTGGTCGCAGGTGTCTGGGCGAGGGTGGTGGGCCGGGCGGGCCCTGGGAAAGGGGAACTTGCCTGCTGGGCCAGCGTGAGCACCACTCGCTCCGGACGCGGGCAGCTGCCTTGTGGAGACGCCGGTCCTCCCGCGTCTCCTTCCCCTCCCGGCCCCCTGCCACCCCTGTACCGCCGCGCTGCATCGCCGGAGGCCGTGGGACCCCGAGCCGGCGGGCCGGGGACTGATGGGGCCGCCCCCGTGGTGGGATCTGTCACCCACACTCGCCATGAGGCTGCACCTCCTGGCCTCTCTCTCAGGAGGGGGCCTGGCCTGGCGGGCAGGGGACCACAGGTGGCTGGCAGGTGAGGCCGGGGTTGGCGGGCCTGGGGGCAGCCTGGCCTGGGGGTGTGGGCGCTGGATTCTGGGGTGCGGTAGAGACGGCGCCAGCTCTGGGGAGGGCTTCTCAGAGTCTGGCTCACTCCGCTTTCTCCCTGGGACGCCGGAGATGGGGACCGTGGGGCGAGTCTAACTGGAGGAGGGCCGTGGACAGGGAGGAGGCCGGCAGGGGTAGAGGTGGCTGGTGCCGCGGTGGCGAGAGGTGAGAGGCTGGAGTAACCCGTCGTGCTGATGGGGGCTGCGCCCCTGCCTGTCCCGGCTCCCGGTGTTTTCCGCTGGGTGCAGGGGGCCCGTGCGGCCGCCCGCGCCAGAGCCGGTGTAGGTGGCTGACTTGCCTTCACAGACGTCCCCGGCAGGAGGCCGTCTTCTGTGCCCGGGTTCCGGGCAAACTGAGGCCCAGGCGTGCAGCGGCCTCCCCAGGGCTGAGAGGCTCAGGGGAGGGACCCAGACAGACCTGGCCGGCTGGGGTGCAGCTCGGACCAGCTCGCTCCTCCAGGCCCTTTAAAGTCCTTTCTAGCAGTTGACGGACATTTGCCCCATAACGTCTCAGCCTCCCGCTTGCGTCCCTGTGTTAGCCGTGGCCTGGCCTGGCCCCTGCCGTGTGGGCAGTGCAGGGAACGTGGGGTTCTGGCCCTGGAACGCGCAGCTGGGTGCCTTGCTGTCCTGATTGGGGGCCCCCGACATGCCCTTGGCAGGCCTGTCCCGCACTCTGTGGTATCTGGGACCGAGGGACGGGCCCGGGGCACGCTCGCCCTGCACCCTCGTCCCGGGGCCGGCCCTGGCACGCTGGTGACCCGGAGCTGCGCCCGGCTTTGCCCTCTGTGCTGGGCCATCCTGGCTGAGTGACTGTGAAGGCCCGCTCGGGGTAGGCCTGTCTTCCTCCAGCACAGAGCCTTCTGGCATGTGTCTTGGAAACAGGCTCAGTCTTTCTGGCTTTGGAGGTGTCAGTGGGGTTGGGGTTCCCGTCCCTCTGGCAGCTCTTCCTTGAGGGTGAGAACTGCGTGTGTGTCTCTGGTCTGCCTGCAGGCTTGAGCCCAGACAGGCCTCTTCAGTTCTTGGCTCTGGCTTCCACATCTGTAAAATGGACCCAGATAGAGAATTTTCCAGGGCAGCTTATCTCTGTCCTGACAAACATTTAAAACTTATAGAATGACTTTTACGCAGAAACTGTCCTGAGCTGTGGGGCCCCTTTCTGGGGTGCTGAACAGAGGCTGGGGAACCCGTTCCGTTTTGCTGGGCGACTATCAGCGGGACGTGGCGGGTGTGTGTGAGGTGTGTGAGGTGTGTGAGTGGGGTGGTGTGGTTGTGTGTGGCAGGCGGTCATCGTGGGCACTGGGTGACGGAGTCAGGCTCTCCGAGGGTCCTACAGGGAACTCTGATCGTCTTCCCTACGGACCGCGTGGGCCCGTTGCTCTGACTACCTGCAGATGAGCACTTTTAGACTTTGCCCACGGTCCCCTGCTTGTCATCCCTTGCTACGTTTAGCTCTTTCCGATTCTTCGTTCCCTGGAAAGTCACCCGAGTGGTGTGTTAGCGTTGTGCGTGATGTCGAGTCAACAGGCGCTGAGCAAGGCCGGCTTCTGGGAGTCAAGTGCATGAAGCTTTTAGCCTCTGGAGTCTGTGGCCGCTGTTTTGAGCACATGAGGGTTTTCTCCTTGTTCCTGGGGTCTTTCTGCCCCTTGGACCTGTGGTCTTTGGGCATCTGAGTAGGACAGGGCGCTGCGCTGGGGCCTGGGATGGAGGGAGCCGTTCCAGGTGACTGGGTGCTCTTGGGCCCAGGTGGTGAGCGGTCTCCAGGCGTCTGGCAAGCTGTGTGTTTTTTGGTAGGGGGGCTGCAGGCCCTTTTTCCCCACTTGGCAGGGGCTGCTGCTTCGTGCACTGCATGGGCTTTGGGAATCGGGGTGAGTGTAGAGTGTCAGATGGCCTGTTTCTGGGCGCCTAGTTCTCTCTCCCAGATGCCGAGGGGGTGTCCCCACTCTCTGGATGGAGTGAGAGATGGACGCTGCTGTCTGCCGGGCTGGCCTCCCCCAGGCCTCTGCACTCGGCCTGGCCCGCTGGCGGCCCCCGCCTGAGGCCTCGCTGAGCTCCAGCTCCCCGGGGCGGGGGTCCGGTCGCCTGGGCCTCTCCGCGTGGCCCTGCCACTGGGCCCGCACGTTGGTCACCTGACTGGTCCCGGGGTGGCTGGCCCCCCCCCCCCCCCCCCCGGGCATTCGAAGCTGCCTGTTGTTTGTAGCTCACGGGAGCTGTTTGCAGATATTCCCGACGACAGTACGGACCAGTGGAAGCACACTTTCCCCCGATTCCCTCCCCGCATCGACTCTGGGGGTTGCTCGTGGGACCCAGACAGCTGGACGCTGGTGAGCTAGAGAGGGCCGGGAAGGGGGCACGGGGGCAGGAGGTGTGATGGCAGAGGCCCCGGACCCGCTCGGCCGGCGTGGAGGAGGCAGGAGTGCTGGGGCGCCGGGGGCCTCTTAGGCCTCCACGATGGGCCGGGGGCTCTGGAGTTGGGGGTATATAATGGGGAGCCACGGCAGGTGCTGGCAGGGACCGTGGCTAGTTCTGCCGAGGGATCAGCAGCAGGGATGGCCGCAGACAGGGCACACGGAGGCCTATAGCAGATCTGAGCTTGGCTACCTGCAGCTCCCGTCTGTACCAAGGGGGCCGCCAGAGCACTCGTGGGGGGCAGTGCGGGCGCATCCAGAGCCCAGAGGGAGGCTCTCCTGGGCCTTCTGTCTGTCTGTCCGTCCCCCATTCTGCCGGAGACCCTGTGGGCGGGGCACACGTGGGGGTGCTCCCTGCGATCCTGTCCTGGCTTCCCAGGGCGGGGGCTGCAGGGGATGGAGGCCGCCCATCTCCCCCAGGGATGTCGTGTTTGTGAGGACAGAGCTGAAGTCCTCGGCTCCGCCGGGCCCGGCCTTGCACGGCCCCCCTGGGCCTCTGTTTCCCCTCTCCCTGCCCAGGCTGGCAGCCCAGGGGAGGAAGTCGAGGGCGGAGGCTGGCACACGGCAGGGCCCCAGCGGGCGGCTGGGCAGGAGCCAGCCCCGCCCGTGGGCATCACAGCGAGGGACACGGCAGTGCAGGCTTCACACGTTGGCCCCCGCAGAGGGGGCCCCGTGGGGCAGTTTCTTGCCCAGAGCTGGAAAGAGCTGGGGGGGCTTTCAGCCAGAGTGGGGCGGGGGTGCCGAGCTGAGGGGAACTGTTCGGAGGCTGCCCTGGGTTTGGGGGCCTGGTGGGGGGGCGGGGGGCTGTGCTGTGCAGGGGAGCGCCCGGAGAGGCCCCCGCCCCGTGGGGGGAGGCGCCCCTGTAGCAGCTGACCCGGGGAAGCCCCGCTGCTGCAGGCAGACGTCCTGTTCTCGGTCTGTCTCACGGGTGAGGCCCCGTCTCCGGCTGCACCCCTCTGCCTGCCAGGCCCCCGCGCACGACGGGCACCAGCCTGGGGCCGCCGGCTGAGTCAGTACGGCGTGGGCGAGCCTCTGCCCGGGGGAGGGTGCTGTGTGGGCAGGGCTCACGGCACGTGGCGGTGGGGCCTTGGTGAGCCCTCCGTGCACCCCTCGGGAGCGGCACAGGCGTCCTGCTGGCCACGGACTCCTGGCGTGGCCCGGCCCTGCCCACCGTTGCCCACCCGGGGCAACCACGTTCTGGCGGCTTCGAGCATCCGTGCCCACGTCCGGGAGAGGGGGGTGCTCTGTGGGCAGAGCGGGGCTTTGGGGTCGCCCCTGGGTGAGACCCATGCACGCCGGGCTCAGAGTTTTCCCCGGAGCATTCCTTCTCCGTAACCATCCCCGGAATCTCCGACTTGGCCCCCACCTGCCCGGAGGCCCCTGCCCTCGGCCGCGGCTGGGGGGCGTGGGCAGGCAGGCCCCGGGGTCTGGGCCAGTGTGTCTCAGAAGCCAGCGGGGATGCAAATGCGACGTGGAAGCCCAGCTGGAGTGGGTAGAGGGCACAGGCGTTCCGCGGCAGAGCAGGGCCTCCGAGGCAGCCAGCGCCGCACAGCTCAAACTGAAACAAGGATCGTCTCTTTTCCTGTTGAAGAGAACCGGGCTCCAGCAGCCCGCGGGCTCGGGGGCCCCTCCCGCCTCCAGGTACCAGGCCGCAGGCGGGCTTTCACCAGGAATTCCCCCCTTCCCACCCACCTTCCTCCGTCTGGGCCGCTCCCCGTGGGGCTTGGGGACAGCGGAGGGGACCGCCTGGAGGGGAGGCCGCAGCACGCAGGAGCCCCGCCTGGCCCCGGAGAGGTGAGCGCGCTCCCCGCTCCCGCCGCTCCGTCCCCACGGTGGGCTTCGTGCCGCCCACCGGGTCCTGTGGCACCTGCAGCTTGGGGTCCGGCCGCGCCGCTGGCCACGGGGCGTCTTCGTGAGGGTGGAGGGTCCTGGCCGGGTCTCGCCTGGGCTGGGGAGGAGCCCCGCCCCCCCGAGCCCTCTCCCTGCCTGCAGAGGGGCGCCCCCAGAGCTCCGGGATGGCGCTGGCCTGGGGTGGGTGTGCTCTGCAGGCCCTGCCTTGGCTCCTCGTGAGCTACATGGGGCACCTGTCTCCAGGGAGCCTCGGAGCCCCCCCCCCCGGTGCCACGTGGCAGGCTCGCGGGTTCGGGGAGCTCCGTTTCGCTGTGGCCCGGGTGGCAGCGTCACTGCAGGTTGATCACGCTGGCTGGCCGCCAGCTCCTGTGTGTGCCTTTGTCACCCCCTTTCTGGGCCGTTGCCTCCCCCCGCCCCCTGGCTCCCAGCGGATCTGGGGATGTCATCCGTGGCTGCTTCTTGGTCTCTCCGGCAGGCAGCCTACATTAGGCCACCGAGTGGGAGGTGTGGCCCAGCTGTCGGGCAGCGGTGCGAGGGCGGCGGGGGGGGGGTCTGCCTGCTGTGCCCAGGGGCGCAGGGCTGCCCGGCCAGCCTGCCCAGGGACTCGGGCCGCAGGGCTGGAAACCAGCGTCTTTCTGGGCAGGGGACACAGCGCTGTGGTTTGGGACCCGAGCCAGGTGCCCTGGGGGCGGCTGTGGGGCTGGCGCTCTGGGGCCGACATCCTTTGAGGTTTCTGCCTGTTGGATGGATGGAGAAATAGCACCCAGAACGGGAACCCAGCAGATCACTTGGGATGGGACTCCTGCCCCACAGCCACCGACCCGACACCACCAGTCCTGACCACTGGCTCTCCACAGCCCTAGGCCTCTGGGGCCAGGCCTGCCTGCCGGTTCTCACCCGCAGGGAACTGGTTCTCACCACCAGTGGGCACCAGGGTGGGTGCCCACCCTGCCTGTGGTCATGTAACTTCTCCTAGACAAGCTGGGCCTGCCGGGAGCTCTGGCAGCCCCTGTGGTTGCAGGGAAGAGGGAAGGGAAGGTGGGGAGTTGGCATTTCTGGAGCCAGGGTTTGGGGGCGTCTGTGTGGTGTGCAGGTCGGAACCAGGAGGGAGGTGTCTGCTCTCTGGGCCGTGTTGCCCATTCCCCCAAAGCCGTGAGCAGCCTCTGGGATCTTCTCCCTGCAGCACCCAGGCGCCCCAGCTAGCCTGGTGAGGATGGCGTGGGCCAGAGAGGCAGGGCTCTGCGGCCCCACCCCGCAGGCGCCAGGCCAAGGTGTGCCGTGGGCCCCCACTCTGCTCCTCTCCTTGTGTGGGTCTCTGAGCTGTGAAGACTTAGGGGCCGCATGCTGCTCTGGGACCCCCGTTCCTCCTCCGCGCTGTGATGGTCTGAACAGTCCTCCCCCAGGTTGGGCGCGCAGCTCAGCCCCCAGGGTACTGCAGAGAGTGCTCACTGCAGGCCTCTCTGAGTGCTGCCAGCCGGGCAGGGGATCACAGTGCCGGCTGCAGGAGTCGGGGGAAGGGTGCCAATGCCTTTGGTTGACTCTGGCTGGGCCTGGCGTGGGGGCTGTGGCCACGAGGACCAGGGACACAGAGGGCAGCCTCCAGCAGAGACCCTGGCCCTCGTGCCCCCGGGCCTCCGTGCCATCACTCCTTAGCTCTTTTTGGAACACCTTCCCGGCCCAGGCGCTGGGCGGCTGCTCCAAGGGGACCCTCTCCTGGCCACCCCCTTCTCCGGCCTGTGCTCCCCACGTCCCTCACGGTGGCTGGACTCTAGCTGCACCTGCTGCTGCTGGGGCTGACTGCAGTGTCCCTGCTGTACCAGTCGGCTGGGCGAGGACCGCTGGACCATGGCTCTTCTTCCCCTGCCCCGCCCCAGCCTGCTGAGCATGGCCCGCAGAACCCTGAAACACCGTCCCTGTCACTACTTGGGGCAAAACCCACTTAGCATCAGGCTCTCTGGGCTTTAGACTTTCATGTGTGTGGTGGGGCAGGGCAAGGGGTTTGCTCAGGGAGTGAGGGGGGTGGTGCTGTTGACGGTGGGGATGACGGGGATGGTGGTGGTGGTGATGGTGACGATAATGCTGCTGATAGTGGTGATCGTGACGGTGGTGATGACGGTGATGACGGTGATGATGACGGTGATGACGGTGATGACGGTGGTGATGACGGTGATGATGATGGTGATGACGGTGATGACGGTGATAACGGTGATGATGATGGTGATGATGGTGAAGACGGTGGTGATGATGGGGTGATGATGGTGGTGATGACAGTGATAACGGTGACGATGATGGTGATGATGACGGTGGGGGTGATGACAATGGTGATGGTGGTGGTGATGATGATGGTGACGATGGTNGGTGATGATGATGGTGATGATGGTGAAGACGGTGGTGATGATGGGGTGATGATGGTGGTGATGACAGTGATAACGGTGACGATGATGGTGATGATGACGGTGGGGGTGATGACAATGGTGATGGTGATGATGATGATGGGGACGATGGTGATGATGGTGATGGTGGTGGTTATGATGGTGATGACGGTGATAACGGTGATGATGATGGTGATGACGGTGATGACGGTGATAACGGTGATGATGATGGTGATGATGGTGAAGACGGTGGTGATGATGGGGTGATGATGGTGGTGATGACAGTGATAACGGTGACAATGATGGTGATGATGACGGTGGGGGTGATGACAATGGTGATGGTGGTGGTGATGATGATGGTGACGATGGTAATGACGGTGGTGATGATGATGGTGACGATGATGGTGACGATGGTGATGACGATGGTGATGATGGTGGTGATGACGGTGATGACGGTGATGACGATGGTGATGACGGTGATGACGGTGATGATGATGGTGATGACGGTGATGACGATGGTGATGACGGTGATGATGGTGATGACGGTGATGACGGTGATAACGGTGATGATGATGGTGATGACGGTGATGATGATGGTGATGATGGTGATGACGGTGGTGATGATGGTGGTGATGACAGTGATAACGGTGACAATGATGGTGATGATGACGGTGGGGGTGATGACAATGGTGATGGTGGTGGTGATGATGATGGTGACGATGGTGATGATGGTGATGGTGGTGGTGATGACCGTGACGGTGGTGGTGCTGGTGACAGTACAGATGTATTTGTCGTTGCGTGTTCCCCAGGTAGCACAGATGTCTTACCCTGAGCTTTATTATGGAGAGTGGTTTCCCCTATCAGGTCTTTCAGGCCTTGATGGGGCCTGAGTCCATGAGGGGCATTGCAAGGGGTGTTTCCTCTGCCCGGGGGGGGGGTTTGAAGGTGGTCAGGACTGAGAGCTTTAGGTTACTGTGTCCTGGCTCCAAGTCTTATGTTATTCCTGTCCTCACACCCTGGAAGGCCGTGGGGGGCCTGGGGGTGGGGCCTGATGGGGTCCTATAGATCTGGGCTGCCGATCCTGCCCCTGCCTTTGTATCTGTTTCCCCTGGAGGCGGGGGTCGGGGGGAGGGCAGGCGTCTGCCCAGTCGTGCTTTGGGCTGTGTACCGTCCTGTGTTGGGGCCCAGGCCCCTTTGCCTTCAACTTGTAGCTCCTCCCTTCCCCGTTTCCCATGCTCCCCTCTGAGCCAGCCCCTGCTCACATATGGGGGGCCAGGGTGGTTCCAGGGGGATGTGGGACAAGGGCGGGCAGAGGGCTGAGCCGTGAGTTCCAGGAGGGAGAGCCCAGCTGCGTGGCTGCTTCTGGGCTGTGGGACAGGAGCCGAGCCCCTGGTTTCCCTGACCTGGGTGGGGATTAGTGACCGCGGACGTGGGTTTGGCATTTCCGAGCCCTTGAAGTCTCATGCTCAGCTGGTGCCCAGGGGCCCCGAGCTCACAGAGGTGGTGGACAGATCCGAGTCCAGGGGCCTGAGCTGGCCCAGCCCACCTGGGGTCACTCTGAGACACGAGCACTCGGGGGCCCCACGAAGCCGCAGACCCTTCCTGAGTTTTGGGTGGAGCCTCTGCCTGCTAGGTCCACAGTCTCTGGTCATTCGGTGCCCCCACAAGGCCTTGGGACTGCGTGGGGTCACGGTGTCTGTCCCTTATCTAGCCGAGTGTCCTGCCTGTCCCTTGGCCTTTAGTGTCTAGCCTCCCCGCCTCCTTCGCTCCCGGGTCCTGGGCATCCCTGTGTGTGGCAGAGGGCTGGCTGGGGCTGTGCCAGGAAGTAGTCAGTACGTTGGAGAGGCCAGCCGGGGCTTCCTGTGGGACGACCTGTGGAGGGTGAGGTCCCTGTTGGGCGCCCAGGGACCAAAAGCCCTTGGAGCCGCTTGCTGTGCACAGCTGGGGGCAGGTGAAGGAATGCATGTCTCGGCTTGCCATGCACCTCCTCTCTCTCTCTCTCTGCTCTGGAGTCTGGGGGGATGCGGGCTGCCGTGGGCTCCGTGTAGAGCCGGGCAGGTCCCGAGTTCTGGCCACTGTGGGCCCGTGGGCTTGCTGAGCCTGGCGGAGGGTGAGCCTCCAAGGCTGCCTGCCTGGGGCACTCCTCATCCACCCAGCCTGCTCCGAGGCCCCTGGTGCTTGGGGCGGGGCAGGAGCAGGCCAGGGCTCCTCTTGACCCCCTGTGAAGGCCCAGCTGACCTGTGTCCTCCTCAGCACGGACTGAGATGTGGGGCTGGGACCGTTGGTTTGGGAGAGGGCAGGGCGACCCCAGAGGAGCTGAAATTTCAGCCCGAGCCACCTGAGCCATCAGCTGACAGTGGGCGGGGAGGCCATGGGGGCGCCGTGCTCCCTGGGTCTCAGCCCAGCCTTTGCAGGCTGGAGAACAGGCCCAGGGCCCGGTGGCCACCGCAGTAGCCTCTTGCCTTGGGTGTGTCCCGGTTGCAGCAGGGGAGACGGCCCGGGCGATGCTGGGTCCGTGGGCCCCCGGGGCAGGCAGGCGTCTGCTGCTACCTGGCTGGCGCTGCCCCCTGTGCCGGCCCAGCCCCAGCTCCCGAAGGCCCCGCGCCCTGCAGGGCTGGTGGAAGCTTCCTGCCTCCCCCTCCGTCTGTTCCAGCCACCCTCCGCTTCCCCCAAACCTAGACGCGCGCCGTGGTCCCCACCGCAGTCCCGGCCAGGCCGCCACTTCTCCCTCCCCCGGCGGCGGCGGCGGCGGCGGCAGGGGAAGCAGTCCTTCCGGAAGGTGGGGGCCGACGGTGGGCGTCCCGGGAAGCTCCTGGGGCCTGCCAGCTCCTTGATGTGGGGTTTCGGTTCTGGGCGTGGGGGGCAGGTCCCCAGGGAGGGGCATAGAATTGCAGGGGCCGGGGGGGAGCTTGTGCTCCGAACCTGGTCTTGTTCTTACGGGGCTCTTCCTTACCCTTCGTGCCCCTCTTCCTCCCGGGCACCTCCTCTCCTGCCCCCGTGCGGTCCTTCCTTGAAGCCTCTGGCCTCCGCCCACCCTTGGGCCCCCTCCTCACGCTCCTTCAGCTGGACCTCCTGTCCCTCCCCACCTCGGAGCTTCCTGCTTGGCTGGCCCCGTGTCCTCTTCTTTGCCACTAGACACGCGGCCCCAGCCTGTGGCCTGCTTGGACCCTGCCCCGGTCGGTCCTGCAGAGGAGGGCCTTGGAGGAGCCCTGAGCTGCCCAGGACGGGGTGGAGTCCCGGGGCTCACCCGCACCCCACGGCACTGGGGCTGGCATTTCCTGCCACCTGCCCCTGTCTACCATGTGGGGAGCGGAAAGGAGCTGGCGGGGTTTCCCCAGCTCCCTGCTCTGGGGTCCTTCCAAAACCCTGTTCCGGAGGGAGCCCGTGTAGCTCAGGGGTTTCGGAGAGTGGTGGAGAGAGTCCCTCTCTCAAAGGAGCCTTAGGGGCTACCTGCTGAGCATTCCTGAGCAGTGGATGTGGTTTCTGCTTGCACGCGGCTCCGACAGGGAGCTCACCACCCCAGGAAGCAGCCCCTGCCACTGCCTGTCACCAGGAGTGCTCTCTTTACTTTACACTTTACCAAATGTAGCTCTTCACCCTCAGGCCCTGGGGCCCAGGAGGTACCGGGGCTGAGACCCCAGGGCAACCCATCTCTGCCCTGTGGGTGATGCTGGCCTCCAGGTATTAGCATTTGAGAGGGAGTGTTGTGGCCTGAAGTGCTTTTTGTGCCAAAAGAAAGATCTGTCCGCCACTTCTTCCATGTAGTCTTCCTGGACTGGGTCTGGCAGCCCTTCCAGGTCTCTTCGCCCGTGTTGGGGCTGCTGGGTCTCCCCTGTCTGGACGGTGCCTGTTCTTCTGGGAGGTCCTGGGAGCTCCTGGGCTATGGGCTCCTCCCCGAGTCTCCCTGATTGCTCGTGTGTGTGTGTGCGTGCACATGTGTCCGCGTGTGCACGCACGTATGTGGGTGCGTGTGTATCTGTGCGCCTGTGCGTGTGCCCGCATGCGCATACAGGTGTGTGCACGAGTGTGCGTGCACGTGTATGCGTGTGTGTGCATGTGTGCGTGCATCTGTGTATATACGCGTGTGCGCATTTGTGTGTGCGTGTGCAGTGTAAGGGGCCTGGGGTGCTGAGGGTGTGAGGTTCGGAGTTCGGGCTTCGCCCCCCCCCCACAGGCCCCTCTGCACCCCTGGGGCAGGGAGCTTGCTGTCCTATGCCCTGCAGCCCCGCCCAGCCAGCCCCGCGAGCAGGGATCAGATACGTGTGTGGTGACCAGCCAGGGACAAGGCCCCAGCAGGTCCAAAGTATGACTTTAAAGAATAAGGCCTGATCACTCTCTGCTTATCAGCGGGTGGGGGCGGACAAAAGCTGGCAGCGAGGAGCCTTGCACGCACGTGGAGGGGGCGGGCAGAGCCTCTGCAGGCGGAGGGTGTTTGGGCATTTTTTTTTGCCTTTTATTTGTAACGTTCCCTTCCTGGCCAGAGTGTCTCTCTCCAGAAGACTCCAGAAAACACACCCAGCCCATTGTCACCCGGGCTCTGGGAAGTGTCTGCTGTGGGTGCTCCGTGTAAACAGGAAGCACCCAGAGCCAGGGAGGGGGGGTGCGGGGGGCCTGGGGACAGCCGGGGTCCTGAGGGGGCACACACGGGGG
>LNAC01000337.1:1784852-1810514 GCA_002007465.1 Ailurus styani
GGGGACAGCAGGGGTCCCCAGGGGGCACCCACTGGGGGGGGGCGGGGACAGCCGGGGTCGCCAGGGGGTACCCCACTGGGGGGCCCGGGGACAGTAGGGGTCCCCAGGGGGCACCCACTGGAGCGGGATCTGGGGCAGCCGGGGTCCCCAGGGGGCACCCGCTGGGGGGGCCGGGGACAGCTGGGGTCCCCAGGGGGCACCCGCTAGGGGGAGCCGGGGACAGCCGGGGTCCCCAGGGGACACACACTGGGGGTGGGGGGCGGTGTCGCCCCCTCCTCCTGACTCAGCAGCCCCAGGAGTTCACACCATTTGGAGCAGTTGCTGACACTTGAGCCTTTGCCGTCCAGCCGGGATTGTGGGTGGGGCCACGCAGAGGCTGAAGGTGGGTGCTCCTTCCCCCATTGGCTCTTTCTCCCCCTGGTTCTCAGACTTGGGCTGGGGGCAGGCAATGCCTTGGGGGGCTGGGAGCTTTGGGGTGCAGCCTGGCATCTGGCAGTCAAACAGGCCTCCTCCCACCCTCCCTCCCTCCCTCCTTCCTTCCTTCCGGCTGAGCTTTCTCCTGCCTCTCCCTCCCCTTCCTGGGGGGAGCGGCAAACAAACAAACAAGCAGCCGCTCAGGGCCCCCGTGGAGCGTGGAGCGGAGTGGGCACCGGCCCCTGCAGCTGTGAGCTGTGGCAGCAGCGACGCCCCTCCCAGTGGTTGCAGCTGCAGACTGCACCCCGCCCCTTGAGGAGAGCAGCCCCTGGGTAGCCCTGCACTGCCCTGCTCTGATTCAGGGCTCCCTGGGCCCGCAGGAGTACCTGGGCAGGGGCTGGAGTCGGGAGTGGCTTCTTGGCTTGGCCCTGGCATCCTGGTCTCCTTCCCACTTCTGGGGGGTGCAGGGACACCGTCCTGGGCCTGGGAGCCCCGACCGCCCCTGGCTGCCTGGTCCCTGTCTCTGAGCTCTCCCACGGAGGTGTCCGCTGAAGCCGTTGCGCAGAGTCCGTTTTGTTCCCCCTTCGCTTCCACCCTGAAGTCAGAGGCGCTTCTCTGACTGCACGGAGCGGGCAGCCCTGGTCCAGGCCGTGGCCGGCTCCTGCAACGCGGGTGGATGCAGCTAGGGAAGCCCAGGCTTGGGCAGGAGTGAAGCCGGCGCCGGGCCCTCATCCAGGGCTGGCTGCAGGCCGGGGAGGCAGGCCACGGTGGGTCCCTGCTTGCCTGGTGCGGGACAGCTGCGGATTTCTGCGCCCTTGCCTCCGGGCGAGTCTCACGCCAGCGCTCTGTGCCCTGGTCTCCGTGTCTGTCTCGGACAGGTGGACGGCCCCTGGGAGCTCCGTGGATCGGGGACCTGCAGCCGGGCCTGGGTGTGCTGTGCGCAGACGCCTCTCCCTGCCGGTCCTCTCTCGTGGGCCCTGCTGCCCTCACTGCCCCCGGGCCGCCTCCACCCGCCGGTGCCGCTGCAATTCTCTAGTTTTCATTTTCGAGTTCAGTGAAATGGTTGACCCCCGATCTTGTGAGTGACTGGAGTTCCCGATGGTTCCGCTGAGGCTGCTTGCCAGCGGAGTTAGGGTGCAGGGGGCTCACCCACCTCTAGCTGGACGGTGGGCTTCCAGGCCGGCTTCCTGCGCCCTCGGTCCCACAGAGCGGCGAGGAGCAGGAAGGGTCCAGCAGGCGGGGGGCTGCGAGACGGAAGTGGGTAAACGCTCCCGGGGGCGGGCACCTGGTGGGGTGGCCCGTCCCTGCAGGACCAGCCCACCCTTCGGGCCGGCCACCCCCAGGCTCTCCAGGGACAGGTTCGTACATCCCTGGGCAAGGGTTTTGGCCAGAGTCACAGGTGCCATGTCCCTACTGGGCCGCTTGGTAGTGGTGTCCCGACGTGTGACGTGTCTGTCCCCCAAGACTCAGGGGGTCCTTCGGAACATAGCCGCTCTGAGGTTCAGGGAGGCAAGTGGTCCCCGGGGCCTTGAGGGGCACCGTCGGGGTGGGCCCCCTGACCTGGGGCGCCTGCGGACGGAGGCCAGCGTGCAGGTGGGAAGGCTGAGGCCGGAGGAGGGCTCCAGGCTCGGCCAGGGTGTTCTGCTGGGGGTACAGGGGGCGGGGGATGGGGAGGCAGAGCTCGGCAGCCTCCGGGCTCCTCGGTTCCCGCCGCTGTGCTGGTGGGTCCTGCCCGCCCGTGGGCAGTGGATTCACCACCTGAGAGCCTTCCTTCTGGGGAGGCTTCTTCCTGCTGAGCCCTCAGGGTGGGTGGGGAGGCCTCATTAGCTCTCGTTGGGGCTTTGAAATCCCCGAGATGAAAGCCGGCGTGTGGGCGGCCGCAGCTGCTCCCTGCAGCCTCTGGGCAGGCACGCGCCCTGCTGTGTCCACCAGGCCCCTCGGAAGCGGGCCCGGGCACATCGGAAGCAGGCATCTCTTTGGGGCCTCGCGGGTCGAGGGGCCGTGGCTGCCGGGGCGCCTGGGCAGGCTTGGGCAGGGCGGTGTGATGAGGCCACAGACCTCGGAGGGTCAGCCTCTTGGTGGCAGATGTGCCGTGCCCCGGGCAGCTGGGGGAACACAGGGCCGCGACTCCCTGTCTGTAAATGGGGCAGCAAGGGCACCTGCCACATAGCTCTCCGCTCCACGCAGAGGTCTACCCCGCGGACGTGGTGGGCACCCGTGGTTTCTACTGTGACTCCCACACCTGTAGCTCCGCCCCTTGAGCCCACGGGCCGAGGGGGCCGGCCACTCGTGGTGTGCATGCATCCCAGGTGGACAGGTGGCTGTCCGGCCTCCCGGCCAGGACGGACGGACATCAGAGAGCCCGCCGCTGGCTGCTGACAGCCTGCTTGTCCTTTACCGGTCTCCTCTGGCCTGGCCCGAGCCCCACGGCCTGGGCCGGCGGGTGTTGGGGGGTGCCGCCTCGGAGGGGGCGCCCTGGCCTCCCGTTGGCCGGACTTTGCAACACGAATCGTTAGGATCGCTGTGGGGTTAGACTCAGTGTGGGGGCGCCGGGGCCTGGGCTCACCGTGGTCTCTGTGCCCTGCGGGGGGAGCAGGCCGGGCAGTGTGGGTTCCTGACCGCCCTCGTCTGGCTTCTTGTCTTGCAGACTTCTCCACCCAGGTGAACTCCTCGTCCCTCAACTCCCCCACAGGCCGAGGCTCCATGGCCGCCCCCTCGCTGCACCCCTCTCTGGGCCCCGGCATCGGCTCCTCGCTCGGCTCCCCGGGACAGCTGCACTCGCCCCTCAGTACCCTGAGCTCCCCCATCAACGGCATGGGCCCACCCTTCTCAGTCATCAGCTCCCCCATGGGCCCCCACTCCATGTCAGTGCCCACCACGCCCACCCTGGGCTTCGGCACGGGCAGCCCCCAGGTAAGTGTGGAGCTGGGCCCCTCCCGTGGACCCTGGGCGCAGGCGCTGTCATTTCCGCCCTTTATCTCCGGGAACCAGAGCCTCACGGAGGAGGCTGGAGCCCGAGTTGGAGTCCGGCTCTGGCCGCGCCCCCAGCCCTGGACTCTGAGGCCGTCAGCCAAGCTCGCTGCAGCCTGTCGCCTGCGCCGGTGGGGCCCCTCCCGTCGGGGGGCTCCCTGCTCCCGGGGCCCGGCTCTGTCGGGGGGCTCTGTGCATCTCAGGGTTGAACCCCCCTCCCTGGAGCCTGGGCCCCTTCTTGGCCTCTGCTCAGCTCGCGCCAAGCGGTTTCAGCTCCCCGGAGCCCCACTCGCAGGGGTGTATGTGCAGGCTCTGCACACAGGTGCCTCTCCTTGGGCCAGGCCCAGGCCACACGGTGGCCTCAGCTCATCTGTCGGGCTTGGTGGTCTTTTCCACAGTTACGTGTTTGCAACAGTCTGGCTTTCGGGGTTGCCTCTGAATCAGGAAGCTGCTGGTGCCCGGCCGGGCCTGGCTCGATCCGGTTCGTGTGGTGGGGACCCTGGAGGCCCGGTCCACCCTCTCCTGGGTGCCTCTCGTCCAGACCCCGGCAGAGCTGTCCTGAGCTCTTCTGGAGACCCCTGCGTTGTGAAGGGGCCCCAGGGCCCATCTGGGCCTCCCCTCTCCCAGCTCCGTGTGGTTCGCGGTGGATTTCTTGCTGGGTGGCCAGGACACCTGCTTGAATCCTAGCAGCCCCTTCCTCTCTCTGGGGTCGAGCTGTCTGTCCTGAAATAGGCAAGACTCCGTTACTGGTCTGGTCCAAGTCTGGGTGCGGCCCTTCTTCCCCCGGTAGATGCAGGCTCCTGTGGTGGAGAGCTTCGGGGTTCCATCTCCACGGAGCCTCAGGGTGGCCCGCTGGGGAGAGACTTGAAGTGCAGGCGTCCCTGCCCAGAGCCACATATCTAACTGTGCCAACTGTGCCAGGGGGCTGCCGGGCCCCCTTCTGCCATGCCACTTGCACGGCAGCCCGCCTTGCTCCTGGCGCAGGAGGCCCTGGGCCCCCCTGAGCTGAGCCAGCCCGCCGCCCGTCTCCAGAGCTGGCCATGCTGCAGGATCTCACTGGCTTTTCAGAGTGACCTTGTCAGCCCTTGGGGGCTGAGGGAGGGGGCAGAAGAGCTAGGGCCTCGGGCATCAGAGCAGAGGCTCCTGTGCCCGTCATGTCACCTGGGTCCCAGAGCAGGCCGGAGGCCTGAGGTGCTGGCAAGGGGGAGACTCGGCTGCCTTCCTGGGCCTGGCCGGCTTATTTTTAGCACAGCCACCCCACCCCTGTTCTTGCTGGCCGCACAGTGCCGCGCAGGGAGCCAGAGGGCACATGGAGACTGAGCCCGCACCTGCCCCCTGGGGACCGTGACAGACAGAGCCAGGCATCTGCAGACCCTCTGCCCCACGGGGGTCCTTGCCGGCCTCGGGCCTGCCTCCCATCCCAGACACCCTGAGGGCTCGTGCGCAGCAGGATCCTGGCCATGGCGGTGATGCCCTTCAGACCTCGGGGGCTCCTGCCCTCGGTACCGGTCATCCGTCTAGGGGCAGGGGTGGCGCGGAACTAGGGAGTCGGGGTTTCGGGACCGCATGTGTCCCGTCCTCTGTGATTCTCTGCACACAGCCAGCTTCCTGGTGCTTAGTGGGTGCTGCTTGAACCCAGGTTGTGTGTGGAAAGGGGCCCCGGGTCCTGTGAAGCTGATGAGGGAGTCAGGGCAAGAGTTGGGCCCAGGGGTGGCGGGGGGGGGAAGCAAACCAGGTGTGTCACAGATGGTCATTGCTGTCCTGTGGTCAGCCGCCCATCTGTCTGTGTGTCCGTCAGTCAGTTGGGCCACAGTGAGTTCTGCCACAGTCCGAACACCCCGCTTGGCCCCCCGCTTGGCCTCTCCTCTGGCTGCCCTTCCCGGGTAGGCCTCCGTCTCCCCTGAACCCCACCGCCAGTCCTGCGCCCCCATAGCTCCTTCCTGGAGCGAGTGCAGCTTCTGGGTTTCAGCAGCTTGTCTTGGAAACTTGGGGTTCCCCATGTTCATGGGAGTGTGGGTGGAGTTCAAAGGGGGGCATGCCCCACCCCCGGCCCCAAACCACAACCGCGAAGTTATGGTTGCCGGCTTGGTGAGGTTCTGTGCTGTTGTTAGGGAGGCCTGGCGCCCTGCCGAGGGCTGCCCGCG
The DNA here is from genome assembly GCA_002007465.1 of Ailurus styani. Lineage (NCBI taxonomy): Eukaryota > Metazoa > Chordata > Mammalia > Carnivora > Ailuridae > Ailurus > Ailurus styani. Next base: position 1,790,381 of record LNAC01000337.1, read on the forward strand.
CGAGCCCACACTGCTGGCGGGGTTCAGCACCCGAGTCCAGCGGACTCGGCCCTACCCGGAAGTGGTTGCCTGGGAGTCTGAGCTGGGCCAAGTGCCCAAATGGCCCCACGTCTCTTCCTGGTCCGGGGTCTCCGTCAGTGCCGGCCCACACGTGTCCCCAGCTCGTCCCAGAGCCTGCCCGCCACACCTGGCGCGCCGTGGGCAGTGCCGTGTCCAGGCCTCCCCAGCCCAGCGAAGCCTCCCTGGCGTGGGAGCCGCGCGGGCCAGCAGGGCGCCTGGTACTGCCTCCCCTTTGTTGGGGGTCCTGCGGCCGTGAGGCTCTGGGACGGGGCGACCACATGTCACAGGGTTTGCTCCTGCCTTGATGGCAGTGTGACCCAGCGAGGCCGAGGACCTGCTCTTGCGTGTGGCGGGCCTGAGCCTTCAACCCCAGTCCTAGCTGTGCTGATGGGCTCCCCCGCGGGCTGGAGGGGGGCCTGCCGTGGGCTCCGGAGGAAGGGCGTGGTGGGTGCGGGAGAGAGGAGCCCCGTGAGGCGGCAGGACACCCTGGCGGGCCATCGAGGAGGCAGGTGGTTAATTTACTAAGTCCCGTAGGCTCCGGCAGGAACTGAAATAAGTGCCAAGGATATGAAAGGGGAAACGAGATGGGCCCCCACCCTGGCCACAGCACGTGGTCACCAGGCTCCAGCGAGGGGCTGCCGGCGCCGTGGGTCTCCGCGGAGGTGCGGTGGGGAATAGGAGGGGAGCAGTCCCCCATAGGTGGGGGGCTGGGGAGGGGTGTGTGCAAGGTGGAACGAGGCCCCGGGAATCGCTCTGTGCTCTGTCTGGGAGCTGGGAACCCAGTCAAGGGCCATCAGCTTGGAGCTGGGGGGACGGGTGGGGAAGAGCGAGCCCTGACCCCAGCAGTTGCCCTGGTGGCCCTGTGGGGATCATCCACTAGTCGAGGCAGAGAAGCGAAGTGGGGGGCCCCGGCCTGTGCTGATGGGGTCTCCAGCCTAGCTTTCGTCTCCCCACACAGGTCTCCTAGGGCCCCCCCGGGCAACGACCCTGCTCGTGGGAAACTGAGGCCCGGGAGGGCAGGGATGTCCCGCACGTGGTCAGGGCCACAGCACTGGCCGGCCACCCTGCCTGAGACTCCTTCCCACTGGGGCCCCGGCCCGCCCTCCTCTCTGCTCTGCCTCAGTTTACCAGGCCAGGCACCAGTCAGGGCTTGCGTGCACGTGGGTGGCTGGGAGGGCGGGTGGCCCGCTGGCCGCCCGGCGCGGTGTGGGCAGCCGTGGAAGAGGAAGTGCCCAGGTTCCTCTCCCCGCTGCTCCCAATGGGGTCCAGCCACGTGGAGTCCTGGCCGGGCCCCCACAGTGCGGGGACAGGCCTCCTGCTCCTGTGTCCTGGGCGGCTCCTTGCAGGTGGGCCCGTGGGGACCCGCCCCCGCCCCCCGCCGCACCCCTCCAGTGCCCTTGTCCAAATGGTCCCACGGCCTCGCCACCTGGACACAGCGGCTGGGGGACCTCTCTGCCCGGGACTGACTGGCGGCACCTCCTCCTGGAGGCTGAGCGCTGGGGCTGCTGCCTCGGTGTCCGTGCCATTGTCCTGCCAGCAGCCCTCAGTCCTGCACACCAGGGAGCTCAGGGGCAGAGTGACCCAGTGATTTCCCCAAAACCACACAGTGAACGGAGCAGGCGTGATCCGGAGGCCCTGCCGTACCTGCGCTGGACCCCCACCCGCTCCTCCCCTGTCCCCCCCCGGCCCGTGAGCTCCGCGGCGCCGTGGCTCTGAGCGCCTGGCGGGGGTCACCGAGCGGCTCTGGGCAAGCCGGCCTCTTGGGGCCTCGGTTTCCCTTCTGCAGCATGTGGGGATCCCCTCGGTGCTCGCCACCTGCCGGTCAGAGCCCCGAGCTTACCCTGCTGATCTGCCAGCCCCCTCACCTGTGAAATGGGGGTCAGGGGAGGCTCTCCCGGGCTCTGGGGGCGCACACGTGCGAGCCAGGCCTGGGCGCTGGAGCACTCACAGACCGTGCCCCTTCTTGGTTCCCAGTCTTCCCTGGGGCCTGGCCTTGCCCCGGGGGGCTGCTCCGTTCTGCATGGCACCCCACTCGAGTCCCTCGGCCCACCCGGGTGGAGCAGGGACGGAGAGCGGGTGGGGGGCCGCACGGAGGCCCGTGTGGGAGGAGGCTTTGGGCGGTTTCTGCTTCGTGTGCCTTGAGCCCCTGGCTCTTCCTGCCCCGTGAGAAAAGGGGCGGGGGGGGGGCTGGGGGCCGTGGGGAAGGAAGGAGGCGAGGTTCCTGCTGGTTACCAGGGGGCAGCGTGGCGCCCGCCACCTTCCCCCAGGGACGCCCACACCACCCGGTTTCCGCCTCGGTCGGGTTTGCAGAAGTTGGGGTGCGGGGGGTGGCACATGGCCGGGGTCCCGGCGCCGGGGGAGACGGGCCGGCCTGCGCGCTGCCACAGGGAGCACCTCTGGTGCTGGCAGGAGCGCTGGCTGGACGCAGCAGAACCAAAACTGCTGTGTCACCGCATGTCACGGCCACGCAGCTGTTGCCGGGGTGACTGGTGAGTTTCCCACGCTTCCTCTGGGCAGGGCGGGCCGGGTGGGGCAGGGCTGTGCGCCGAGGGGGTGCTGGCTCTGCCCTGTGCGCCGGGGGCCACGTGACCCGGGACCCCCCCCCGCCCCCTGAGGCCCCGGCAGGGTGGCCTGCTGACGTGGACCCCGACTCTCTGGCCTTGCTGGGAACCAGGCCTCGGAGCCCATCTGTGGGGTGGGGGTCCCCGAAGTGCCTGCCTCGCGGGGAGGGTTGCAAGTTCATGCCGTCCTGTCAGGGGCATGCCCTGTAATGGGGGGCGGTTCTTAGCCGAGCGAGGGGCAGGGGGTGCGAACAGGGCCGTGGGGGTCCTCCCCTGAGGCCTGGGGTCGGCCATGGGAGGGTGGAGCCCTGCGGGCGAAGCGGCATCCAGCAGCCCGGCCGCCACTCCGCGGGGCTGGGCCCTGCCCCTCCTGAGCTGTGCGGCCTGTGACGGGCAGAGCTGCTCTCTGAGCCTCGGTTTCCCTGTCTGCAAAGTGGGGGTACGTCGGCACCTTCCTTACTGTAGGGCTGGTGCGGGGGGGGGGCGACACGCTGGCACAGGCCCCCTGGACACCCCCGGTTTTCCCTCCTCAGCTCAGCTCACCCATGAACCCCGTCAGCAGCAGTGAGGACGTCAAGCCCCCGCTGGGCCTCAACGGTGTCCTCAAAGTCCCGGCCCACCCCTCAGGGAACATGGCGTCCTTCACCAAGCACATCTGTGCCATCTGTGGGGACCGCTCCTCAGGTAGGCCGCGCGGGTGTGCGGGACCCCCGGGCGGGGTGCGGGGGTGCCGGGAGGCGGGAGGCTGGCCGGGCCTCTCCTGCTGCACCTCCTGGCGCTCTGGGTCGGGGGGCGACGGCGAGCTCAGGGGGCCTCCCCGCAGGCAAGCACTACGGCGTGTACAGCTGCGAGGGCTGCAAGGGCTTCTTCAAGCGGACGGTGCGCAAGGACTTGACCTACACCTGCCGGGACAACAAGGACTGCCTGATCGACAAGCGGCAGCGAAACCGCTGCCAGTACTGCCGCTACCAGAAGTGCCTGGCCATGGGCATGAAGCGGGAAGGTAGGCAGGCGGGGGGCCATGGGCACGAAGCGGGAAGGTAGGCAGGCGGGGGGCCATGGGCACGAAGCGGGAAGGTAGGAGCCGGAGGGGTCCGTGGGCACGAAGCGGGAAGGTAGGTGCTGGCGCGGGCGGGGGAGGGAGGGGGCGCCCCTGTGTCCGCATGTCCGGACGCCCGCTCCCTGCGGAGCACGCTGCTGCAGGGCTGGCCTTGCCCGACCTTCCCCGGCCACCTGCTGTGTGCCCCAGGATCGCAGAGGGGCCCGCGTCTGTCTGTCCAGCCTGGTGGCAGACTCGCATTGGTCAAATCCTCCTCGAGGTTGGGGTGACCCAGCGTGTGGTCCCTGGGGTGCCGGGCAAGGGCGGAAGCACAGTGAGGGCTGGGGCGGGAGGGGGGTGGGGGCAGGAGGAGCCCAGGGGCCCGGGTTCCTGGGTGTCCCGAGCTGCGAGCCGCGTTCCGCGTTCCGGTGTCCGGCCAGGAGCTGGTCGAGGAGGCCGGGGCAGGGCAAGGGCTGAAGAGGGGGCGGACTGGAGCCGGGAGCTCTGGAGACCGTGCAGGTGTCCCCGAGCCTGCTGGATGCCGGGGTCGCCCTAGGCCCCTCTACTTCCTGTGCACCCGGTGGAGGCGCCCTGGGGCCTCAGAGCAGCTAGACTCTTGGGCTTGGATTTGGATGCCTGATTTATGGACAGAGTTTGTTAGGGGCGGAGGGGGGCACAGCTGGTGTGGCCTCACTCCCCTGAGGCCGCTGAACTTGTCAAGTGATTTAGCCAGACTTAGGCCTGAGCTCTTGGCCCCAGCTTGGCACAGCGACCTCCCTCTGCCCAGCCCCTCACTGTCTGTGGGCCTCAGTTTCCCCATCTGCAGGCTTGGTGACTGCTGCGTCCTGGGTGGATTTGCCGGGTTACAGTCTGCACCTGTGTTTGGATGTAGCAGGGGGGCAGGGGGCCCATCTCGCGGGGTCTCGGGCGCGGGGCATCGTCAGGGGCTCCGTGTCTGCTCCCGTCTGTGCTGCCGCTGCTCCTGATGGGGTCCCTGGGCTGGTGGCCCACCACCGAGGACCGTCACCTGCGGGGCCCGTGGTTCTCATCTCATTTCCTCTTGTAGACCCCAGCCGGGCCATGAGGTCCTGCAGGATTTCTTGCTTGAGGCTGCAAGGGCGAGCAGGACGGGCAGTGCTCCTGGCAAGGGGAGCCTCGGGGGCTCTGGCACTGAGCTGCAGGGGCTAGCGCGGTCTGTGCGGAGTGTGTGCCCCCAGGCCTTCCTGGTCGGGGTGCCTGTTTCCTGTAGTGCTTGGTCCACCCACTCATCCTCACGCAGGCGGAAAAACGGAAGCCCAGAGGGTCCAGGGCTTGTCCGAGGTCACGTGCCAGGTGGGACGCAGGCACCTGGCTCCCGGGGCTGTCCTTGTTCCTTCAGGCCATCCCGGGCAGAGGAAGCACGTGGCCAGCCGGCGGACGTGTGCCCCTGGCCCCGGTTCATCTGGATGCGCCTGTAATCAGGGAGGGCTTGCTGGGGGTGGTCTGTGCAGCGTCGTTGCTGGGACGGAACTCAGGCAGGGTGAGCACGTTGTGGGCAGTGGACCGGTGTGTGCCCAGGCGTTGGGTCTGGGCAGAGGGCCGGGTGCCAGCGTGCTGGGGGAGGCTCGGGCTCCCTCGAGGACAGCCTAGCACAGAGCGAGCTTGGGTTAGTGCCCGAGACCACTTGCTTGCCAAGCTTCGCAATCCTGGTGCCAGGTGCCCTGCTGGGCACTGGGCATGCAGCAGAGAGCTGGGGGCATGCGTCTGCTGACGGATTGTCACATTACCAGGCAGGGCCCCCCAGTGTGGTCAGTGCCGGTCGGGGAACCCAGCTGCGGGCTGACGTCCAGCCTGATGCCTTAGAGTGAAAGGGTGTCAGGCAGAGTGTGAGCCCAGCAGGCAGGCACGGCGCGCGCCGAGACCGAGGACCTCAGATAGAGCACAGTGCGAGGCCTGGATGCTGTTCCGAGCCTCAGAGAGCGGCCCTCCCCGCAGGTCCCTGGACGGTCCAGGAAATGCTGATCTTGTCCTCAGGCCCCCTCAACCTGGCCGCTTGGAGCCTGGGCACTAGCCTCCAGCAGCCCGCCCCGCCCCCCCCCCCGCCAGGCCTGGGAGAGACTGGATGATGCCCGTCTTGTCCCAGCGCAGCTGCAGGGTCCCGGGGCGGGGGGAGGCCTGGTCCAGCCCCTGCCCGGGGGCCCACGGGGACAGGGTCTTGTGTGCGGGGCCTCACTGGGCACCCCGCCCATGGCCCCTCTCACCCTGCCTCCCTCGCCCGTGCTGCTCAGATTCCCAGGGAGACAGATGGGTCGCAGACGTGGGCACGTGGATGGGCGTCCGGGCTGCCCCCGTCAGCTTGGTCCAGAGTCGCGCCAGCCCGCGTGTCTCTGCTGCCTCACTCGCTCGTCTGATGGATAAACCTGGTGCTTTGGGCACGTTCCTGAGGCAGAGCTCAGCCCTCGAGACCTGATTTATGGGCCGTTAGATAAATACCTGATCCCGGCAGGACCCACCTCCCCCTTGCCTTGTCCTGGATTTATAAGTCACGAACGTGCAGTAAAAACCCTCCCACGGAGCTCTTCCGTGCCCCACACACAACGGCACGCAGCCGGGCCCCTTACCCGTGCTCGCCCGGTGCGCGGGGCCCGGTGCGCAGCCTCCGTCTTGAGCGGAGTGACCAGCCACCAGTGTGATTAGCGCCGGCCCCGCAGGGAGCGCCACGGACTCCCAGGCCCGGAGGCCTGTGGCTGGGTGCTGGGAACTGACCCCCGTCCCCCCGGGACCGGTCCTGAAACCGGTCCTTTCCTCTCTGTTGTCTTGGGGACGAGGTGGGGCCCCTGGCAGCAACAGGGCAGCGTGGCAGCCCGGGGGTATGGTGGCCGGGCGCGCTAAGCCAGGCTTGGCCCGCAGCACACAGGACGCGAGGTGCTGGCTTCCGGGCTGGCCTGGGCTGCGTGGCCCCTCAGGGAGGCTTGTGATCACAGCTCCGGTGCGGGCGAGGAAGCGGGCTCGTGCCCAGATGGTGTCTGGGGCAGCGCGGGAGGGAGCCGCTCGGGTTGGCACCCGGGCCGGCTGACCGCAGGGAGAGCTCGGGAGGGGCTTGCTCCAGCTCAGAGTGGACGGGGACCCCTGCTCGGGGCCGGCAGATAGCATCTCTGTTGGGCAACGCAGGGGCCTGCACACACAAGCAGTGCCCGCGCTTGCTCCGCCGCATTCCCGGAAGGTGGGGGCTGAGGCCCCGGTGGGAAATGCCGGCCGCCCGCCAGGCCGAGCCCGGGCCTGTCTGCTGGAGCGCGCGGCGGCAGGGCTGGGGGGCTCTGACGGCGGAGCTGGTCCCCACTTGGGGTGACGCCGGCCCAGGCCGGAGGATCGCCCCACTGCTTGCCTCCCTGCTTCCTTCTTTTCCCTCCAGGAAGGCCTCTCCCTGCTTCCTTCCTGCTTCCCTTTGCTTTCCGAGCTCCGTCTCGAGGCCACGTGTGTGTGTGTGTGTGTGTGTGTGTGTGTGTGTGCGCGCGCGTGCGCTTGCACAACCGCCCCACACGTTCTGCTGTGGAGAAAGAGCCCGGCTGGGTTCCCGCGCTGCCCCGGCAACATCGAGCAGGTGGCTGCCTGTCCGAACCTCTGTTTCCACAGGTGACCGTGGGGGCGGCAGCGGCTCCCCGCGGGCTCGTTGGGAGAACAGGGCGGTGGTGGCGTGGGGGCGGAGAGCGCGCGTGTGTGAGTGTGTGTGGGGTCACGCCGCGTGCCGGATCCTTGTCCTGGACCGAGCCCTGAGGGCAGGAGGGACGTGTCCTCTGAGCCAGAGAGCCCAGGCGGTGGGACAGTCCCTTCTCCGGGCCTGACGAAGGGGCGCGGGGCCGCACACGGGACGGAGGAAGGGCCAGCCGGCTGGGCACAGCTGGGGTGCCGCCTCCCCGGGACGCCCCCTTCCCACCTCCTGGCTTCCCGCCAGGCCCAGCAGCCTGGAGGGGCGGCGGAGGGCACGGCCGCAGGTTGGGGGGTGCCCGCTCTGGCGGAGGGGCCCCTGCCCCCCGCCCCCACGTCTGCATCTCCCCGGATGCCGAGGGCCCCCCTCCCAGCCTGTGCCTTTCCGGTGTGCCCGGGGCCCCGCAGCGCTCGGGCCTGGCGGGAGAAGGAGGCCCTGCGCTCACAGATGCCTCCTGCCCGAGGCTTCCCGGCGCCAGCGCGACGACGTAAGGCAAACATGACTCCATCTGAAAGGTGACTGAGCTGGCAAAACATAAATCCGCGGGCTCGCTCCTGCCTCCTCCGCCGTCTATAAATAAAACCATAATATTTATAATGATGCCGCGCGGAGCTGCCGGCCCTCCGCGGCTTCAAAGTGCTTCTCGGAGCATTGGCTAATTAATTTGCGCGCCCCCACGGGGGAGGCAGGTGCTGGGGACCCCCGCCTCGGGGCCACCGCGTCCGTCCCGTCTGTGCAGGGGGAGGGGACCCCCCACTGGCTGCGGCTGAGGAGCGTGGGAGCGGGGGGTACAGAGGTGTGAGCGCCTCGTGGGTCCGGCCCGGGGCCAGCGCCGTGCTCCCCCCTCCAGGGCCGAGGAAGCGGGGCTGCAGGGTGGTCCGGGGCGGGGCGGGGCGGGACCCGGAGCCCAGGCTGTCTGACTCCAGAGCCTGCAGCTGGGAGCCGCCCCCTGCCCTGTGCGCTCAGCGGCGCCCCTCTGCTGCTCCCGGCCTGTGGCCCCGGCCGGCCGACCAGGCGCCTCTCGGCCGCGTCCTGGCTCTGACAGCTTCCGATCCTGCCCAGAGCGCAGACCCTGAGGACCACCCCCTCCTCGGGGTCTCAGGGACACGGGCGTGCCTGGACGTGGGGTCTGTCACCCTGGCTGCTGGCCGTGGCTGGGGTGGCTCTGCTGGAGCCTCATCCTGTGCCCTGTGGCCGAGGGGGCGACTGAGGAGGGGCCCGGCCCCCCACCCCCTGTAGGCGTCGGGAGGCCTGGCTGGGGAAGGGCCATAGCCATGCCAGCTCCAGCACCCTGCACACCCCCCTGCACACGCCCCTGCGCACCCCCCGGCAGACCGCCCTGCACACCCCCTGCACACCCTCCTGTAGACCACCCTGCGCACCCCGCTGCATACCCCCCTGCACACGCCCCTGCGCACCCCCCGGCAGACCGCCCTGCACACCCCCTGCATACCCCCCTGTAGACCGCCCTGCGCACCCCCTGCATACCCCCCTGTACACCCCCCTGCGCACCCCCCTGTGCGCCCCCCTGCAGACCGCCCTGCACACCCCACTGCAGGCTGCTCCCCTGCTGTCAGGGTCTCTGGAAGAGCCAGGCTTGCAACGGCTCTGACTTGGGGCTTGCCCTCAGGGGGCCCACAGGTGGTCGAGAGGTGTTCATGGGAACTTAGGGAGCTGTGGGCCATGTTATGGGAACCAGGCAGGCCTGGGGACCCCTGGGGCCTGGACCGTCGGGGAGCCCCCCCACCCCTGGGCTGGAGGAGTGAGGGGAGCAAGGGCTGGCCGACCCCGGGAGCCGTGGGCTTAGGAGGAAGTGGCAGCTGAGAGCCAAGGCTGGGCAGAGAGGTCGCCAGAGCCGGGCACCCCCCCCTCCTCCCACCCTCCTCCCTCCTGCGGGTCCCTCAGTATTTGCCAAACCCAGCAGGGAGCCGAAGGGGAGAGGGACAGGTCAGGCAGCCTGAGTTCGGCCCTCAGAGCCAGAGCTGGGGGGTGGGTCTGGGGGTTCAAGGGGGTGTCCTGTGACAGCTGGCCTCTGCGAGAACGGGGAGCAGCGTGTGGTCCCCCAGAGATGTCACCATCTCTGGCCCCTAGAGAGGAGGCCAAGCCCCGTCTGAGGCCCAGGGGCCATCGCACTCAGGAAGCCCCGGGAGGGGCTGCACCTTCCGCTCTCCAGAAGGCGCTCCCCCAAGACACGGACCAGGAGGGAGGGCACTGAGCACAGAGTCCCACGGGAGTGTGGGGGGCGGGGGCATGGTGCCAGGCTGCGGCTCTGCAGGGATGGGGGCTCTGGGGATGTCAGGGATGTCTGGGGTGGGTCAGGAGGAGGGAGTGGGAGATGGCCCAGGGAAGGCTCGGTGGAGGGAGAGGGGTACCAGCGTCTGGCCAGCGGCCTCGGGAAGGCCTCGATGCCCCTTGGCGGAGCCCGCACCTCCGGGCCGGCCGGAAGCTGGGCGGCAGGCCAGAGGCCCGACAGCCATCGGAGTCCGCTGACCCGAGCCGGCTCCTATGTGCGCGCACCCTGGGCGGGTTCAGCCTCCCGCACACGTCACCGCGTGTCCTCTCTGTGCTCCGCCCTGGGGCCCCCCAGCAGCGGGCCGTGTACCAGGGCCTCCCAGTCGGGGACGGGGGCGGTGAGGGTCCGGGGAGGTGGTCCGAGCTCGGTTCGGGTCCTCTGGGCGTCTGTCCAGGTGAAGGTTCTGCGGGGCCCGTGGGGTGTGTTGGGTGCTTGGCTCAGCACAGTGGCCTGCTCGGGGCAGTCTTTGGAGGAGGGGCTGCCCAGGGCCGTCTCCCGAGGGTGGCTGCTGCCCGCACCCACCCCGCTCTCAAAGCCCCAGGGTTTCTGGTACGGGAGTGAGCGGCCGGGGCCTCTTGGGGTGCTGTGAGGGACCCAGGCCTGGTGTGTGGGTAATCTCTCAGGAGCCTCCTGGACCCGGAGGGGGCCCAGCCCTGTCGGTGCCCGGGTCCTGCCCAGGGGTCTCCGGCCCCTGGGCTCTGCAGCGCGGGGCCGTTCCCAGGCTCCTCTGCCCTGTGGGATGGGCATGTGGGCGGAGGTCTCAGGGCTACACTCCGAATCACCTCACCAAGCTCCCGGTGATGGGGTCTCCAGGGGCGCCAAGAAGCCAAGGGCCTTGTCTGGGACTGGGGCCGAGGAGCCGGCCCTGCAGAGGCCGTGGCCGCCCCAGGGGTCTGGTGGAGGGGCACGTCTAAACATCTCTGGCTCGGGAGAGCAGGACCTCAGAGGGTGGGCTCGGGGGCTTGGGGGGCTCGGGGGAGGCCCCTCCTGGTGCTGTGGTGATGGCATCTAGGGGCCCCCGGTACCTCGCTTGCTCGGGCTTGAACAGTGCCATGTAGACAGCCCTTCCTGGCCACGGGCTGGGGCTTCTCCTGCTGCCGACTCTGGTAGGTGCTCCTGCCAGAGCAGGGGGGGTGGAGGTGGGGGTCAGCCCGGGAGGCCGCAGCCACCTCAGGAGCTACGTCAGATGCTGGAGGGCTCTGGGGGGGTGGGGGTCCATAGCCCGGCCCCTCTGGGGAGGGGCACCTCGAGCTGTGTGGGCTCTGAGGCCCAAGGTCTGGAAGCATGCAGACTCCTCCCTTCGGTCCACGTGGCTCTGCGTGCGGCAGCATGGATGTCGACGCCTCCCTCTCTGCCTCCTTCCGTCGGCTTCTCTCGCTGGGCTCCCAGGGACTGGGCCACCCCCTGACCACCCCTGTGCTCAGCCCTCCACCCCCACCTCCACCGGGCCGGCCCAGGCCATCCTGGCTCACGCTCCGGATTGGCCTCCAGCTTCTGGTCTCCGCCTGGGACCCTTCTTCTTTGTACAGCTGGCGATGTGTGTGTCATGTTGTCTCTCCCCTGTGGCACCTGAGACCCTGTGCAGGAACTCGGCCCCTGCCCCCGCTGGTACCCCTTCCAGGGATTCTTCAGCCGGTGGGAGAGGTCTCCATTGATCAGCAGCAGCTCTGCTCCGGCTCTGGGCCTTTGCACATACTGCCTCCTCTGCCTGAACTGTTACCTGTGTCTTTTCTTGCCACTTCTTCCAGGAAGCCTTCCCGGCTTTGTCCGAGTCTATAGTCCATTGAAGCCCTTTTCACTGCACATGGGAACCCCTGCTGAGCCGTCAGCTGCATGAGAGCTGGCCTTGTGTGCTCTGGCTGATGTTCGCCTGGCCCGGGACGGGTGCTGGTGTGGGTGTTAGTTGGGTGAATTAATGAAGGGCGGGTGTGCTCTGTGTTCTGGGCACGCGTGGCTACTGGAGGCCAGGGGCAGAGACCGGGGCAGAGATGGGGCGGCGGTTCATCCAGCTCTGAGCTGCGCCTCCCTCGGCAGCCCTGCTGGGTGCACTGGCTCAGGGCTGGTGCCGCTCGGCTCCTGATGGCGGAGGGGCTGCCGAGGAAACTGGGCTGACCCCCCCCACCCCCCACAGCTGTGCAGGAGGAGAGGCAGCGGGGCAAGGACAGGAATGAGAACGAGGTGGAGTCCACGAGCAGCGCCAACGAGGACATGCCGGTGGAGAAGATTCTGGAGGCGGAGCTGGCTGTCGAGCCCAAGACTGAGACGTACGTGGACGCGAACATGGGGCTGAACCCCAACTCGGTGAGCTCCACCCCTGCCCGCATGGCCTCCCCTGGGGTGGCAAAGGCCAGCGTTGCTCGGCGACCGTTGGCCCCTGGTGGGTGTTGCTGGGTGGGAGACCCCAGCTGTCATGGCCCGTGCTGACAGCCAGGGCCCAGCACGTGCTGTCCAGCTCATGTGGCCTCGGGCCATTGCTCAGCTGGGTCCCAGGGGTCCTGTATCTGCCGCAGGCGTGCAGGCTGCGGGGTGCTTTCTCCTGTGCCTGCATGTGGGGTCAGGGCTGGGATCGGAGCCTGGTGGCTGGGCCTGCGGTCACACCGGCCTCTCTCTCTCTGTCCTCCGCCTGGCCAGAGCGGCCCCCACCGTGCTGGACACACCCTGCCCGTGCCCCTGCACGTCCAGGGCCTTTGCACGCGCGGCTCCCTCGATTCCTGCTCAGGCTTCTGTCTGGCCCGAGGTGTCCCTTCCCCCCAGCCTGCCTTCACGGCGCTGCGAAGGTGGTCTGGCCCCGGGACGGAGCGCAGAGCTTCCTTCTTGTCCCCTAGCACACGGCAGTCAGCGGTAGGGCGTGTGGCACGTTGACTCTCCTTCCCGGCCACGCACCCGGGGCTGGCGTCTTGAGCGACTGTTCACGGCCTAGCTCCCGCCGGGACCCCCCTGCCCGTGGGCACTCACACAGCCCTCGTCCCAGGCCGGGAGGGTCCCGTGGGCGTGCGAGGCCCCTGTGGCCGGTGGCGGGCCGTCCCTGCTTCCCTGCACACCTCGGCCCCGCTCAGAGTTGTGCCCCGTCGGGGTGAAGGTGCACACGGGCCCGCCCCCTGCAGTCCCAGCGAGGGGAGGGGAGGCCGGCTTTGAGGCTTTCACGACTGAGCAGAAACTCCAGAAAGAATCGGGAGGTGGACGAAGGGTTGCCAAGCAAGGATGTTCCCAGGAACCCGGAGCTGCCGTCTGCTCCGCCTGGTGTGGACCCCACGGAGGGGCTGGCGGAGTGGGGAGCAGGCGTCATCTCGTGGCCGGCACGTGCCTGGCTTCCTGTGTCTGACCTTGCCGCGGCTTCCTCTGGGTCAGCCCGGGGCCCCGTCGGGGACAGCTTGTCAGGCCCCGTCCTGCAGGTGGCGGGATGGCTGCGCTCGGTCCCGCCATCGTCTGTCGGGGCGCGTTGACCTGCCTGCCCAGCTGCAGAGGCCGGCCTGCCCGGGAGCGGCTCGGGGCTGCTCTCGGCCCCTCCTGGGCTCCCAGGGGTCACCGGCCAGTGGCCGGGGAGGCTGGTGCCCTGGGCTTCAGCCTGCACCAGAGCTTTGAGGCCCCTTCCAGATGTCCCTTATGTCCCCCCGCCTCCCCCCTGCGCGGCTTCCCCGGGCCGCTCTCCACCTGCCCGGGCCCTCCCCTCCCCTCCCGGGGCTGCCCTGAGTGTCAGGAGCAGAGCCTGGCCAGGGCGGCGCCCGCTAGAACCCGGCCCTGGCCTCTGGCGTGCCAGCTGCAGGGTGTGTCTGGCGCGGGGACCCCGTGAGGGCCAGGCTGCACGCCCGCATGCATCACAGGGTGAGGGGGAGCGCCCACGGGGGTGCGGGGCTGGGGCATGTGGCCCCAGGCTTCGCTGCCAGGGACGGAGGAGGGACTTGGGGTGAGGGCCGGTGTGGGGGCACTCTGGGTGTCGGCACCCTGGGCTGGGGGTCCCATGTCCCCCAGCAGCTGTGGCTGACGCCTGTCCCTGCAGCTCTGTGTCCCGGTCTGCATGCCCCAGCCCCTTCCGACCCGGTGGCCTCTGTGCCACTTTGTTACCGGGGGTCCCGCCCATGCCCTCACCGGGCCCTTCCCACGCCTCCCCGTAGGGCAGATGGTGTCTGTCGGGACGGGGGGCTCTTCAGAGCACGCCCCGGCCACCGTGTGTGGCTGTCGTCCTCCCCCTCGCTCAGGCCCCAGAGGGTCCGCTGGCCAGGAGCTGGGGAGGGGGCTCCCCGGAGGCCTGCCTGGGTTTCCTCATCTGTGACGGCGAGGGGAGAGTCCCCGCTGGCTAGAACTTTCTGGAAGGGCCTCTGATGCCCCCATCTGTGTGCCGTCTCCACACCCGGTAGGAAGACGTGGCCCGGAGGGGTCAGCACTGACTGCCACCGTCAGAGTCTCACCCCAGCTTGGCACTCACGCCTGCAGCTCCGTTTCCCCGCCTGTGGCTGGGGTCGCTCGGCCCCCACACTGAGGGCTTCCGACAGCAGCGATTTTCGTGTCTTACGGTGCCGGGGTCCCAAGTCCACGGGCAGCTCCCGGGACGAGAGTCGCGGTGTCGGCAGCGCTGGTTCCTCCTGGGGAGGACGCCCCCTCGCCCTTCCCTCTGCTGGCGGCGCCGCGTCCTCGGCCCGGGCCCCCCTCCAGCGTCGAGTTCCCGTCTCTGACCCCGCCTCCCTCCTCAGGGACCCTGGGATGACCTGTCCCCCCCACCAACATTGTCCGGATCCCTCCCACCTCACACCCTCCCTCAGTCCTGCCCGCAGAGGGAGGCGGAAACGGCCCCGGCCGCAGGCTCGGGCCATGAGGACGCAGTCCCGGGGCCGATGTTCAGCCCAGGGCAGGGGCTGCATGCGGGGTGGGGGCTCAGTGTGCGCCTCTCTCCCGCCAGCCCAACGACCCCGTCACCAACATCTGTCAGGCGGCGGACAAGCAGCTCTTCACGCTGGTCGAGTGGGCCAAGCGGATCCCGCACTTCTCTGAGCTGCCCCTGGACGACCAGGTCATCCTGCTGAGGGCAGGTAAGCGGCTGGGCTGGCGTAGGCAGGGAAGGTGTGGGAGGGAGAGGCCAGGGGCCCGGGCGACCCCTTTCTCCTGCGGTGTGGGGCTCCCGCCTGCGCCCTGCCCCCTCTGGCCTTGCTCCCCCCACCCACTGGAGGTCATTGGTTTCGGGTCTCTAAGTGGCCTTCGGAAGGGCAAGGGCGGTCTGGGGAGCTCTGCAGAGGGCGGGGGGCGGGGGTGCCCCACACGGGCCGCCCCGGAGTATTTGTGCTCTGACCTCTCCCTGCTCCGAGGCCTCGGCGCCTCCTCTGCATGGGGACTGTGGTGCTGGCAAGGGGGGGTTAGGAGCACAGGCTCTGGGGTTCGGGTCAGGACCGGTTCCCGACGTGCACCAGGCACGGGTTACTGCAGAGACCAGGGTCCTCAGTGCAGGTTCCTGCTGGAGGGACAGGAGGGACAGGTGCACCAGCTGTGTGGGTGCTGGGACTTTGGGGGCGGGGCGCGGCAGGGAACACCCCCTCCCCACCGGCCTCCTGCCCCGCCGTGCGGGTGTGCATTCTCGGTGTTGCAGGAACGTCAGAGGGCAGCCCGGCCCCGTGCCTGCCAGGCCCTGGGTGCGCTTGGGGCAGCGGGAGAGGTGGCGGCCAGCCCAGCGGTAGGGGGAGGCTGGGCGGGATGGCAGGGAGAGGCAGAGTGGTGCAGAGTGATCCCGCCATGGGGGGGACAGATGCTCTTGGGGCCACCTCTTCCCCAGCAGAACTCTTGTCCCCAACCTTGTGGGCCTGGGGTGGGGGCGGGGCGCCTTCTGGAAGAGCTTTCACTCCAGCTGGGGCATAATGCCCAACAGCCAGAGCCGCCGGGGAAGGTGACGGGGGCCGGGGGTCCTGACTCACTGTGGGATGGGGTGAGCCCTACCCTGCCCCAGGCCTCAGTTTCCACTTCTGGGAAATGGGGCTATTATGTGTTTTGTAGGACTGTAGTCGGTATGAAGTGGGATAGCCTGTGTGATGCTGTGTGTCATGGAGCCCAGAGCCTTCCGGGCCCGGAGGGTGTGGCCGTGGACAGGCCATCTCTGTGGAGGTGGCCTGAGGCTTCCGTCCATAGGAGTCATTGAGCGCCCGGGACAGAAATCATTTCTATTCCAAGTTTTGCTTCCATACTTTCTCTTAACCCTTGCCGCCGCCTCTGGTTTGTCTCTGCTGGGAGCTCACGTAGAGAGACCATCCAGTTTGCCTGAGGCCCTGACGTGCCTTGTTTCAGTTTAAGAATTTACTATTTCATGGTTTCCCACGTGGCATGTAGTAATCAGAGAGTTTGCTGCTGGGACCAGGTGAGCAGCCACTGCTCCGTGGCCACCCCAGAGAGAATCCCCACGTCTGTGCACGAGCATCCTGCACTTGTGGGAAGAGACCTCCCTGGGCACGTGGGATTGGGGAGCACCTGGGTTAAACAGTCAAAGAGGATGCTCTGTGCGGGACTTCTCAGGACCTTTATTGCCCAAGTTTGCACCACAGAAGGAAGAGGCATTTCCCAAACATGCTCGGGAACCTCGTTTCTGCAGCACACTCACGGCGTGGGGGGGGGGTCCCCAGAACCCACTGTGGGACGTTCTGCAACACTGCGCGCTGCCCGTGGAGGGCTAAGTGGCGGCCCCGTCAGGGGAAGGGGCCGCCGTGTGACCGCGCACCCTCCTCCCCCCAGGCTGGAATGAACTGCTCATCGCCTCCTTCTCCCACCGGTCCATCGCCGTGAAGGATGGGATCCTCCTGGCCACCGGGCTGCACGTCCACCGGAACAGCGCCCACAGCGCGGGGGTGGGCGCCATCTTTGACAGGTGGGGCCCGGCCCGGGTTCGCGGCCGCTCCGCCTGTGTTCTGGCCCCGGAGGGTGTGGAAAGAGGAGGGCAAGGTTCACGTTTCTGCGAGTCCACGTGCTGGGGACACCCAGCGCGCACAGCGGAACGTGCAGATTGGTTTCTTCCTGCTCTTTGCCTTGCAATCCTGCAGGTAGTGAGTGCCGCGTTCTACTGTCCACACAGGCCTCCCGCAGAAAGTACGGGCTCCTGGGGTCTGCTTCGGTTTAGAAACGCAGCCCCCGCCACGCTCTGAGCTGCCAGTTCTGCGTCCAGCTGCTAGGGAGGGAGGCGATGGTGGGAGAGGGGCGGACGTAGACCCCAGCAGGCGACATCAGAGACAACCAGCTCCTGTTTCCCTCCTAGAGGACAGAATGGGGGACCCCGGCCTCGGGGCACCCTCTGGAGCGCCCGTCCCCTCCCACTCTGTCCTCCATGCTCCCCGGGATCTGTTCCCTGTGCAGCCTGCTGACCCTCGGGGATTCCCTGGCTCCACGGGGTGACCTTCCAGACCCTCCCCAGGCCACCGTCCTTTGTTCCCCTGTGGTCCAGCCTCTCCGACCACTGAGCACTCCCTGGGCACGGCTGTCGAGTGTTGGCGGCCGGTGAGCAGGTGGAGGAGGTCGGGAGCTCAGGCCGCAGGTGTTGCAGACAGACAGGCCGGGCAGGCCGGACACCAGTCCCCACACGGGCTGGGCCGGCCTAGGCTGGGTCAGAGTCCCGCCCTCTGACAAAGGGCCATGGCTTGCTTTGGCTGTGAACGCCTGGTGACAAGCAGAACGTCTCCCCTCCGGGCAGCTAGGAAGGAGGAAAGAGGGCCACGTCTTGGGGAGAACAGCTTTCCCGTGGGCCCCGGGGCCCGGCCTCAGGCGGTGGGGAGCCCGTCCTCGGGGTCTTTCCCGGGGGCGCAGTCTGACGGGACAGTGGTGGTGGCCCGCTTCCTCTGCAGGGTGTTGACGGAGCTCGTGTCCAAGATGCGGGACATGCAGATGGACAAGACGGAGCTGGGCTGCCTGCGCGCTATCGTCCTCTTCAACCCCGGTACGCCTCCCCGGCGCGCGGCCCGCGGGCCAGCCTCTGGCCCGAGCACTCGCTGGTGCTGCGCCGAGGGGCCCACTGCCCGTCTCCTCCGTGCGGGCGCGGACTAGCCGTGCCGCCCGCCTCCTGGCTCTCGTGAGCCTGACGCGCGGCTCGGGGAGCTGTGCTCACCCTTCGTGGTGTGGCCGCTGCGTCCAAAGCGTGGCCCCACTTTGCCCGGAATCCTGGGCTCCGGAAGAGGCGGCCGCTTCGTGAACTTGCAGTGGGCCAGTTCCGGAGTCTGGACGGTGGGTGGGGGCACAGGGGTCAGTGTCCCTCGGCTGCTGCGGGCTTCTGGGGAGAGCTGGTGGAGGGGGCCAGCCAGCGGGGAAGCCGGGATGGCGGCAGGGGGGCTGCGGGCGACCTCTTGCTCTCCGTCAGCTCCAGCACTGAGGGAACTGGCGGCGGGCGAGAGGAGCCTTCTCCTGGGGGAGGGCCCATGTCCGGGGGCTTTTGACCCCCAGGTTTATGCTCTGAGTCTGTGGCCCTGCCAGCGTGGGAGGGGCCGTGCATCTCAGCCCTGCCGGGTGCACCCCCTGTTCCGTCGCGCGTGGCCTGGCTGCTGGCGTGGGTTCCCTGGCTGGGGGTGTGGGGCTGCTGGAAGGATGTGGCCAGAGCTGAGGCCTGCAGGGCCTGGGGAGCTGAGCTACGGAGAAGTCTGGCACGTTCCCGAGGTGCCCAGGGCCCCGGGGCGCCTGCTGGGCCGTCGGGCTGCGGGGGCAGCACTGGTGGGAGCCCCCGGCCTGTGGCTCAGAGGCGGCCTGACGGCAGGCCTGTCCCACCGCGGAGGTACTGTGGGGCTCAGTGACTCCACATGGCAGCAGTGGGCAGCTGTGGGCTCCCGTGTCTGCCCCCTGGGCCATCAGGATGGGCCACACTTGGCTGGGGCCGGACCCGGGGCCTTTGAGCCCTAGCGTGATACCATGTGACGTGGTGGCCGCTTTGGAGAGAGATGGGTTCATCTCTGTCAGCTTGTTGGGTCATGGGAAACCCCAGGAGACCAGGAGGCCGAGAGGGCTGCCTGGCGCCGGTGGGCTCTGACTGGGTCAGGAAGGCCTGTGACGGCTTACCGGCTTGGGCCCCGGAACATCTGTCCTTGCCTCCTTAGTTCTCACCCCTGGGCCCTGCTGGGCTCACAGTAGGAGCTTTGGTGGCTGAGGTCCCAGCATTGCTGTCCACGGGCAGAGCCCCTTCCAGCAGACTGGGCTGCAGCCCCTGGGGTCCCGGGGCTCCGGCTGGCCGTCAGCCTCTCCCCACTGCCCTGTGTGGGGCCGGCCATCTCTGGGGTGACGGGTCTGAGCGTTCCTCCCCCTCAGAGGAACTGAGTCCCCAGTGCAGCCAGGGCCCAGCTTCAGCCTGGTTGCTGTGGTGACCAGGACATGGTGAGGGTGGCCCCACTGCACTTGACCCCCAGTGGGGAAGCCGAGTGCCGGGAAGTCCAGGGATGGGCTGCGGTTCACGTGCCCAGCACGTGGCAAGTCGGGACTCCAGCCCGGGCTGGCCTCCTCGGGGGCAGAGCCTGCCCAGCTGCCCCTGGCCCCAGCCGAGCGGACGAGCGGGGACGGGAGGGAGTGGGCCTGGGTGCCCTGGGGCCCTCTGACCTGCGGCCCCTCCCCTGCAGACTCCAAGGGGCTCTCGAGCCCGGCAGAGGTGGAGGCGCTGCGGGAGAAGGTGTACGCGTCCCTGGAGGCCTACTGCAAGCACAAGTACCCCGAGCAGCCGGGAAGGTGAGCCCCCCGCCCAGCGCCTCCCTCGGGGGCCTCTGGGGCTGGTGACCGGTTTCCCCAGGCAAGACTGCCTCCGCCCTTCTGGCACTTTGTGCGGATTAGAAGGCGGCGCCCTCCTCCGTGGGGGGAGCGCGTGCAGGGCAGGGAGGCCAGGCCCCCGCACCCCCAGGTGAGTGCACGCCTGGGCCCAGACACAGGCCCGCGTGCAGCAGTGCCCCAGGGCCTTCCTCGGCCCCTCCCGGGAACCCCTAGAGCAGGGTCGGACACCGGCACACAGTAGGTGCTTTGTACCCGTGTGCAAAGCCGTGCGGGTGCCGGGGTGGGTCCGCAGTGCCGGGCGCACGGTAGGGGAGAGGGGGAGCTGCCTGCGGCTTGGTGCCATCGCCCGTCTTGTCGGGACCCCGGCCCCTCCCTCCAAAAGGGCCTCTCTCGGGAGGGCGCGTGCCCCCCCCCCCCGCCCCGCCTGGCGCACGCGCAGCCGCACGCCCGGGTGGCAGGGCCTGCTCCCCCGCAGCCCTCATCTGGTTCGGTTTAAAGTGAAACTTGCCGAGGAGGACGGAGGGCCGGCCCGCTTGTTTTTCCTGGCTCGCCGCCGCGGCCCATCTCGCCAGCTCAGCAGAAAACCGCTTTCTCTGGCCCTGGTCCAGCCTCCGCGCTGCGTTTTTGCCTTTAAAACGTGGGTTGTGTGGCCGCCAACCACGGGGCTTTCTCCCCTGAAATACAGACGTTGTGAATAATTAATGAGGCCCCACGGCCCCTCACGGGTCCACGCCGTTGCTGGGGGGGGGTGCGGCCGAGCAGCTGAGCCGGACCCCCCCCCCAGAGCCCCAGCACCT
>LNAC01000337.1:1820937-1841183 GCA_002007465.1 Ailurus styani
GAAGGAGGGGACAGAGGTGGGGGAGAGAGGGGAGAGGGGAGGGAAGAGGTAAGAGGAGGGAGGGAGGCAGGGAGGTGGGGGGCCGGGGGGCCGGTGATGGAAGGCTGTGAAGTCAGCTGCCAGGCTGCCGGCCCTCCCACTCTCCCTCCCCCCTTTGGCTCCCTCCGACCCCCTAAGGTTAGGGTCACTAACCAGGCCACTACAGTGACACCACCGCTTGTGCCTGTGTCCCGGTTTCCCCAGGAGCAAACCTCCGGGAACGGGTGTGCGCCCCGACACAGAACCCCGTGTGGCCGGTCTGGCCCCCGAGCAGCCTGGACACCGCAATCTGAAAAGCCCGCCGTCGGCCAGCCCAAGAGCGCCTGGGCCCTTTGGTGGCCGGTCTGTGGAGGAAGCTGCCCCTCCCAGTCGGGGCCCACCTGGTGGCCGCAGCCTGGCTCCCACGCCCAGGCTGGTGGCCCCACCAGGGACCTCGGGGGCCGGGGGCCCCAGCTCGGAGCCCGGGCCACACCGCATTCAACCCTCTGTGGCTCAGCCTCTAGCGCTCCGGTCAAACACCGCCCAGGCTCCAGGCCCGCCAGACGCGGGTGGAGAGGCCCCAGAGCCAGGGGTCCGAAGGGAGGCTCCCCCTGGAGAGGCAGGGGTCCTCCTGTGTCCGGGGTCGGTGGCTGTGGGTGTGGGAGGGGAAAGCAGGGCATCTGTATGGAGCAGAGGACGTGGGCTCTGCAGGGCTCCGTGGCCAGGCCTCAGGCAGTGGCCGGGGGGCCCGGAGGCCCAGGCCTCTTCCACCCTGCCCTGCGGGTCCAGACCCACACACGTCAGCTCTCCCGCTCAGCTCTCCAGGCGAGCCTCAGTCTCTGCCTCTGTGCAGTGGGCCGATCCTCACCCCTCCTCATGGTGCTGAGCTGGGCTGAGCTCGGTGCTCACAGGTTTTAGCTCTGCCCAGCATCAAAGGAGCACCCGGGGAGGGCCGCTGTGCCTGGCCAAGGACAGGGGACCTCCAAGAACCCACATGTGTCCATCTAGAACCACGGTGCTGCGATGCGGGCTCGTGGGGGACGCCCAGACCCGTGTCCGGGCTTTCCCGGCCGTGGGACAGTGTCTCAGCCCGTCGCGGGAGTGGAAGGCAGGCCATATGGGCTGCAGAGTCCCCGGGGGGGAGGGCAGAGTAGAGACTGCCCAGGGGGCTGAGGACCAAGACAACGGGGCCGCGGGAGGGCCGTGGGGTCTCAGAGGGCCGTGGCGAGGACGGGTTGGAGGAAAGTGTGCGTGAGTTTGCAGGTGAGGACAAAGCCGATGAACGTTGGATGTGACAAGCGATACTGTACTTAGGAAAAAGCAACTTCCGAAAAAAGTAACAAGCCTGGGGACATGCAGGGTGGCCGGAGGGCCAGCCTTTGTCCCACCCAGCAGCGGGGCCGCCCGGAGCACGGCGCCGAGAGGGGCTCTGAGGTGTCATCTGGCGCAGGAGACAGAGGCCAGGTGGGCTGGGTCTGCCCGGCCGGGGGAGTGGGGGCCGCGCGCTTGCCCCGGGGACAGAGGGGGCCCAGCCGTGTGCTCTCGGGGCCGGTGCAGGGGAGGGTGTGAGTGGGTAGCCTGCTTCAAGGTCTGGAGCCGACCACCTTCGGTGGCCGCCCCTGTGACTTGGGTGCGGCCTCTTAGGGCTCTGGTCCCCTGTCCCTGGACACCCCGCCTGACCCGCAGGGGGCGGCCCGCGGGCGGGAGGAGTTGGAGCCGCTTGTAAAGCTGGGTGGCTGGTCTCAGGGTGGACAGCGGGTGCTGCCAACGCTGAAAGCCCTTTTGTTTTGCAACTTCAGGGTTTAGAAAACCAAACTAGGCTCAGGAACAAGGGAGTTCAGCAAAGCCTGTCTTTGCACACCGAGCTCTGCGGATTACAGCACCGAACTGCGGCAAGTGTCAAGAGACCTCTCGTGAGCTCTTTTTATTCCTTGCGAAGCGCCTTCCTTGACCTGCGGGGCTGCAGGTGAGGCTGACTCCGGCCAGACGTCCCCTCCCCGGGGCACAGGCTGGAGCGGACGCGCCGCCGCCGGAGGAGCCGCTGCGCCCCCACAGGTGGGTGCACCTGGACCTCGGGCGAACCAGGGCGGACCTCCCCAGGTGGTGCCACCGGGCGGAGACGCGGCCACCCAGGCTGTCAGCACCGGCCGCCACCACCAGAGGGCAGCGTCGCCCCGCCGACCGCTCCCGCCGCCCAGCGAGGGGCCCGGGGAACCGCCTAAGCCCGCCGTCTCCCTGGCAACGGTCTCCGTGCCAGGTGCTGCCCCCGGGCTGGGCCGCGGGAGGTCCGCACCCTGTCCCCACGCCAGGGCGAAGAGCTGCCCGCCTGGGAGCGTGGAAGCGTCCAGGGGCCCCGTACCAGCATCTCCGGTTCCACTCGTCCGGGGTCCTCCTCTCCTCAAACGCGGGTCTTTCCCACATCCTAGCCTGGAGCCCAGGGCGGGAAACAGAGGGAGCGCTCGGAGCCGGGCAGGAAGGCGGTGGGCACACTGTGACCTCCCTCGGCCCGCACAGCCCCTGCGTGCCCCTCCCAGCTGGTCAGCTCACACCCGGAGGGTGGGGAGTGGCTGGGGGCGTGGGGGGCAGGAGGGAGGGGATCCAGGGCCTGGGCCGGTCCTAGGGGAGGTACGGGGGAGCCCCCTCCGTGGCCAGACCTGGTCAGGTGCGAAGTGACTATGAATGTTGACCACCTTGGGCCCCAGTGTGATGCCCCCGGCCTGTCCCCAGAGCCGGCAGAAAGCCCCCCCGACCGGAAAGGCGGGACATGCCGGGAGCCTGCGCTGGGCGTCTCGAGGCTGCCTCGGGGGCCGGGCTGTGGGTCCCAGCGAAGCACTCGGCAGTCAAGGTGCGTGCGGCCTGTGGGAAGACCATCCAGGGCGCGAGCTCCAAGCAGGCCTCGATGAGGAGCCAACCCCACAACAACCTGGGGAAAGACATCCCGGCAGGGGAACCGCAGGTGCGAAGGCTCCGAGGCAATAGTGCGTGGGCCGGTCAAGCAAAGGCTCAGCGGCGAGAGCAGGGGAGGGAAGCAGCCGAGGCGTGGGCCTGTGGGCAGGCACGGGGCTGGGTGGCACAAGGGCCGCGCGCCTGAACATCAGCCAGACGCCTCCCAGTCCCACCGGCCTCCTCTCAGTCCCCTTCCAAACGGCTCTGCCTCTCACCAGCCTTCCCTGACCCTCCTGCCCCGGAGGCTTGGCCTGCTCTGTCCCTGTCCCTGCCTCCTGCTTCCCCTGTCCTTTCGGCTCTCCTTGGCCCCGCAGGCTCCGGGGAAAAGGCCAGCAGCAAGCCTCCCCCCGGGACCCTGCTTCTGCCCGCTCGGAGCCTCTGGGCTTGGTCTGGGGTGTGCTAAGCAGCCTGTGGGCTCCTCCCTCGCTGGGGCTCCCCGGCTCCTCCTGGGGGTGCCCTGAGACCCCAGCACAGGGCCCGGCACCCCGTGGGGCTGAGCGCGTGACGTCCCAGAGCAGGGGGCTGGGCTTCGGTGACATTACAAGTCATCTGCGTGGCGACGAGACCGTCGTGCTGGGACGGACAGAGACTCCAGGGCCCTTGGCCTTCGTACCCACCCTCATTCACCCATGTTTTCATTCACTCATTCATCCGTTCGCTCAGCAAACACCGCTGAGAAGCCCGAGCTGGCTCAGCAGTTGGCACAGTCTCTCTGGCAGAAGCGCAGTGTGGGCCACATATGGCACGAAGAACATTCTAGTAGTCACATCAAGAACTACGTGAATTTTAATAATATACTTTTATTTAATCCAATATGGTGGGTTATGACAATGTGGTATTGTTATGACTGCCATATGCAAGCAATACAAAAGTTACTAATGAGCTATTTTTCATTTGGTTTTCGGCACAAAGTCCTTGAGATTTGATATACATTCACACTCGCAGCCCATCTCTGTCTGTGTGAGCCACGTTCCAAGCTCTCCCAAGTTCATGTGGCTAGTAGCTGGCATACCAGACGGTGAAAGTCCAGAACGTTCTCACGGGGCTGCCCGCAGGCAGCAAGTGTGGGCTGATCTGTGTCAGGAGGAGGGCACGTTCAAAGGGCTGTGGGAACACAGGGGAGAGAGCGACCAGTGGGGGAGGGGGAGTTCCCCTTTGAGCGGGGCACGGAAGGATGAATAGGATTTCTTTGGGCGCAAAATCTTCTCATTTCATCCCTGGACCCTGTGTAGGGCTCAGGTAGGTCAAGGAGAGTGTGAAGAAGTCAAGGACCTCCGATGACCTCCCCGCCAGGTGCTGCTGGAGGAATCCAGGGTTAAATCCTCTGATTTCTGCCCCTGAACCAACGTGGATGTTTTCCCATCTTCCGGTCACAATCTCTGCAGTCTGGGAGCTCAGCTGCAGGCACATGGCCCATAAATCTTGAGTTGTATTGTCCAGGCCACTGGACAGTATGGCCTGATCCCACTGCTGTGGACAAGGCTGCCGCGCCTGTGCTTGAGAACCTTCCGGAACCTCTGTTTATGTGTTACAGGTGGGGAGTCTGGAAGCTTGTCTGTAACCGGGCAGGATTCTCTAGTTGCTACCTGCTTGGTCTTCCCAGGGCCTGACTGAAACCTTCTGGCTGCTGCTGGAGCCCGGGCTGGGCTGCTCGGCAGGGCTGCTTGAATGCACCGCGCTGATCTAAAAACCTTCAGATACGCATCTCCCCAAATGTTTCTATGATGAATCAAAAGATTAAGCCTGCATCGGGGACATCTCTGGGTAGGTGACCGTGCGGGGGAGGCTGAGGGTTGACAGCTCTGTGTGACCAAAGGCACGTCCCCCTCCTCTGGAGGGGCCCACCTTCCCTGCTGTAAGGGGACTGAGGATTTTCCCTGCTGGAGGATTGAGGTTTGTGGTTCCCGGGGGCAGGGCGGGAGGCCAGCGGGCCTCTGCCCCCCCAGACGTCCCTCTTGTGCTGTGTGCACACCGGGGCTTCATCCTGGGCATAAACAGCCCCCCCGCCCCCCGCAGACACTCGCTGCACCTTCCACGGAGGAAGGGGTCCTGCGCATTCTTCTCGGGGGGCCGGGGCGGGTTGGGACAGGGCCCCGCAGTGTGGCCGCTGTGAAGGGCATGCCTGTCAAGTCTGAACTCCGCCCGAGGCTGAGGAAAGCAGCCTGGTGACTGAGGCGGGGAGCCGCACCCACACAGCTGCGGCCGGCCTGCTTTTAGAAGTGTGCGCCCGCCTCACTCGGGAGGCCGAGTGGGTGCTTGTGTGCGATCAGGCGTGGATTTGGGCTCTGTGACCCTGTCTGGCCTCCACGTACCACCTGTGAGGTGCAGGTAGCGGCAGGCGTCCTGGCCCCCGTGGGGTCAGCCCTGTGTCGGGTGGGGCTGGACGTCTGCCCGATGCCTCTCTTGCTCACTCTCTCTTGCTCGGGCTCCTTAGGGCCGGTGCCTCCCCATGCAGCCCACGGCAGGTGCATCGCTGTGCAGGAAAGGGTTAACTCGGCAGACCCCCATGTGCCCGCAGCCTGCACTTTCCCAAGAAATGTCTGGCCCTGGCCCATCTGCTGGGAGGCGCCCTCTGTGCCCTTCGGATGCCCTGCCTCGGTTTCCCCAGGGCCCAGCGCACGCCAGAGTCTCTGCCGGTGAGGGCATCGACAGGGGCCCTTGGGCTGCACGGTATCAGCTTGACCTCTGCAGGGACAGAAGGCTCAGGTCAGCTGCGTGCACCTGACCGACAGCCGGCAAACTCAGATGGCTTCCCTGGTTGGCCCCACGTGTTGGCACGCAGGGTTCTGGGAAGCATGTGACCACCGCCCCACGCTAGAGGCCACTGTGCAGCTGCCTGCTGAGCTCTGGGAGTCCTAGTGAGTCCCCGAACCTGAGCTCTGGGGGCCCCGGAACTGCATCGCTGCTGGTTGGCCCTGCAGGCAGGTGAGTGGGGACCGTGTCGGCCCCATTTCCGTCACAGCCCACAGAGGGCAGTCCTGTCCCAGGAGCCCCCCAGGTACAGACCCTGGCACATTTTGCTGAGGCTTCCCCGAGCCTTTGGCGCCTCTCTCCAGCTGTCCACACTCTGGCCCCCCAGGGCACACATCCGGATCCCCGAGTTCCTGGGGAGAACCACGGTGCTCCAGGTGTGGGGAGCCTCCGTGGGCTGGGGAGGCCTGGGCTAGCCCCCCGGCCCCAGCCCAGATCTGACCCTCCTGGGCTCAGGGAAGCACACAGGGTGGAGGGGACACTGCACGGCAGAACTTTGGACATGAGGGCTTGTGTCTTCTTAGAAGCTGGGGTGCCGGGGTCGGTGGCGGCTTCCAAAGGTGGCGTCTGGATCTTTCTCCTCGGGCTCCAGTGGCTCTTCCGCATTGACCTTGCTGAGGATTTGGGGGTGCCAGCAGAGTGGGGACGGCCCGGCCCCGTCAGGCAGGCCCTCCGGGGGCCCTCCTGTGCCAGCCCCCCCCCCAGAGGGGTCTCAGGCCCCAACCGTGGGTCTGTCCCACCTTCGGGCCGTTGCTCCAACTGCTTCCCCTGCCTCCACCACTCTCCCCCACCTCTGCCTGGGGAAAACCTGGGCTCCTTCCGGGCAGACGCCCCTTCTCCCCTGAGCCCTCGGGAACCTGCCCCCCGCACCCCCACTCCCCCTGTTCAGCTCCACACCTGCCTCCAGGTGAGTCGGTCACTGGGCAGAGGCTGCTTTTAATGAAAGCTCCCAGCACAAGCCCTGGTGCATGGAAGCGGAGGCTCCGCTTGGAGACGTGGCTTCCCCGTGGCTGCACGCCCCAGCCGGGGGCGGGGAGCCCCAGCAGGCCCGTCTGAGCCCGAAGCCCGGTCCCGGAGCTCTGCCCAGCTCTTGCCCGGCCCCAGGCCTCCCCTGGGCCTCCGGTGTGGCCAGGACCCTGGCATCCGGGGAGAGGGCCCGTCCTTAAGGCCCTGTGGCCCCAGGACCGTGTCCTCCCAGGGTCCAGCCCCGGGGCGTGGAGGCGGCGGAGGACTCGGACGGACTGGGGCCCGCCGCCTCCCGGGCCTGCGGACGTGGCCGGCCGCCCCCGCCCTGCCACGTCTCACTTCCACCCGGCCGCCAGGAAGCTGCGCGCTCTTGCTCTCTTTTTGTGAATTTTTGGAGGGTTGTTGTTGCAGGAAACATCTGGATGTGGTCCAAGGAACATAATGAAAAAGAGAGGGAGAGAGAGAGGGAGCGGAGGGGGCAGGGGTTGGGGGAGGTTTGGAAAAACCATCTGATTTCACTTTGCAGAGACAACGGCGGTGACGCTTGCAGGGCCTTGCAGCCGCCTCGGATTCAAACCATGCCGCTGACGTCAGGGGGAAACTATGAAGCTCGAGAGGCTTTGTGACACACACCACACAGATCGCGTCCCAGGCCGGCTCCTGGCTTTCCAATCAGGACAGTCGACGAAACGCGGGGTCTTTTCCAGAAGTGAGAAAAGCAGAACAGGGGCCCTCGCCTTGGGCTCGCGGGGGCGTCTGGTCTCAAACTCGAGGCTGTGCGGGGCGGGGCTACCCCCCTGCGGGAGGGAGGAGGGAGGAGGAGCACTCCTCTGGGCTCCTCGCCAAGCTCAGTTTCCGTCAGGCCCACCGCGAGCGCCCCCAGCACCCAGCCTAGCTGAGCCGGCCCCACTCTCCCCGCCATGCCTTGGGCGTCCAGGGCTCCCGGGCTCGGGAAGGTGCGCTGGGGCTGCTCAGGGCTCCCCGGTTCACGGTGTCCCCACTCTGATGCCTTCCGAGCGTGCCCTGGGGTTGGGGGCTGAGGGTCTCTGACCCTCACGCTCTGCCCAGGTCCTGGCCCCTCTGCCCTGGACTGGGAGGGAGGGTGGCAGCCAGCCTCTGTGCCTCCTGCCCGGGGGCGGTTGCAGCCCCTGGGTCGGGTCACGCTGGTCCAGCACCGCTGGATGGGTCTACGGAGGCCCGGGGCCCAGAGCCGGAGGTCCGGGAATGTGGCAGGAGCTGCAGGGAAGGGGGGCCAACTGCCGTCCTCAAGACTTTAGGGCTTCTCCGTAGACGCCTTCCCCGCTGGAGGCCAGGCCTCCGGCCCAGGTGACCGCAGCTCCACCTGCGGACCCTGCCCACACGGGCCTGCCATCCCCGGGGACCTCGCGGCCGGGGGGTCTGCCCGGGGCAGCGTTGAGGGCTAGCTTAGGACCACCTCCATGTTTCGTCAGAAGCATTTCTCGAAATAACACCCCACGGAGAAGCCCAGGGACACAGCGAGGATGGGCAGGTATCTGCCTGAAGTGACTCAGGTTCAAGGGGACCAGCTGACCTGTGTCGGACCCGGAAGCAAGGCCCTGCCCTGGAGCCCACCCAGCAGGGTGCCCCCTGAACAAAGCCCCGCAGGCTCTTTGGGCCCAACTGGAAACTGCTCCCACCACTCCTTCCACTCGACAGGTGGGCGCCCGAGGCCTCGGAGGACACGGGGTACACGGCAGAGGGCCCCGGGCCTGCGTGGGGCTGTGGGGCTCAGCCCGGAGGGGGATCGGCTGGGCGGGGGGCAGAGCTTGGCTCGGGACATGGGGCGTGGGGGGCGGGGGGCGCCTTCTGTCTGGGACACGATTCAGCGGTGGCTGCAGCAGAGTCTTGAGTCATGGGCTGGGGCCTCCTGGCCTCTGGGGGGGTCTGAAGACATTTTTTCCATGGAAAGTAGCCTCTGGCTCTCTGCTAAGCATGAAGCTCCCGGCCCCCTCCCGCCGCCTGTGGGGGCCTTGGCCGTGGGCTACGGCTGTCCTTGGGCTGGTTCTCTTTGTCGGACTGTCCGCGGGCCCGGGGTGGGGCGGGAGCTCCAGGCAGGGGTCAGACGGGCGGGTTCTGGACCTGGGTCAGCCTCCAGCGGGCGCCTGCCCTCTGAGCCTTTGGTTTGCTTTCTGTTTGCATCTGGCTTTGGGGCGAGCGGGTCAACGAGTATGCAGGGTTTGGCTAGAAGGGGACAGACCCGACTCCTGGGCTGGTCTTCGAGGGGACGATGCGGTGGGGGTGGGGAGCGGCAGGAGGCGGACCGTCCCAAGACGGAGGGTGGGGGAATGGAGACGGTGGCTTCGTCGGTGTTTGCCAACACTGCTGATTTAAGAGCGGCCACCCCAAAACCTGCCGGCCGCGGCCCTGGTGGAGAGACCCCCACCTGGCTTGAGCGGTGCCCCTGCCCCACTTCTCCGCTGGGGGCCTTGGCCATAACCCTGTGGGTCAGAAGTCCCTCCTCAGGCCCCTCGAGGGCCTCCTCCTGCCACGGGAAATGCGGGCATCCTCAGGGGCCCCAGAACTTTCCATGCCCAGGGGGCTCAATCCAGGGAGCAGTGGGTCAGTCCGCAGGGATGACCCGTGGCTCAGTGTCGCCCGAGAGCAGCGGTGTGTGGCTGAGCTTCAGAGCCTCGCCTCGTTTGTTCTCTCCTCTGTCGCCCCCGGCGGGAGGGGAGGCAGACAGGCGGGAAGTCTCCAGCCTGGGGGTGGGGGTGGTCTCCTGGCTGGCCGTGGATGTGGCCTCGGCAAGATCCACTGTGGATTATCCAAGGGGTCTTGGCAACATGGCCCTGGGGGTTCAACACGGGACGCTCTGGGACCATCCCTGACCCTGCTCCTTCCTTCAGGAAGCCCTCCTGAACCACGTCTGCCGATCTGAGTTTCTTTCTCCTTCGGAGAAAGACCACACGGCTGACCTTCCTGTGTTCTAGGTTTTTGTGAACAGAATTCTTGTGTCTCTGGAGATCTCAGCTCCTGGAGGGCTCCCCGTGAGCCGTGGTTGTGTTAACTGAGGGGCGAGTGGGAGCAGGTGTGTGGGCCTGCCTGTAGAAGGTGCTGGGCTTTGCACACAGACGCCACCCACGGCCTGCACAGCCTTGAGCAAGTTGCCCATTGCTCCAAGCCTCAGTTTCCCCTTCTGTGAGACGGGATCATAGCAGCACTGGCCTCACGGGGTTACTGGAAGGACGTAATGGTGATGGATCTCCGGGCTCGCAGACCGTCCAGGTCTAGGTCTCCCCCAGAAGGCCCTCCAACCCTGCGCGGCCCTCCGCCCTTCGCCTGTGTCCCAGGAACGCAAATATCCTGTTTCTTCCTGACCTTTTGCCTGTTCATTTTAGCATCCTGCTCTCCGTGGTCACTAACGCACATGGATAGCTAACGGTGGGCTGCGCGCAGGGTCTGTTCTGTCGCCCTGGGGAGGTCCTGGGTAGTTCCCAGGGGCAGTGGCCACGTTTGTCACAAGGCAGCGGGACAGGTGGACAAGGGCTCTGGGCCTGGACCGGAAGAACCCAGCTGTGCTGGCCTCAGCTTTCTGACCTTGGGCAACGAAAGACCCTTCCTGAGCCTCAGTTTCCATCTGTGCCATGGGGCCAGCGCCCAGCTCCCCAGAGGGTTCTGGTGAGGAGTCTGTGAGCTGCTGCCTCTGACTGCGCTCAGGGCCAGGCCATGAGATGCCCAGGAAGCGGTGGCTGGCGGCGACCGTGGCGCTGCCGTCTGTCCACCTTCCCTGCTTCTCTGGGCTGTGAGCCACCTCCCTTCTGCTCTTCACCAAAGGCCACGAGGGCTCGCACGGAGAGTCCTTCAGAATCCCCCAGAATAGGGGCGCCTGGGGGGCTCAGTCAGTTAAGCGGCTGCCTTCAGCTCAGGCCATGATCCCAGGGTCCCGGGATGGAGTCCCGCATCGGGCTCCCCACTCAGCCGGGAGCCTGCTTCTCCCTCTCCCTCTGCCCCGCTCCCTGCTAGTGTGCGCTCTCTCTTTCTCAAGTAAATAAACTCTTTAAAAGCAAACAAAACAAGAATCCCACAGAATAAGCTCTTAAGACTGGGGGAACCGAGGCCTATGGCAGTTGCCGCCGGCAAGTCCATCCTCCGTGGTGGCTGGCTTGTCACCTTCGGAGTGGGGGCCTCGGGGACCCGGAGATGGCAGGGTGTCTGTAGGAGAAGGACCCTCCATACCTCTGGGGCGATCCGAAGCAAGTTTCAGGAGGTCACCGTGTGCAAGGATGGGGTTTGGTGCAGGGGCGTCGCAAGGGCTCGTGCGGGCCCGGGCCAGGAGCGGAGGGGCGCTGCACCAACGCCGGAGGCAAGGGCAGGGTGGGCCCGGCAGGGGGCGCGGACGGGCTGGGCTACCCCGCGCCGGATGGAGGCGGGAGGGCAGCCGGGCCCCTGGGGCACAGGGCAGGGTGCCGGACACGCAGAGTGGGTCCAGAGGGGACACTCAGGTCACCAAAGGCAGGACTTCCGAAAACCGCAAACAACCCATTTATGAGAACTGACTTCAGGAGATTCCGGTAGCACCTGAGTTAGCCGTGGCCCCCAGCCTTGGCCTCCTGCGTCCAGCGAGAGAAGCCCCGGCCGCCGCGGTGGAGGGCTCCGGCACTGGGCTCCAGGACTCGGGCCCCCCCGCCGCAAACAATCAGCTGCGTCCGGGCTGCGTCCGGGCTGCCCGGGGCCACTTCCTCCCGTGCAGGCAGCGTCTGGCCGGTCTGGGAGGTACCCTCGCCCCTCGCTGCCCAGAGCGGGGCCGTCCGGTGTGCCAGGGGATGGCCCGAGCATCTGGGCTGTACCGCCAGACGCCAGCAGGCCTTCCCCACCTGCGTAGCGACAGCCACAACTGTCTCCAGCCGTTGCCAAGTGTCCCCTGGGGGACAGAATCGGTCCCCATTCAGAACCTGGGGCCTAAAGGGATGGCTTCCCCCGAGTTGGGGGACAGCCCGACCGGGGCAGGTGTGGCCTCCTCCAGGAAGCCGGCCCCCCTTCTCCGCAGGCCGAGCCACTCTGAGTCCTCGTCGTCCTGCTCTGCCATAGGGGGGACCTGCCTGGCCGCGTGCGGGGAGGGGAGGCCGGGGACCCGTGGGGGGCCCACTGAGGGCCGAACGGGAGGAAGAGCCCCGTGGCAGGTGCCTTGCAGCCCGCCGAGGGCTGGGGCCCGGGGAGGGCCTCGCAGCTTCTTTTTCTAGGGAGGAAAGAGGGGCCTGCGTGAGGACCCGCCACAACCTGGTGTCCGGCGGCCATGTGACCAGCGGTGGGCTGTCACGGCCCCTGTGGGCCGGGGATCCGGAAGCAGGGTCCTCACGAGGCCACAGCCCGATGTCGCCGCGTGGTCGGAGCATCACAGCCTCCCAGCCTCACGCCGGCCCCTCCACGTGAGCCCCCCGCTGGCGCCTTGGCAGTGCCCCCCTCGAGTCCTCCCGCACACGGTGACTCGCACACGCTCTTGTGCTGAGCTGGCCCCATCCCGTGGCCTGTTTTCTCACACGCCGGGCTCTTCTCCTCCGTGGGATGCCGGCGTCTGACAGGCGTGGGTGCGGTCGGTGCTGGAATGGCACTAGGCCCCCAGGCCCCCCACCCGGGCCAGCTAGATCCCGGAGGACCTGTGGGGGGCGTCTCGGGGCTCGGGAGGGGAGTGGCAACGTGGTGGGGTCCATCAAGAGGGACCTGCTTTCCAACCCTGGCTGCGTGGCTTCAGGCACGTTACTGAGCGCCCCTGGGCCTCGGTTGCTCCATCTGTCAAATGGGGATCCTAACGGAACCCTGTCCTCCGGCCGGTGAGAAGCCGCGCAGAGGCCCCAGCGCAGCCCCGGGCCAGGAGCGCCCACGTGGGTATGGCTACAACAGCGGAGGCCTCTGTCTCTGGAGGGCTGTGCCGGGCCTCGCAGCCGGAGGAGGACCTGGAGGGAACCCGGCGGGAGGATGGAGGCAGACAAGGGCCACTCACTCCCCAGCTACTGGCCACGGTCAGTGGCCATGGCCGGGGAAAGCCGGGAAACAGGCCCATAGCCGGGATGCCAGGGTACCGCCGGCCGCTGGGCTGGAGGCCGGTCGGTGCCCAGCGAGGCGGAGCGAGAGAGTGAGGCTGGGGGCCCGGNCGGGCACGGCCAGGGCGCCAGCCACTCCTGGAGCCCCAGCCAGCTCCGCACTCCTGGGCAGACGGTTTGTGAGCATGCGGAGCTCGTGGCTGGTGCATATTCTGCCTCTTTATGGAACCAGGCTGGCGTTCCGTCCTCTCCCTGAGACAAGCCAGACGGTCCTGGGGCTCCCTGGTGCATTTTTCTGCTTGAAGACAGACGGCAGCCTGATGAGCAAGGGCATCGATTTTGTGCAGCAGGGGAAACAATAACCCTTTTAAACAACTCGACACTAAAAATCCCAGCCAGCCGAACGCCCAGCCCGGCAGCTGGTTTGCGGGGTCACTGAAACGGGGGATGCTAGCAGCTGAGACAGGGCGGCCTCTGCTGGTCCTGTCCCGGGCCGCCTGGCGGCAGTCCAGGGGCATGGGCCCCAGCCCCACCCCACGCTCCAGAAGGTTCCATATTTGTGCAGGTCACTGGTGAGAGTCGCTCCCAAATGTTTCCATCGCTGTAGCTCTCATTCCTGGTTTCTTGACACCTCTCTTCATCACAAAAGAGGGAAAGAAGTTTCAAAAGGAGGGCAGAGGGGGGCGCCTGGGTGGTTCAGTGGGTTAAGCCTCTGCCTTCAGCTCAGGTCATGATCTCAGGGTCCTGGGATCGAGCCTCGTATCGGGCTCTCTGCTCAGCGGGGAGCCTGCTTCCCCCTCTCTCTCTCTGCCTGCCTCTCTGCCTACTTGTGATCTCTCTCTGTCAAATAAATAAATAAAAATCTTTAAAAAAAAAGAAAAAAAAAAGAGGGCAGAGGGTTTACGCCCAAAGCCTGTTTCTCACTGACTTCCACTTTGGAAGGTGCAGGTGCCCCGAGCCGCCACACCCCCTCCCCCCTTGGGCACGCCCAATGCCCTGCCCCCCTCGGAGCGACAGTGACAATGTCCACTTCCAGCCTTGACTGGCGTAGGTGTGCGCGGGCTGCCCGACCCCTGACCGTGTGCGCAGCTCAGGCAGGTTTTAGGGGTCTCTCTGGGGGGGTCGGGGGCAGCTCGGACGTGTGAAGGGAAATAAGTTGGGGCTGACTTCCACGTCCAGGCCCACCCAGAGTTTACGCCGATGAACGGATGGCCTCTCCCCGTGGTCTTGGCAGGCCCACGTGTCACCTAGGCAGCCCTTGAGTCTGGGGCTGGTGGCCTCAGTCCTTGGAGAGCCCCCCTGTCGGCAGAACATCTGTCCCGCACTGGAAGTTTGAGTCCTCGGGGAACGGGGCGGTGGGGGGGAGAAGCACGGGGTGAAGCCGAGGCTGACTCGTGCCCCTCTGCGCCCCTCGGGGAGGCAAGTGGAGGCCACGGGCCGTGGGCCTGTGTGGAGGGCGTCAGTGTCCAGGGCTCAGATGGGCCACCTTGGGGGTTCCTGGGCAGGAAGGGAGTCCCATGGGCCTCTGGGTGGTGGGGGGAACGAGCCGCAAGGTCAGAGCTGTTCCCTCCCTCCGGGCCCCTGGCCCGCGGCCGCATCTCCCGGACAGTCTGCTCGGTTCACTCGGCCTCCCTCATGCCCAAGCTGGGGCCACCGGGCTCCCCGCTCACCTCCAGCCTGGGTCCCTGGCTCCAGTCCTGGCAGGCCTGCCGGCCTCGGCTCACACGTCCAGTCCACGTCCGGAGCGGGCAGGAGGTGTCCCCTGGAGCTGGCCACCCCGAGGCCACCCCCTGCAGGGGCTGAGCCGGAGCCCAGGCAGGAGTGGAGTCCGGCCCTGGGGGTCGCCTGCAGCCTTGATCTTCCACTCTCCCCGGCCCCAAAGGAGGGTCTGGACTCTGCCGCCCCCACCTGCATGCGGGGACGTGACCCGGAGCCCAGATGCGACCTGTGAGGAAAGTTCCGGAACCCTGGTGTCAGCAGCCTGGGCTTGCCCTGTGATGACCGGGCACTCAGGCGCTCCAGAGGGTTCAGTTGTTTGTGGTTCCCGTGGGGCAGGGGACTGGGCGCCGCCACCCCCACCCCCACGATGGCTCCGCCCCCCCGGAGGCCTCACCCCCCGCGGGCCTGCTGTCTCGGCACCAAAGCCTTGTCCATCCTCACGGGCCGAGTCCCGCCTGCAGACGAGTGTTGCCAAGTGTGGCCTTCAGCACGTGAGCGGAGCACGGCTGAGCCTGGTCAGAAACCCCCGGTCGGAGCGAGCAGGAAGAGGGACTCTTAACCACGAGATGACACAGCGACCCTGCCTAGCTCCCGCTCGTCGTTCTCCTGAGGCCCATTTATCTTTCCCAAATGTCACTTGTTTCCCTGGAAGCGGCCCTCTCCCCCTTCTCCTTTCAGAGCCCCCTCACGTGGCACGTAAGCCCCAAATTGGAACTGCCCCCCTGAATCATATTTTTCTGTGAACCCCAAGTGTGTACGTACGTGGATAAAAATCAGTCTTTTCTCTCCCAAACTTTTGCTAGTTTAATTTGCAGCCCTCCAATTCTGAACCTAAGAGGGTATGGGGGAGTTTCCCCTCCCCCACGGCGGATGTCCCTGGAGCCCCCCACGTGTTGAGAGGAGCCGGGATGAAGGCAGGGGAGGCGGGCCTGCTCCTGCCCAGGGCGGGCTCTGCTGGCCTCCCTTCTGTGGCCTACCGGTGGCCTGGGCCCCTGAATCCCACCTCTCAGCCCATCCAAGCCTTTCCGGGATGGGCTACCACGTCTGTCGCCTGTGCGAGTCAGGCCCCGGGTACACCGAGGTCCTTCGCGGTTAGAAAC
The DNA here is from genome assembly GCA_002007465.1 of Ailurus styani. Lineage (NCBI taxonomy): Eukaryota > Metazoa > Chordata > Mammalia > Carnivora > Ailuridae > Ailurus > Ailurus styani. Next base: position 1,836,437 of record LNAC01000337.1, read on the forward strand.
ATCCCGCATTCTCACGGGCAGGAGGGGAGGGGAGGCCCAGAGAACCCCCGCTGATGCCTGTGCTGCGCTCCCCGGGCCTGCGCCCTTCCGTGTCCCGCAGCCCACCTGTTAGCGACAACACTTGGGACCCACTCCGGCTCAGCCATCTGCTCTGCGGTCCGGGCGTGCGCCTCCGCCTCTCTGGACCTCAGTTTCTCCTGCAGTGTGAGGGCCTCTGGCCCAGTCACACCAGTTAGGCTGGGCCCCTTCCTGGCCTCGGACGTCTACACGGGGTCTGGGGCCACCCACACTTGGCCGCGTAGAGCCTGGCGCACCAAGACGTGTATTTTGGCTCCAAAAAGAGGCCACTGGGAGAGGGCAGACTGGCCTCTCCTGCCCGGGCTGGCGGGGGCGCAGGGAGCTGGAGCCCAGGGCTGGGATGTGGGTCACGCTTGTCTCATGTCAGGATGACTCGGGCCATGGGGGAGGCGGCGTTGCCAAAACAACATTTAAAACATCTCGGAATATGTGCAGCCTCTTCTTTTCCACGGGACTCAAGCCCGGTCCTCCCAGCTCCTGGGGTGAGGTGGGAGTGGGCACGGAGGGAAAGAAGGGGGGACACCCCGTGGAAGAGAGAGAGCTTTGCCTCTCCCCCCCTCATCTCTCTGGGACCCCTCACCCTCCACCCCAGGGCTCCAGAGCTTCGTCTCTTCCCTTCACCTCCCTGGGCCACCCTGGGGACTGGGCACGAACCCATTTCACAGATGGGCAGCCAAAGCCCAGGGTGGGGGCGTGGCTGATTCTGACACACTCAGCGTGAAAGCCGGGAGCTGCACCAGCTGCAGAATTAGGGGGGCCCTAATTTCAAGAAGGTGACTGCAGAGTATGAACCAAGCACGGGCCTCCTGAGCTCGGCGGGCCTGTGGGGGCTTGGCCTTCTTCCGTTCTCACGTGGCTGCTCAGACCGGACCCCACGGCGTGGCCGATGGGGTGAGCACGGGGCTGTGGGGTGACTGGGCCCGGACCCTGGTCACAGAGCTCTCGCAGAATCTGGGGCCTCCTTCTGCCAGGCTGACCCCGTGGGGGGGGGGCAGCTCCCCGCGGCCCTGGACTTTTTGGACACTCGAGGTAGAGCCGGCCACCCCGAGCAGGGGCCCGGCTGTGGGCAGTCCTGGGGGCGAGAGGAGGGGTCCTGTGTGGGGTGGGGGGCTCCTTCCCCAGGTAGTTCTCATAGCCCAGCCTTGAGGGTCTTGAAGAGGGAGGGTCCAGGCTTGGCCTGGGGAGGACCTATCCCCCTGGTTCCCAGCTGGTAAAGGGGGAGTCCCAGGACCCCTGCAGGCCCCCCCCCCCACACGAGGCACATGGCCACACAGACCGTTCATTCGCACCTGCCACGTGCCTGGCTTCATCCTCCCCTGTCCTACCACCCGGGACGGGCTCCTCTTCCAACAGCGTGTCTGGGCTGCCGTGTCTGCTCTGCTGAGGGACATGGGGCCCTCTCTGGACCCTTGGGTCCCCCCTGCTCTCCAGCCTGGGGGGGGCTTCTTTGGGCTCCCCAGGGTTCCCAGCTAGAATCCGAGCCTGAGACTGGCCCACCTACCACTGTGCCCCCGCCGGTCAGCTTTCCCCAGGAAAGGCTGAGGAGTCTGGGTTGGGGGCCTCCCCGTGTCCCTGCTCTGAGGACGCCCCGAGCAGCGTGTGAGAGTGACCTGGCCTGGTTCACTGCAGGCCCGGTTCAGCACGGATTGAGTGGAAGGCCCAGCGTCCATGTCCCCTGTGTCCTCCATGTCCCCCACGTCTGGGGCAGGACAAACCACGTCCACCCTCTTGCAAGGGAGGCACAGGAGGGTAACGTGGAGCTGGGATCTAGCTTCACGGGCCTGGTGGCAGAGAGCAGGGGTGAGGCGGGAGGGACTGGTCCCGAGGCTCAGCGGAGCCCTTCACGGTACCCCGTGGTCCGGGCCGTGTGCGGCCTTCCCCCTCGCCCTCGGAGCCGGGGGCTCTCTGCGCGGGTGCGAGCTCCCGTGTCCTCCCTCTCCTTGCCATCTGCGTGGCTTCTCCTGCCCACGGGTGCCGTGTCCAGTGACACCTGTGAATCGACCCTCTTCTGGAATGCCCGGCTTCACGCTGGCCGAGCCTGGATCCACCGAGGGCCCTGGGCCGGGAAAGGGTGTCCAGCATGGGCTGTGGGCTCCCTCACCTGTGCTGGCCTGGGCCGTCCCTGGCTCCGGTCCCAGCCCCCGGGGCCACCAGCACGGGCAGGAGCGAAGAAGCTGGAAGGCAAGTCTGGCGGGGGTGGTCTCGAGGCCAGGCCGGGTGGAAGCATGAGGGTCTCCGAGGAGAGGCCGGCCCCCTGGTGGGAATCAGGGAGGCCACGTGCCCTTCCCTCCCCGGGCACGTCCTCCTTTCCCAGCCCAGCGGGCGTACGCGCTCCGGGAAGCCCGTCCTCACACCCCAGCGTCCACCCCTGCGGCTCCGTGCGAGGCTGACCCGCGCCGAGCCTGGACGGAGCCCCTGGGAGCTGGGCGGCCACAGCTGGAGCCCCGCTCTGGTGCTTGGGGGCCGAGCCGGGACTTTCCGTCTTTCTGGCACGTCCGAGGAGGCCCGGTGGCTGGCACCCAGTCGGCGAGGAGGGAGACGGGTGCGGAGGGAGCAGGAGGGCCCACTCAGGACGGGGATGGTGGCCCTGGGCACCCCATCCGCGTGCGCCCCTGCTCTTGGGAGGAGGCCGGGCCCTGTTGACTCCCACCCCGGGGGCTCCCGCCCTCTCCCACCAAACCCTCTCAGCAGCGGCCCCGGCACGGGGCATTCACGGACTCCTCGGGAGCCGGAGAGGCCAAATCGTGGGGCCGGGCGGCACGGGGTCTGCTCAGACGCCGTCACTGATGCCCCGGGGGACCGGGGACGTCTCCTTGGGTCCTCACGGCAGAGCTCTGGGGGAGAGGATTTTTACTGCCCCGGAGAGAGCACACAAGGTCAGCCTGCGAGCCACTTCACAGATGTGAGGCCTGAGCTTGGTGAGCCCCTGCCCCTCACCCTGCCGTGACGTCCCCCAGGGTGGCTGTTGGCTGGTGCGTCGTCCACCACGAGAGCCTGAGCGGCTGAGGAAGAGCCCCACCCCCGCAGAACCAGGTACACCGCCGGTGCTCAGTGTGCGTGGGTGAGAGCATGGCACACGTGCCTGGGAGCCCTGCAGCTCCCGGTCGGGGAGCACTCTGCTGCCTCAGGGCCTTTGCACCTCCCTCGTCCTCTGGCTTCTCTCCGTCTTGCTCCTCTCTGGTGTCCACTGCCAGGCAGGGCCTTCTCCGAAGGAACGTTCCGGATGCCCCCACCCTCCCCTGCTCTCCTGTCTCTTCCCTGTGTCTTCCTTCCTCAGGCTGGGACGCATCTGGTATGTACTTCGTGCTGTCTCCACTGGCCCCGAAGCAGAGAGCTATGTTTAGTTCCCAGATGTGTCCCCGCTGCCTGGGGTCGGCCTAGTACACAGAGGCATGGATTTGGCCTGGGGCTGGGGGAGCTGGGGGAGCCTGGTCCCGCTGGTGGGAGAGATCCTTGCATCCCCCGTGACCTCCCCGGGACCCTTTCCCCGCTGTCCTGGGAGCCAGGAGAAGCAGGCATGGGTCCCGCGGGGCAAAGGGGTGCGGAGTTTGTGAAGGGCGCGAAGGGAAGGGGAGCAGAGGACCCGGCTTTGAGGAGGGGGTGCTGCCGGCCCCAGCAGGACTGCCCCCCCCGCCACCGTGTGCCTGCTGGGGCCGCGGCCGCTGGCGAGGGGGTGCCTGGGAGCCGCCACGTGGACGCTGCCTGCTGCCCTCCCCGTCTCCGTGCCTGTTCAGGAAACGAATTTTTTCCTCCTCCTTTTCTGGGCCTCTTCCCGGGGAGGCTGGGCCTGTGGAGGGGAGGCGGGCCCCGGCCGGAGCTGTTCCCCGTGCGCCCCATGCCACGGGCTGGGGCTGAGCCCGGAGCCCTCACTGTCCCCTCCCCCGACCCAACCGCCGCCTCTCCCAGGACCCACCCTGGCCGCGCCTGCCCCTGGGCCTGTGCGCGGGTTTGCTGGGCGCCCGGGGCGGGGATGCAGCCAGCGCCCACACGTTCGGGGAGCGGGGGTCTCCGGACACCCCTAGACTCCTGGAGCTTCCTCAGCGAGGCATTGCCGAGACAGGCCGGTGGTAGTGAGGCGGTGTAGACGAGGGGTGGGGCTCGGGCTGCCAGCTTGGCCACAACTGGGCTGCGTGGCCTCATGCAAGTGGCTGTCTCACTGCCTGAGCCTCAGGCTCCCTGTCTGCAGAGTGGGCGCCAGCGTGCAGCCACAGAGCGGAGAGCTGGGCCGCTGCTTCGGCCAGTGCGGAGCCCGGCGGTGCTGCCTCTGGGGACCCGAGCTTCGTGGCCCTGGGCCCTGGTGGGCAGCCTGAGCCCTGGGGCAGAGGGGACCTCCGATCCCGGCTGCGGGACCAGAGCCCCGAAGGAGGGTGTGGGACAGGCCCGCACGGGGACGCCCTTCCCGCCGCGCTCCGTCTCAACCCCGGGACAGGCCACGGGCAAGTCTGCCGGGAGCTGTGGCCGGGACGCCACCCCTTCCCCTCCCCTGGAGGGGCTCCGCCTGCAGGGAGCCCCCGGGGGGCGGGGGGGTGGGGTGGACGGGCCCCACAGACTCCTCAGGCCGGGGCCCTGCAGACACAAAGTGCCCCGGTCCTGGCAGGACTCCACTGGGTCCCCAGAGCCACGAGTCTGGGGCAGGGAAGCTCTGATGAAATCAGTGTGAGCGTGGGCC